>CM028383.1:6390295-6457862 GCA_013146195.2 Codonopsis lanceolata | reverse complement strand
CTCGCATCTCCGTGTCGCCTTCGCCAGTGACCTTCGGGGTGATCATTCCTTTGGCGAGGGCTTGTGTCCCATAAACCCTTCCGGTGGAGGTGGCATGGGGTGAGAGAGTCTCGAAACCTAATACAAGAAAACATGGGTAAAAAGCTTGATGCGTCCCTTTCGGCTCATTGTCGGCCACGCTTTTACCAGACTATTATGAATTCCGACTTGCAGCGTTAATGGTTGAGTGCGGGCTACGGCATTGGTGGCCAACTCGGCGTCATGGAAAATGATTTCTCGTTCAATCACACTGTCCAACATGGACTTGACAGAGTAAGTCAGGCTGTTGATTGTGTTTTTCAATTGGGTAATGCTCGGGGTTTCTGGGCGGATGGTGTTAATAACAGGTCGCTTGTCCTGTGTGCTGCTGCCTTCAAGAGGCCTTTGGGCTGGGGCCCGGAGGTTTGGCTCTCTTCTTTCGAACCTCTTGTCCCCTTCGTTGATGATTCATTTGTGGTTGCTCTTTTTAGCTGGATGCAATCCTCGGTCCAATGACCCCGCGTCATTGTGAAATCGCATCTCTTTTCCAGGATTCCAATGGGGCCGCGTTGGGTTTGGAGGCTGTATCTTATTTTCGGCGAGCAAGACATTCGTCACGTGTGCTACTGGTGCATTGAGTGGGGAGAATTCCTCTGGCGCATAGTCTCGCCTTGCATTTCTTCCTTCCCCAAAAAAGCTGCTACGGGGTTCCTCCTTTTTTGCCTCGGGTTGGGTCTTTGCCGACCTGGATTTCCCCTTTCCTTGGTATGATTTGGCTCCAACCGATGCTTGTTCGGCGGAGATGATCGCCCCGGATGATGCTTTGGCCGGAGAAGTGGCGTGGCGGTTGCTCGCTTGATCAGCCGAGGCCATTCTACAGGCGGCTAGGAACATCTCGCCTATCGTATTCCGAGGTCTCATTAGTAGCTCGAACTTGCAGTTTCCCCTCTGGAGTCCAGCTCCGAAGCACATTCGGACAGAAACATCTGGAATATCGGGGATTTGAGCCAGCGTTTCCTTGAACCTGGTCATATACGATAAGACCGACTCCCCCGACTCTTGCTTCACACTGCACAAGTCAGTCTCACTCTTGGGCAAGGCCCCGGCCAAGGCAAATTTGTTCAAGAAGGCAGCCCTGAAGTCTTCCCAGCATGATATTGATTCAGATGGAAGCCCATTATACCATTGTTGAGCTTGTTTTTTGAGGGTACCGGCGAAAATGAGGCACCATATATCGTCGAGCTTAGTGGCGATTGTCATTTTAAGCTCGAAGCCAGATATGTGGTCGAGGGCAGTCGTGGTGTCGTTGTAGTCGTCGAATTGCGGTATTTTGACCTTTGATGGGACAACCACATCTCGAATCCGATTCACAAATGGCCCTCCAATCTTTGTCGTTTTTGATAACCCCCCACTGCTTTGTCTGGCCTCCACCTTCTCCATCCACGCCCGTATCTCGGCCTCAGTTATGGGCTTATCGGTGGGGGCCGAACCTACGGCTGGAGATGGTGTTGCAACAGCCCGGGGCTCCTCGATCCTGGGGATCTTCGTTGTTGGTTGGGAAAGGCGCGGGGCCCGGGTGCACGCTTGATTAGTTGAGGCCCGAGGTAATGACTCTCCTTCTCGGCGGCGGCGCTGCTTCTTAACCGGGGTATGTCGTGCATGTATATTCGATCTCTGAACGTTAGTTCGGACTTTCGGGCCCAACCTTTCCTTTATATGTGACGTGGGTTTGACCGCCGGCCTGGGCAAGTCGGCCTCCCCCAGTCTCTGCCATACCGAGCCGGAGTGAGCCAACATGTGGCCTGTACGTAAATGGTAGAGGCGGTTTTTGGGCGGCTACTACGTAGTTCGTGCATTCGTGCCTCAGCTTCTTGGATTCTCATGAGCAGGTTTCGCTGGTTTTCCCAATACAAGTATTCATCACCTAATTCCTCTGGGTCCCTGTGGAGTCGCTTGACTGCCGGACGAGTGTCAGATGCTTCCGGGCCTAAAGAATGGCCCTCTTCCTGATCACTGCCGGGGGTTGCCTTGCTCTTTCCCCTAGCCATTCGCTGGGCGAGCGCTAGCCTTCTTTTAGCCCTGGCGGACAGTTCGGGTAACGGGGCAACCGATTCCTGCCCTGGAGGGGGCGCAGGATTCAAGTCGCCCTTTCCCTCGTTCCGTCTTGCCAGCTCTTCGGGTAGAGTGGACGCGGCAGGGTTATGTTTTTGGAATTCTGTTTCTTGGATTTCACCATGTTTCAGTTGTCTGTATGAGTTGTGTTTCTGGAAAGTGAATAAAGTAGGAGGAGTTGTTTGTAGGAGGGTGCTAAAGAGAGGTTGGAGAAGGAACTGAGAAATGTGTATGAGAGAAATTTTTCGTTCTCGGCAACGGAACCAAACTGATCACGCAAAATCGGTGATCTTGTCTTATGTTGAGATGAGAACAAAATACGGTGGGAGATGATACGTGCAATGATAGGATATCTGGCTGATTAAAGTTTCATGCACCTTAACAAACCCTCTCTAACACTTGGGTTACGATGATTAACAAAACTATTACTGAACTGAACTGAGTTAAGGGATTCAAGCTTGCTACAGATGAAGAAAACATATGAGTTTCTGGGTTGTATATTTCCGGGATATGGGGGGACACTCGGAAGAGGATTCTCTAATACTCAAGCTATTTGCCTCTTTTTTCGATGATCTTCCAGAAGCCTTCAACTTTCTTTTTATACCCAATTGGAGCGGTGCCTCTTTGTCCGTGAAACATAGGTGGCTTCTTTCTGTTGGCAGATCTGGGCGGGCCTTCATCATTTGCGCGACACGGAATTAGATGAGTCATTCAGGGAGTTGGGCGTCCGTCAGGGAGCATGTAGCATGACTGTTGCAGTACTTTTGTCGTATGATCAGTTTGTGAGGCAGTACTACAGTGAAACGACTTTATCGGGGCGTGCGTCGCATTGGGAAGAGCCCCGAGTCCGAGCAAGGCGGCACGATCCTCTTTTCGCGGTTCGGCCTTCTGGATGCTAGCTCGGCATTCTGGACACCAGCTTGGCATGGAGTGATTGAAGGACTCATGAGAACAATTGGGCCTTGCTCGGCCTTGTGGATCTCAGCTCGGTACGGAGTGATTGGAGGACTCATGAGAAGAATTGGGCCTTGCTCGGCCTTGTGGATCTCAGCTCGGTACGGAGTGATTGGTAGACTCATGAGAAGAATTGGGCCTTGCTCGACCTTGTGGGTCCCAGGTCAGGACCTTCAATGTTCATGGGTTATGGAAAAAATTAAAACTGAAATTTAAAATATTTAATAGTAAAATATGATTGAATAGTAAAATCATAATATATATGAAATAGTATCATAATATTTAAATATTTTGTCTATCTTTATAATTGACTCAAAAATTGAATTCTTAAGTTGATTGAAATCAATATTCAGTTTAATACCTACCTTAATAATTGCATTGATATTTTAAAATAATAATTTTAAAACTATATTAGAATATTAATTTTGATAATAAAATATTCAATATAATCTAAAATTTTGGTAGAAAATGTATTAATCATATTATTTTTATGATAATGAAATATGAAACGTGAGTGATTAGAAAAATTGATTAAACGTATTTATTACGAAATAAAATAAGTATCTTATCTGTTGAGATTAAAATGTTAAGAATATAAATAGAATTAGGCCTGACAATTACAACTCAAAATCTGCAAACCCACCCAATCCGACTTGAAAATTAACGGATCGGCTTGAGTCGGATCAAAAGCGGGTCGAACTCATTACCAATCTTGACCCGCTATTTATTTTCTATATTAATGAAATTTTTTATGGAAAACAGTGGGTCAAAATGGATCGATCCGTTCCAACCCATCACTCATTTCGATCCGACCCGTTTCAACATGTTTAATTTTGGGTTATAACGGGTCACGACCCATTACCTGTTTCGACTCAACCCAACCCACCCAATCGTCAGCTCTAAATATAATAATGATGTTGTCCATTGATGTTTTATCAAAAAAATAATGTTAGAAGTAATTAAAAAATAACTTGATTAGTCAACTTTAAAAGGGATTATTTTGTCCAAACATGTATTTATTTAATGTAATAATTAAGTATGTAGTGGATAAACAAAAATTATGATAGAAATAACGTCTCGTATATATATATATATATATATATATATATATATATATATATATATATATATATATATATATATATATATATATATACACCGATGGGATAAAAGCGGTGAGATTGATTATTTTTACTTATATCAAACGGCTGTAATTTATTCCGCATGGCACATGTGTCCCCCTGAATCATGATTGTCAAGAAGATTCCTAATCTAATCTAAACTGTTTTTATCTCATATATAAATCTCATCTAAACTGTTTTTATCTCAACCTAATTAATCTAACCGTTTTCTATTCACGTTTTTCTTCCTAACTCTCATCTAAATTGTTTTTATCTTAACATAATCTAATTGTTTTCTATTCACGTTATCAAACAACTGTAATTTATTCCGCCTGACACATATGTCCCCTGAATCAGGACTGTCAAGAACATTCCTAATTTAATCAAAATTGTTTTTATCACATATATAAATCTCATCTAAACTGTTTTTATCTTAACCTAATCTAATTGTTTCATATTCATGTTTTTCTTCCTACGTTTTTATTTCAATCGACTTTCTTCCATCCTTTTCAGGCTTAGTTTTTTTTTTTTTTTTTTCTCTTTTTAAACTTTGTACTCCTTCTTTCTTCTTTTTTCCTTCATGTAAAATGTGCTATTAAATCTATTTGATGAAATAGTTATATTTTAGCTTTATATATATATAGTTTTCACATAAACTTAAAGATTTGGGGATTAAATTCATGCCAAAGGAAGAGAAAAAGTTTGATCAAAACATTTTATCATGTTCTTCCACAACATGTCCATATTTTGTCACGTCGAACGAAGACAATAAACCAACTTTTAGTATATAATGTCACACACTTAATCTTATGACAAACAACTTTCTATCCTTTTAGTACGCCCATTGTATAACTAGTTAACTACACCAACCTAGCAGAATTTCCTCAAAATAATCCTCATAATATAAACAATTAATTAATTGCGACTCAAACAAGCCTTTATGTAAAACGGAACCACATCTAAATTCTAAACCATAATCATGCCAAATCTTTATTTAATTAATTAGTTCTTGACACATGTCTAACATATTATAATATGCATCGCTCTCCAGATTATTAATCTTTTCTATCATCACAAAAAGGTTGATTCCTTGCTATTGATATCAAGGTAATAATAATGGTATAATTTTTATCATTTATCAAACACTCGTAAATGTTTTATCGACCAATGACCCTCAAATAACTTCTTTGCTTGTGTGTTTAGTATATTTCTAAAAAAGACATTTATATGCTTCAAGCCTTCAAAAAAAAAAAGGAAAAAAGAAAGATATTCGAAAGGACCAAAATACCTGCAGCAACAAAAACAAAAAAAGTAAAAATGAAAGTATTTATTTGGAGCAATAAATGAAAATTTCCAAAGATTTGCCACTAGCCCTGCATGAACCGGATACTTCGCTCATGCCAAACCAAACAATATATATCCCCTCAGTAAAGCAGGGGATCTCCATTTTCTTTTCTGTCATCTTTTCCAGATTTTCCCAAACATTTTCCTGGGAAAAATTCAATGCAAAATCAACCAAAGATTACTTTAATCAGTACCCTTTGTATTTTACTCAACTGGGAATTCAAATCTTCTGCCAACTAAAGCATGCAACAGTCAAGACAAAGATACAGAAAGAACAAAGATGAGTGAGAAAAAAAGAGAGAGAAAGTAGAAACATCAAACATAGCAGTTTAGTAAAAGATATCAGCTTCTTCTTCTTCAACCTCTTCAACTGTACCCTTGTAAACAGTGACAGGTGGAAGTTATTTTTTTTAAATTATTTTATCCATTACATTCAAGTATTCATTTTTCAATTAATAACATTAACATAGCAATGGAAATACAGTTGCATGCTGATATGAATATAACAATTACTTTAATTTAACCACATTCATGTAATTACTTAATAACTATTTAAGTCTCAACTTAATCTTTTCTTTCTCGAACCAAGTTATTTACGTTCAAGAAGTCATATCAGGAATACTCGGTTGCTACTAAGTAAAAATTTGCAGGAAATGGATAGAATTTTTCTTTTTCCTCTATTAACGGAAGGTCTGAAATTCAATCGGCTGTTACAGAAACAGAACATGAAATTCAAAAGAAATTAAATTTCGGTCAGATTATATCAATAAAAATTGAGATAACCATTTGACCAGTTTCCCAATAAAGATTAGTCATTAAATTCTAGAAGAAACCCATAAATATTCAGTGAGGAAAAAAACAAAACTTTTTTACCTTTCAAAACTAAATCTTCAGGAAATTCAACTCCATCTCTCATAGAATTCAATTTTCCATTAATGGGGTTTGACAAATTCACCATCAGAAACTGCAGAAAGCTCAATCTGGCTAATCTCTTCCTCATCTTCCATTGGTGCAGGCAGATTAAGATCAATCAAGCTAATCTCCCCCTGTTTGGCAACAGGTTTAGCATGCACTACACCAGTATGAGCTATACCAGTAGCAGCAATTGTTGCTGATGATCCAATAACATGTGATCTCTTATGCCCACCAAGTGCTTGGCCAGAAGCAAACACTCTAAAACAAACAGGGCATTCATGAATCTTCTCTTCTACAAACCCTGCATTTTCTCTATCTCCGTCCTGATTCGGGGCATTCCCCTGATGATTAAGATTATGACTATTCAATCTGATTTTCTTGTGACTTGCTCTATGCCCACCAAGCGCTTGATAAGATTTAAAAACTTTGTTGCAGGTGTCACACCTGTATTTTGCTCTTGCCCTGCTTGGCTTGCTTACTTTAACCTCGTGATCAGAGTCATTCTCGGACTGTTCATAGTAATCCTCTTCTGGTTCTTGTGCTCGATCTTCATCGTCGTGTTCGACAACTAATTCTTTCTCCCTTCTCCACTTGTCTCTCGACAACATCATCAAACAGTAAGCTACATCTTCCTCCGGAGTGGTGTCCGAAATCGAACTCACTGGCTCCGGGTCAACCCATGATGCCAACTCGGTATGACTTTTGAGTTTACCCAACTTGGGTTTCTTCGACTCCGGCCTTTTCAAGTACTCCTCATCAACAAGCTGTTCAAAATTCCCCGATTTTCGAACCCGTTTCGATCTTCTTCGAACCGGGTTTCTTGACGACTCTGTCTCGCTCTCCCTGTCTTGTAGCACCACAGAGCCTGTTTGATGATCATGAGTTACCTGAAAAGCAGAAAATTCAGGATCTACTAACCGTACACTTTTCTTGGGGTTCTCCCTTAACCCGTATCCAAACAGTCCCTTATCATCTTCGTCTAGCTCCTGCTCTTCTTCTGATGAAGATGAGACCGAGTCTAACTCGGTTTCATCACCGAGTGGCTCACTGGGTTCCTCTGCTTTTGGTGGAACATATAGATTTAACATATGAGATCTCATATGTCCACCCAATGCTCTCCCATTTGCAAAATTCTTGAAACACAGCTTACACCTATGTCTCTCCATTCCCTAAAACAGAGCCAATAAACTGTGTGTTTTACTGTGTTCTCTCTCTCTCTCTCTCTCTAAAGAGTTCTGTTTCTAAGAAGTATAGAGAGAGTGGAAACTACAAAGGAGTAGGTAATAAGCATGCCTCCACCAACAGATATATACAAATAAACTGAAAATTTTATGAGATTTATTTGAGATGATGAAAAAAATAAAATGAAGGGAAAAAAAGAAAATTGGATTCTGATCACATTTGGAGGAAATTTTTGCTTTAAAAACGGCAAAATGCAATAAATAAAAAACAGTAATTAAAGAGTATGCATGAAGGCAAGTTTAGGATACATTGTAACATGCGAGCTTTGCCCGTTTCTCTTATTTATTTCAATCCAACTTCTTACATTTCCCAAAATACCCTTCCAATACTTTGTTTTGCTTTTTTACATTCAACGCCAAATTAAATGCATTGATTCACAACATGTTGACCAATCCTCCTTGTGGTAGTACGGTACAATACAACAATGCAATGTTTACTCTAAATAGAGGCTTTGACTAAGTTGGATTATTTTTTCTTTCAATCGATTACTAAAATCTTTTGTATTACAATTTTTTTTCTTTTTAATTTGATTACTAATATCCTTCCTTTTTTTAATGGTGGAAAGTTATATCCCTTGGAATTTGTGAAGGGCATTTTGGGAAATAAAAAGTCTACCTGCCTACACAGGTGGGTCGCCTGTGCAAGTCAAGAAAACTGCTGGGTTTGTTGTAACGACGACGAGGCATTAGAAAATGCCAAGTGGACCGGATCTCACAGAAGCCCAATTTTGAAGAATCACCAAAACTCGATTTAACATTACCTACCTGTGACAAAAACACTAACACAGTCAAATCAAAATGGTACTACCAGCAGAATTACGCACGTGTCATCCTAGTAATGGGTGTGCTTTAACTACTTAAACTTAAACCAAAGGGGATTTCGTGTAATTAAACGTAATTAGCCAAAATTAAAAGTTGCAATTAGTTAGTTAATCACGTTTTCCAGATTCTGTTGCCTTTCCTTGTGTGAGATTAAGAGTGCCAAAGAATTAACAATTGGGTTGTACGGAGTACCATTTTAGGTTTATTTGTTTGCTAAAAATTTTATTAAGAAGATAATAAATTGATTGATTATTTAAAATGATACCCATTAATTTTGGATCTTTTGTTAAAGGAGTGATGAGAATGAAAGGTGGGAAATGGCCAGGAAACTAACCTCCCTCTGAGAATGGAGTTTTATAGGGAAGTGATTGCCGTTTTGTTAGGGGCAAATGCTAGACTTAGTCCACTTGTAAGTTTTTCAACACAAATAGGGGACTACATTTCATTTATTTTCATATTATATTTAGACTTTATATTCATTTTTAAATTTAATTAAGAAAATATATTGGATGAGGGTCAAATTGACAAATTCTAGAGCCCCGCTTGCGAACAAGTTATTTAGTGAAACAATGTTTGTAAGTGTTAGAATGTGTGTGTACCCTTCAATTTTTCTAGTGAGGTGTTTATAAGTGTCTCAATAACTTGCTTGCAACTCCTAGCTAAGAGGTGGAGCATTGCGACCTATAGGACATGGGTAATTGTGATACCGTGGGTTAAAAATGAGTAAGTTGGTTGTGGAAATCGTGGGCACTCCGAGCATTATGATTATCACTGTTGAAAATGGAATGATTCGATTATCTAGACAACTTGGGTTTTTGACAAGGCGATCGCTTAGTATAAGTGTTAGGCGATCGCTTACTCTTTGTTGTTTCGGACCGAGCTACTAGAATTTACACGATCGCCTAGTCCCGTTTCCTGCTTTGTCTGGTTTACTTATTTTAAGGGTTTTAGGGTTTCTATTGTATCTATATAAATAGTTTTATCACTAGAATTCAAGGTTGGTTCTAATAAAATTTCGACAGTCCGTTGGCCTCGATCTCTCTCTTTTTTATGATTGATCTTGTTACACTCTGTTAATTTGTTTATAAAATCTTTCGTTGTACAAAACAATCACCAAGCTAAGATTGAAGGCAACTATCATGTCAATACATGTCCAATCCTCGATGATGGTCCCTATTGAGGAAGACCAAGCTAAGTGACACTTGATGGAGACGATGACACCAATCTCTAGTAGCTAGGTTAAGCTAAAATCATCTACTTATAGTCTCCACAACCAACTCTACTCCTCTAGAGTGATAATTCTTTTATTTTTCTCTAGTAGGCTAAGTCAAAATCATCTACTTATGGTCTCCACAACCAACTCTACTCCTCTAGAGTGATAATTCTCTTATTTTTCGACAGTAACTAATATATTATACGTGACCCAGTACTCAACTATTTTATATTTTATTTATTTGCGGCCACATCCCCTAGTACTCAACTATGTTTTGTTTTATTTTATTATATCCAAAGTAACTAATCGTTCATTTCCCTCTCTCACTATTCACCACATCACCAGCATTCAGTCCAGGGTCCAGCAACCTCTCGCAAAAATCCCCAAAACTACTTTCAATAATCTTCCATTATCGGCTAATCAAGTGATATGAATCCTTCTCTTTGTCAATTCTTCAAATATATTTTGATAAATCTTCATATTGAGCTATAGTTAATTAGCGGCGTCAAATGACGTCAAACAAAGAATAGGCACCAACGGTGAACAAGGCCGTTGTTTTCCATAGTGATCAAGTTTGTGTGAGGGGACATGGACCCACTTACCACGGAATAGTTGGGCCACCAAAGCCCAGTGGGCTTCATTAATCATTTGTCACACTTCCTTCATGCTGCATGCAGAAAGCCAGAAACAGTTCGGGTTGATCAGCTGATGTCACCCATATCTGTCCTTTGACACGCTGGAATGATGATCAAACAACTTTGTTTGTTGTTCAAATAGATTAATAAATATTACTCGTTTCGTCCCAAAATTATTATTATTTTTTATTTTTTTATCCATTTTAAAATAATTATCTTATTTAAAATATTTATTTTAAGGCAATATTTTTATTATTTTACTCTTATTTTTACATCTTACTTTAATTATAGGTCACATACACAAGAGCTTTAAAATAAACTATACATCCAACTAATATTAATAATCAAGTCAAATGTATTTTCTTAAACCGTGCGTCAAGTCATCTCAGATGATAATTTTGGAACGGAGGAAGTAATAAATATTGATAATATATGAAATTATAATTAAAATAGGGAGGATAAAAATTAATGATAAAATAGTAAAAATGTTTTTTTTAAAGAAAGCTTAAAAACATGACAATGAACAAACAAAAAATCATGACAATTATCTAAAAACCGAGGGAGTAAAAACAAAGACTGTTATCATCAATTTTAAAATATTTTATTTTTCCATTATTTGGGTTTGTTAATAAATTGATCTCGTGTGAGAGCCTTATAGGATCCTAATCCGCAAATAAAATCTTACAGGTCAATCAACCAATATATAGTAGATTAGGTCAAGGGATTCACTTTACATAAAATATCTGTAAAACAATTTTTCCTAGGTTTTTACCTATTTTAATCCCTTTCTTACTGTTTGATTTAAAATACATCAAAATTTATGAACAATTTGTTTAAACATAATTTTGAATTTATCCATCTTTATCAAAGAAAATAAGATTTTCTATTTTGAAATATTTATCTTAAAAAGTTTCTTTGTTCTTAAAGAATTATAGTAACTCTTAAATTTATTAACATTTTGAGTTTCACGGTATCCTTGTTACATTTCACTTACGGTCAAAGTTAAGCCAATTACTTTAGCTCTTAAAGTAGATTAATTATGACACACCCTCAAGGCAAGTTGCACTTACAATATCATACATGATCAAACAAAATCTAAAAAATACAAGACAAATAATTTAATTTACATGTATCATATTCCGAGGGTTATTTGTGTAAAAACTAATAATTCTACGCTAGCTATGAATAAAAGTTTAAGGTGGTTTTCTGTAAGACGGACTTACGGATCCTTATTTGTAAAACGGATCTATCAATGTTAAATGGGGTAAAATTCAGAAATATCAATGCAACTCCTTAGTTTTTAAAAACCACAGCACCACCTCTCATATTTATATATGCAGAGTGTCACTTTTTACTACTAGTAATGTCACTGTATAGTATAAAATGTGTCACTTTTGTCATTTAAAGTGTCACTTTGTATGTTTAATAAAAATATATGATTTTTTTCCCTAAAAAGTGTTACTTTTTAGATTTAAATGTGTCACTTGTAGCTTTAAATGTGTTATTTTTACTTTGAAAAACGTCTCATTTTTTATAAATAAAAACCATTAAGTTTGACATTAAAGTATCAATTTATTTATAGCATTAAAAATATCACTTTTTAACATTAAATGTGTTACTTTTTACCATAAAAGTGTCATTTTACCTTATAAATAAAAAACGTCGTTATTGATATTAAAAGTGTCACTTTTTAACATTGAAAGTGTCCCGTTTTAGTATTAAATGTGTCACTTTTAGCAGTCACTGTCAGTTTTAAAATGACATTTTTTAGTATTTAATGTGTGTTGACCCTCATAGGTTTTAAATTTGGTTGAGTCATCCTCCGATTCTACTGTACAATGGCTAATAGGTCTGCGTGCCGATTAGTGTGGCAACTGCATTAAAATCAAGGGTGTTTAGAACTAGTTTATTGTTAGTTCATTCTAGGCGCGGACAAGCAGACTTCAACAGCAGCCTTGAAAGCACAGTTTGAACAGCAGACTTGGAAGTTTGCTTAAGGTTCAAAATCAAAGTCAGTCAAATCAAGAAATTAAGTCGTATTATTTGATTTAGATATTTTTGAATATCTAAATGAAATAATATTCAAAAAGATATCTTCATCAGATTTCCCTCCAAAGAAGTCAACTCGATATATGTCCAGTCTGTCACACGGATAATGACATCTGAAGACATTTCCTCATTTGGCTAAGAAGACTTTCAAGCTGAAACACCTACAAGACTGAAAACTTACTCTATTTAGAATGGCTGCCTCTGCAACTCTGAATCTCTGATATATGTTGTTGAACACATCCTACAAAGCGTCGAAATGTATTTAATGCATTATAACGTTGGACACAACTAGTCTATCTTCAGTCCAACGGTCCTAAAGATCTCCCTTGGTATTTATTCAAGTTTTGAAGATCTGAACAACAACTCTTGAAAATCTGAACAACAACTCTTGCACATTGAACATTCAAGCTTCATCTTCATAACTCAAACATTCAAAAGATCAAAGGACAAGAACTAACAACTTCATCAAACTCCCTGAAGCTTCAGATCTACCAGTTTTTACTCTGTTTCAGCTTCATCTAGTTTGCATTTAAATTGTTCTTTACTTTACCACTTGAGATGACAATTATTCAATAATTGTTTCTCTCATCATCATACATTTGGTTAAAAAAACTATTTTGTACACGATCCATCAGAGATCTTACTCTTACACCTAGTGGATAAATAAGTGCACCTTTCAAATCAAAAGTTAACCACTTTGGTAGTGGACGTAGTACTATTCATAGTACGAACCACTTTTAAACTTAGTGTCCTGTCCAAACTGTTTCTGCTCATCATATAACTGCTACTGCATTTATATTAAGTCTGCTACTGTGCTTGAATCAACTTCATATCTTGATCTGTTTTCTTTTATAGTATTCCGCTGCTCTAACCCTTCTTAAAGAAAAGGGAAAAACTGTTTTAAGAAAACTTTTCAAGCAAAATTTTAAGTATATATTCTAGGCTATTCAACCCCCCCCCCCTAAGCCTAGATTGAGCCTATTTTGGGAACAACAATGTGTCACTTTTTAGTATTAAGAGTGTCACTTTTTAGTATTAAGAGTGTTACTTTGTATTTTAATGAGAATTATAATAAATTTCCCTTTATAGTGTCACTTTTAATGTATCATGTTTGCTTTTAGATATGTCACTTAGCATTTCGTCAAAGCCCGTTAGAGTCCATCAAACATCCCAAGGTAAATGAGGCTAACGGAGTTGAAAGATGATTAAACTACAAGGCGTGGGAAACATAAGAATTTCAACAGCAAGCCTTGAAAGTGAAGGGGCACCAGAGCAAAATGAGAAATTTCTCATTAATGAGAAAAACAAATTAATTCCATGACTTGTGTGACTCAAAGCCAAGCACTCCGCCAAACTTTAAGTGTTAGCTCTAACCCATCTTGGTTGGCTTATTATTGTGATTTTTAGTAACATGTTATTTATTTATTATGACCCGCGCGAATTCTTAAATAGGGATCTGTCTTACGGATTTAGGATACGTAAGATCGTCATACACAAGTTTTTACCTAAGAGTTATTACTCTTCACTATTTTGGGATATTCTACATAAAAAATTCACTTTAAAAAATTATTCAATAACCTTTCATATTTAAAAAATTATCGTAGCTTGTTGTCTGCTTGAAGATAAGAAGAACTATAACCCCTTTACTTTGCTTTTCTCCTAAATAAGGTTGCCATTAAAAAAAAAAAACTAATGATATCTCTCTCTCCCTCCTATCTCTTTCTCCTCTAATTTACAAACACCGGACAAAATTAGCGAGACTATAAACCTACGCCTAGAGATGTTAAAAGGATCAAGGACTACATAGTCGACCCTATTAAATCAAAATCGGAAATGGTTAGGGTCAAAAAGAAAGTAGCTCGTTTAAATTCAGGGTTAACAGAGATGACCCTATAGGGTCACAACCCTACATGGCTGAACCATATAGGGCTATAGTCAACCCGATTAACATATTTAACTAAGCATTAATATTAGGGGTGGCAATGCCTGGCACGGCACGTTAGCACGAACCAATAAGACACGATTACAGAGACAAATGACACGATAAGCCCAGCACGACACGACACAACACGAAACACGACACGAAAGACACGAAATTGTTAATATATTTAAATTAATATTTATTGTTTTATTTATGATGAAATAAGATAGATAATATTAAAACACGATAATGAGGCACGAACACGACACGATAACACGAATTGCCACCCCTAATTAATATAACGACTGTGGTATTTGAGTCTGCTTTTAGAATTTGTGTTTGTTTTTTTAATAAATACTCCCTCCATTTTCAAAATATTATCTAGGTTGACCCGACACACCGTTTAAGAAAAACGAATTGACTAGATTATAAATATTGAGAAAATATATGATTTCATTTAATACCCTTAAGTATGTGACCATAATTAAAGTTAGTATAAAAAGTAAGGGTAAAGTGTTAAAAGTGTTTTCCTAAAATGAAAAGTTTTGAAAGAGAACAATTATTTAAGAATTGACGAAAAATGAAAGGTAGACAATAATTTGAATACGGAGGGAGTATATTGTTTACGAGGAGGATTATTATGTTGAAAAATACTTTCTCGAAAGAAGGCTTGGCTTCGAATAACTTATTTCATATTTTTTTATTACTATTTTTTAATCGGTAGTACTTGAAGTTGTTTTTGTGTTTTGAATTTCGTCACTTAAGTGAAATTGTTAACTTGCCGTATGACTTTATTTTATTTTGGGTTGTGTTGTTCATCGTTGTCCGTCACTCTGTTTATTACTTAAGTTTGAATTTTAGATTTAAATAAGGGTGATAACCGAACCGGTCCCCTGTGATGATATTATAACCGAAAAAGTCTCATAGATTTGTTTTCAACAATTAAAGTATATTTTTAGTGATAAAATGATAAAGATACCCTTAATGAACAATAAACACACGCACAAAGCCACAATCCAAATTTGAGCATCAGAATAAAAACATTGGGCATCAAAATACACAATTGAAATATGTCAAAATTTGGGTGTCGAAATTCAAAAAACTACTGTCCAATTTGGACATCGAAATGCAAAATTGAAATCTGTCAAAAATTGTGCGTCGAAATTCAAAAAGTCACTGCCCAATTTTTACATCAGAATGAAAACATTGGGCATCGAAGTGCACAATTGAAAATTTGTCAAAATCAGGGCTTCAAAATTGAAAAAAGCCACTGCCTAATTAGGGCATCAGAATGAAAACGTTGGGTATCGAAATGCACAATGGAGATCTGTAAAAATTTGGGCGCCAAAATTCAAAAAGCCACAGCCAAATTTGGGCATCGAAATGCACAATTAAACACTGCCACAAAATATTAACATAATTGGGTATCGTGATGGACAAAATTTGCATCATAATGAATAAATAAAACACCGCTACCAAATATTAACATAGTTGGGCATCATAATGAAAAAAATTAATGTCAAAATGAATAATTAAACATTGCCACCAAATATCAACAAAGGTGGGAATCAAAATAGACAAATTTGACGTCATAATGAATAAATTAAACACTGCTTCTAAATTTGTGTATAAAAATTGAATATCGGAAAACTTTCCAAATCCAAAATAGTGTTTAAACATCATTTTTTGGCCTTAAAATGAAGACGTCATAGGGTAAACCTAGAAAGTCTTGTAAATCTCGTCGAGAGACTTGATTTGATATGTGGTGGGTCCTGTAGTTCATTTGAGATCAAGAGATTTGGAGAAAATAGTCGGAGGAAATGAAAAGAAGCCAGCAATGGAGAAACAAAAGATGAAGACAGATCTGGAAGAAGTAGAGAAAGAAAATGCGACAGAGAGAAGAGAAAGAAGTAGCAGGAGGAAGAAGAAGAGAGAAATCTCTATTAGAGAGAGGGGACGGTGTATGCTTGGGTATTTTATGAAGAAATTAATGAAAATTGACTTTAGAGGTTTCAAAAAAAAAAAAAGGTAGCTGAGTGGTTATAATTTCACTAAATGGTATTGGCCCACAATTATTCCTTTAAATAAAAGCGTCATTTTTTAAAGGGTGATAACCGGGGCGATCCCATGTGATAGAATTATAACCGAAAAAATCTCATATATTTGTTTTTGTGGGTCCCAACGGGCACAATAATAAGCTAGAATGGGGGGGGGGGGTTGAATATTTTATTATACACTTAAAAACTTTTAAGTAAGTTCTTTGAAAGGTACTTACAATCTATTGAAAAGATTGAAGTAGCGGAAGACTTTCAAAGTAGCTGTTTCAAGTCTGCCGATAAGGACTACCGGTAGACCTTTTACAGTTTACTTAAGTTCTGCTGTGTAAAGGATAAAGACGATTAAAGCAATAAATAGTTCAAACAGTAAAGAAATAACACAAGTAATTTGGGATGGTTCACACTATAACGAGTGCTACGTCCACCACTAAGGCAGTCAACCTTGGATTTAAATAGTGCACTATATTTTCCACTAGATCTATTACAAAGAATATTCCTAATGGATCGTGTACAAAATATTGACTTGTGTTTGGGGTCTAGGGAATTAAATATCTGTATAAACAAGATATTTAATTCATGCAGAACTATAGTTAATGAATTAATAACAACAAGAAGTATAGAGATAAATGTTGATGCACGACTTCTTGTTGTTGACGAGGACTTCTAGATCTGTTGAGGATCTCTTGAATGCACTGAGTAGTAAGACTTGGAGTTATAGAGTTTCAGAACAATTCTTCAAGTGTTTGATCGATTATATACTTCTTTTGTTCCAGTCTTTAATGGCAGCATTTATAGCAGGTGCAATCTTGAGAGCCGTTGGAGAAGACGAAGACTTTAACAACTCTATTATGAATGCATTAAATGCATGGGGCTGTCAGTCAAGAAATTCGTTTTCACAGATATCTAGAGCAGAGAATGGTTTCTGAGATCTTCTAAAAGTGGGGCAATCTGGGTGTCAGATCTGAGAGTTGTTACGCATAGGTGACGATCCGCTTTCCTCGCTTTCATCGTTCAATTTGCGAAAAGTCTTCCTCGCTCGGAAGTCGCGGCGGGCTTGATATGCCGAGGCAATGTCTCGCTTTAAATTCAAACAAGTGATGAGATAAATTTAAACCGATCCATTTAATCATTCTTTGGATAGGACACGCCATGAATGACAGTGGACACAAGGTCCGCTGCTTGTAAGCTTTGAAGTCTTCCGGTGAAGTTTGTGAAGAGGTCTTCCGTGAATCAGAAAGTCCTATTAAAAACTATACTTGGCAAAGTTCTATACACAGTTGCCACACTAATCGATACGCAGCCCGATTAGCCACTGAAGTATAAAACTAGGGTAATGAACTGAACATATATATATCTAACATAAGAATCAACAGTTTTAAACCGCTAAAGTACACTTTTAGAAGGAAAATGACGTAGATACATTTAATGAAAGAAAGACGCTCAGACGAAGTCACAATCCAAATTTGGGCGTCGCAAGGAAAAAAATTGGGCGTCGCTCAAAATTTTGGGCGCCGCAATGCAAAAGCCACCGCCAAAAAATTGGTTTCTCCAACTTTCATCTCTTTTGTTTCTTCTCCCCACCACTGACCCAACAAACAAAATTCAAAAATAAAATTAAGTAGAAAAGATGAAACCGGTAAACTAAACAAACACCCACCAAATCAAAATAAACATCGGGCATGACAAATTTCTATCACGCTAAATCATTTATTCGACAATATTCACAACACTTACATGTTAATTCTCTTATTCAAAAATATTCTCAATACTTACAGGTTGCATCATTGGCATCGATTGTTGCGTCGTTAGTTTCGATTGTTGCGCCATTGGGAAGGATTGAAATTGGAAAAACAAGAAGATAGTAGAGATTTTGGGAAGGATTACAACTTTTCATTGATTGAGAATCTCAACTAGGTTTTCTGATTTCACCCAAAAATGAGACTCAAAATCTGATCATTTTCTGCTCCTCCGTCCTTCAACTTGACTTGTCCAACTTTCTAACTCTATCGTCCTCGTATTGCTTGGAATTAGGCGTGAGCATCGGGTCGGGTGCCCGAAAAAAACGGGTAGGATATATTACTAGCCGAACCCACTCCGAAAAAATCGGGTAGCCATACTTTGGGTACCCGAATTCATCGGGTAACCACAAAATCGGGTTCGGGTAACCCATTATGTTTAAAACCATTTTTTTGTGCTTGGTTGGTTTGCAATTGCTTGGTATTGGTATTGGCAATGGTGATATGATTTAAGAGTAGACTAAAGTCATAAGTGGTTGACTAGTTAGTTTAATGTAATAAAAAATTAAAAAAAATAATAAATAGCCATTTGGAAATCAGGTATCGATCCGGTTTTTCGGGTACCACTGCAAAACCCGATAACCGACCCACTTTTTTCAGATCGGGTTCGGGTAACCCGTTAACCGAAAATACACGACCCAATCGGATCGGTTCGGGACCCGAAAACCCGAACCTGTTTACCCACCCTACTTGGAATATTACCAAAGGTGGATGGGAGACAAAAGACGGAAGTCAACATAATCGGAGAAAGGGTGGAAATGACTTAAGCTGGATGTGAATAAGATGAATAATATTGGAAAAAATTATAAAATTGAATTTAAACGGTTTTTTTTTTTTTAAAGATAATGGAGTGGTTACAATTTTATAAAAGTGTACCGACCTACAAATTTTAATTTTTTTTAAATGCGACCCGTTTAAACCAAGTCTTACAATTTAGTGGACCGTTTAACCTGCAGTCATATAGGGTTGACAATATAAGTTATGACCAACCCGATTAACATCTCCATCAAAGAAATTCGTCTTAAAGAAAATGTATGTAAACGGTCTTCGCAAGTGTCTTCCATGCAAGTTTAGTGTTTCATACGACCAAATTAGTTATTATGATTCATGTCCATGGGATCTAATGAAATCTTATGAATAACGCTATACCAGCTGAAATAAAAAACCAATCAAAGGAAAATGGTCATTTAACCAAATCCTAAATTGATTAAACCAATCAACAATCATATAAACTAAGTTGCTCATTTGATACGAAAAAAATGGTCATTTAATTCCATAACATTATAGTTTGATTCATTATAGTAGTTCAAAGGAAAATGTTATCATTAGGACCAATGTTACAACTTTCCTTATAATTAAGCGTTGAAGGAGACAGAGTTGTTTTGAAAAAAAAAAAAAAAAACAAGTTTATCCTTTTTCAAAACTTAATTGTAAAGAAAATTGTAGTATTAGCTGTAAAGCTAATAATGTTATGGTTGGAATAGCAATGATAAATGCATATACTCTCTCCGTTTCAAATTTACTTTTTAAGAAAATGACAATTTTAATAGTCTATTAGTAATAAAATCACACTTTATATCTTAATTATTTAAAGTTAACTCTTTAAAGGAAATATCAAAAAATGAAATAGTGAGTCATTGTTTGGAACGGAGAGAGTATATATATATATATATATATATATATATATAAATGCATGATCGGTAGTACTTTTACAATTTTGAAGTACCAGATAGAGAATGATTGTAGTTTAGAAAATGAAAAGGGAACAGTAGATCCTGTTTTAAAGGTTGTTTCATCTTTTGATGGTGAGAGTGTAAATTAGAATAGAGATAATGGAGATTGGTAAGCAAAGTACTTGAGTTTGGTTGGAAGACGAAGAAGTAAAGTGGTAGTTAGGCATTGGCTACTAAGGTTGGTCTCTTCGGTCTTCGCTCTTCACTAAACCAAATTGGAGCGTCATCTTCATCTTCATCTTCATCTTCATCTGCTTTTCTTCACATCCAATTAAACCTCTTTAAAGTCAGCATTTTGATCAAAACAATAATTGCATAAAAGTTACAATCTTTATTCTTCCCTTTCGGTTGTTAAAAGCTCAAGGGTCCGTCCTAATTAATAAGACTTCCATTCTGTTTTCCTACTCCTATCATTTTTTATTTTTCATTCTCCCCTTTGGACTGCACTTGTTCCTCTACTTTTTTTCTTAGTTATATCTCCTTTATGAGATCCTCGTATGGATTTTAAATTGTAAAGTCGAGTCTCACCTTTTTATAGTTCAGTTTATCAACATACGGTGAGTCAAATAAGGTAAACACGTCTTATAAAAACTATAAGCAAAATTTATTTTGGGTCGGGTTCATATGCTAAGGCACATTGTCTCTTAACCGGAAAGCAAAGTTGGAACATGTTTAGAGTAAGGCTAGAGTTTTTAGGGTAAAGCTGGAGTGACGCCGACTAGATGACACATTATTTTGAAAAAAATTACGGGATGGTCTATTTTTTGAAAATTTTAATTGTTAAAATATATTATTTTTATTTTCAATCAGAAAAAAATACTTTTTGTGGCAAAATGACTACGATACCCTTAATGAAACATAGATGCGCTACGGAGGTCATTATTTTTGCACCGCGGTTCATCAATTTTATCGCATTATTTTTTGCACCGTACTTCAATAGTGTAACAACTAGTCTATTTTTGAACCGTGATTCATCATTTTTTTATTGAATTAATTTTACACCGCGGTTCAATAGTGTAACTACTAGTCTATTTTTGAACCACGATTCATCATTTTTTATTGAATTAATTTTTGCACCGCGGTTCAATATTGTAACTGCTACTCTATTTTTGTATCGCGATTCATTAATTTTAGTGCATTAATTTTTACACCGCGTTTTAATAGTGTAATTGCTAGTCTATTTTTGAACCGTGATTCATCAATTTTAGTGCATTAACTTTTGCACCATGGTTCAATAGTGTAATTACTAGTCTATTTTTGAACTGCGGTTCATCAATTTTAGTGCATTAATATTTGAACCGCGATACAAAATCATAAAAAATCAGACCACGTCCTCCACCTGCTTCTTTCATCTCCTATATTGTAAGCCATTGTAAACCAAACCATGTCGATCCCCATGTTGTTGTGAACAATCATGATTTTCGAATCCAAAGTGTGTTGTTGGAGCTGTTGAAAAAGACAATGATATTTTTAGAACAATATTTCGAAAAATGATCTTTTACAGTCGAAAAAAAAAGATGGACTTTTGGGGTTAGAAACTTTAAAAAAGGGACCGACCCAAATTTTACCCCATTATTTTGGGAAAAATTCTGGCCGATCCCTTTTTCTAAGTTTTTAACTCCAAAAGTCTATCGTTCTTTTTTTCAACCGCAAAAGATTACTTTTCGAAATATTGTTCCAAAAATACTATCGTCTTCTTCAACAGCTCCGACAACACACTTTGGATTCAAAAATCGTGATTGTATGCAATGAAACGGGGATCGACCTACCCTGTCAAGTCGCTCGGGTCAAGTGGGCAGTGCCCCTTCATGGGGGGTTCAGGGGCAACGCCCCCGAAAGTTAAACGAATTTTTTGATTCATGAAATACGAAAGTATAATGGATCTGTGATGTGTTGAATGATTTTTCAGTTGAGACGAAGGTAGAGAAGAATGAGGAAGAATAAGACTTACGACAGATGAGATTGAAGAAGAACGTTGATGACGTAAACTGATTTTTTTATGATATTGTATCGCGGTGCAAAAATGAATTAGATAATATTTATGCACCGCAATTCAAAGTTTAATTTCCTAGTATATTTTGCACTGTGATTCATAAATTTCATGGCGTTATTTTAGGTTTAATTTCCTTATCTATTTTTGCACTGCGATTCATAAATTTAATTGCATTATTTTTACACCACGGTTCAAAGTTTAATTTCCTTGTTTATTTTTACACCATGGTTCATAAATTTCATTACATTAATTTTGTACCGCGATTCAAAGTTTAATTTCCTATTCTATTTTTGAATCGTGATTCATAAATTTCATTATGTTAATATTTGCACCGTGATTAAAAGTTTAATTTCCTAGTTTATTTTTGAACTGCGAGTCATAAAGTTCATTGCATTAATTTTTGCACCGCGGTTCAATAGTTTAATTACCTAGTTTGATTGTAACGTGGTGCAAAAATAATGACCTTCGTATCGCTTATCGCGCATACGGTTCATTAAGGGTATCGTATTTATTTTGCCACTAAAAGAGACTTTTTTGGGTTGAAAAAAAGGGTACTGTAGCGATTAAAAACTTCAAAAAATGAACCGGTCCACAATTTTTCCCATTATTTTATGTATAAAATTAAATATATCCCTAACTTTATCATATATAATTTCGAATATTGTAAGAGGTGAGAGAAGAATTGAGGAGTTATTTTTGGGAGTTTAATTTGAACAGTTGAGAAGCAAGTAACTATTTTACAATCTTTCTCTTTCCTTCCTTTAATTTTTTTTTATAATTTATTTAAACTAGGTTAGTATGATATTCAAAACGCAATGTAAGGTCTTATTATGTTAACTGGGCTATACCTGTGTGATGCACGATTTTTTTTTTTTTTTTTTGGTTGCAAAAGTTGTTGATAATAAGAGAATTTTACAAACTAATTATAATTAAAATCTTTTAAACAAATCTACAATAGAGAAATGAAAATGATGAGTTACTAACCGAGAGAAAAAAAATTTAAAGTAAAAAAATTAGGAGCAAAAAATGGTAAAAACAAAGAAAAACAAACTTTAACCATGAGAATTGAGAAGTCCTAAATGGGTCAATCCATGGTTGTTCATTGTCGGACATATCCGAATGGGTCAAGTTAGAATGATGACTTGTTAATTTAATTCAATTTGTAGTCTTCTTATTGATGGATGCAAAATTTTAATTTTGAATGAAGGGTAAATTTAATAAAAAGAATCAATCACTAAACCATATACCAAGGACCCTATGTAATCCTAAGTAAGAATATTGAATTACCAATTACTACGGATAATAAAAACAATGCATTTCAGGTAACTTAAAATTAATAAATGACAACATCTAAAATCGAATTCTTCAATTTAGTTTTACTAACGTATAAAACTCAATCGGTAAATTTAAATATTGAAAAAATTACCCACCCTCGTTAGTAGAGGCACTTCTCCAATCTATTCGATATACCTTCAATCCATGTTTCTTCATTGCGAATCAAAAGAAAAGTGCAAGAAGATTAATAATCACCGCATTCAATGCAATGATATTGTTGATGCATGTAGATATATAAACACTGATTAAAGCTTAACATGAAGGTTGCTCCAATTGTTTGATTAGAAGCAGTCAAAAGCTTGAATTGGGCCAAACAAATTACTAATATCTACAATATGTGTGTGTGTCTATGTGCATGTGCAACATTCTCAGTTCTCACCAAATTACAGTGCCTATCAAGAATGCCTAAAAAGGCAGTATAAAATAACAAAAAATTTAAGTGTGAACCTGAAAATGATCTATCGGAGGGTGAAGTTGGTGAGGCTGAAAAGAGACGACAATTTGACAACCAAGGCCAACCCAGGTCACCTTTTAAGGTTAATTTCAAACAAAATGACGAAACAATCGGGAAACTGATCAAATGCTGGCAATTACTAACGTTCATACTCGTGTACTTCTAGACGTAGTAGGACATTAAAAAGGATAAGACTGAAGAGTCTGAGTCACCATCAAATCTCCTTTGGTGCAGCGTTTTGAAAACGTAGCTTTTTTAAAAATGCATCGTTTTGAAAACGCAGCATTTTCTTATAAACGCGATTAAAAAACCATTTCAAAACGCTATTTTCATAAACAGAATAGTTGTGAAAATGACCGTTTTACCATTGTATAAACAATGTCTTACTTCTAATTAGTACATAATATTCTTCCATAGCTCCGATGTATTCTTAATAAATTGTTCGAAATCTATGCCATCCCTTCCATATCCATGCCTCGTTTCTTCTCATGATCATTTCGCTTTCTGCTTGAATTCAGTAAAAGCCTTGGTAAGTTGAAATTTATTAGCATTAAGAATATGTTTTTATGGATCTTAAAGCTAATTAAAGTCTTAATTAAACTCACCCGCTTCTCTTCTTCCAGGTTGGCCTTGATCAGCGAGTACATTGCCACTCCAGCAATTGCATAGTAGATTGTCAGATCTCTTTTTGATACAAAGGTCTGGCCCAAAAATGTTCGAAGCTGAGTATATATAAGAAGTGTATTTACAAAAGAGGATAATTAATGGAGCAGCCGTGAAGAAACCTGTGATGAGAGAAAAAGGCAGAGTAGAGTCATTTGATTATTCAAGAAGATTCATCAAATTTGATTATCGTGAATCACGATAAATAGCAGTTGCACAATTAAGAATCATGCATCGCGATTCAAAAATCAAAAATCACAATTCAAATTATGCTAAAACCAAATCCGTCCATCGCAATTCAAAATCATGCATCACGATTAAATAATGGCACTCCCTAGCATAGTGATTTTTTTTGGGTACTTTCTATTTTTTCTTTATATTATTTTTTCTTTATATTATTAGTCTCATCAGTTTTTTCTTTATATTATTTTTTCTTCCAGTTATTAAAAAAAATCAAAATCAAGCCACTAAAACAAAAGGCAAAATATACCTTTAACCTTTTCCCCCTCCACTGTCAATGGTAACACTAGTCCTTTGAACTACTAGGTTCTGGTAATTAGTGCTAATAATGAACATAACTACTCGAGTTTGCTCTTGTTTGATTTGATAAAAAAATCATTTCGATTGGATGTTCATTTTTGGTTAAACTCCACTCATTTTTACTCATTGTTCGTGTTTATGCCTTTTGTCAATTATAGCCGTTAAAATTGACAGAAGCTGGTGATATGATGCGTACTTGACAGCCATAACATAACTTCATGACCATTTGTAATCCTTAGAGCAGGGCCAATGGAAGATCTAAACCAAATTTAATCTTAATCTTTGCTTCCAATGGAGCATCTTAAAAAATCAAGTATAAATCATCTATTGATTTGTGAGAAAAAAAATCAGGAGATGAACCCAAATGGCTCCAACTCCTAGGTATTGCCTCCTTCCCCCTTTCCCACCCTTTCCATGTGTCAATAATTTATTGGTCATCATTTTATTTTTCTTTCTTGTTTTTTTGACAAATTTTCAGCTCAAAAAAAATATTTTTTTTCCTGAATTAAACTACACAATTTTACTTATAAATAGAGACTTGGTTTGTTTCATTTTATTGACTCAAATTATTAAAATTATAATAAATAAATATTATTTTAATAATGACTATTTATATAATTTCGAAACTATTTATTTGTTAATATAAATTGAAAGAATATATTAAATTAATAGAGATAAAGATTATGTGGTAGATAAAGTTGTTGGAGATAAAGATGGTGGGGTATTTAAATATGTTGGATTTTGTGCCACCATTGGAAGTGTTTTTTTGTTTTAAATCAAATGAGTATCTAATGGATTAGTTTATTGGTTTTTAATGGGTTGAATTTGATTTTGGGTTTGATTTTTGGCTAACCATTGTACCTGCTCTTAGGACTTTCAAAGGTAGATTTTTCACCCACCTCTAACATCACTCAAATACAAACCACCACCCGCTAAAAGCTTCACCAAAAGCAGACCAATGCTCGATGCCACGAACAAAAAATCGAAAATCATAATCACAAGGCTAAAAAAGACAATTAAAAAAAACAATGCATTAGCATATGTATATATGGCCAAATCCAATTCAAGAGCAAACTACGTCAGACCATAGTCATGCATCTCAATTTGTAAGAAATCGACATGAAACAACTTTTATGATCATTAGCCAACGAGGAAATAGTTAAGTATGATCATTTGACCTGACCAATTAGCTTTTATGACTTTTGACAAAAAAATAACAGATTTCCCAAAAGACCCTTCAAATTAAACCTAAATAGTCTTTCATACCTAAGCCTCCCTCACAAACACACCCACTCATTTCGTTTGTCTCCGCTGCTGCCTCCTTCATCGTGTCTGTCTTAAGCTATCCTTCAAGGTTTGTCTCTCTCACCTCTTTATCTTTTTATGTTTACCTTTCTCATCTTCATGACCCTATATAGGTCAAAATCCTAGGTTCATCGACTTATGAGTCGATTAATCGATCCTTGAGTCGTTTGATCGACACAATGAACCGTTCATCGACCATTGAGTCGATTACTCAGCTCAGTAAGAGTATTTTGGGGTTTTCTGATGAAAAGTGGTCATAATAGATGTTTTTGAGCACGTGTAGTCATGTCTGAACAACTGCTTTGACATGACTATTTCGGAAGAAACCCCTTAGCCAACATAAAGTATTATCATTCCTGAGTATAACACCTAAGTCCAAAAGGTCGATCATCCCACACACACTAGACTATTAAGAACCAAATACCTTGGGTAAGGTAGCCTACAACAAGCCTAGAGGTGGTAAAATAAGTGTTATAGATAATCATGTGTTAGTCTATTATCCATGCATGGTTATCCATGAATAATAAACTAACTCATGATTATCTATTACACCCATTTTGCGACCTCTAAACCAACCCATCTGGTCATGGATAATGTTGGTACGTTGCGGTAGTGGGTGACAATGTAGGGGGTGATCATGTTGTGCAGTAGCGGAAGCACACAAACAATTAATCAAACATATATAAGGGATTGATAGCAAAGAAAATTGAAGGAGGTGAGAGAGTTGGGTCAACAAGCTCTTGTATAAACTATTGCCCACCTTAATCACATTACCAGTCAAGCGCGTTCCCGCCCAAAGACCATTCGCGAGCGCGCCAAACCACGGAACAAACTGCTATCGCACCATACTTGCCCTCAAAGTCTTGCACGCACGCGCACCAAATGAACGTGTTCGCGCCCAAAAGTGCTTTCATGTGGCCAAATCGACTAGGTTTTGTCTTAAATGTCTCCAAAACCACGCTCGCGGTCATCATTGACCGCACTTTGCTCCCCATGTATCTTTCGCGATCGCGTCTGGCATTCTTTGGAGGACTTGACCCTTTACCTGGATAATCAAGCCACACTATTCAATATGTCATTTTATAAAGCACATTCAAGTATCACATGTGGGATGAAATATTACAGTGATCAACATATCTCGGTTCAACAAGTATACTAGTTACAAGAGCCTCTAACAATCAACCCGCACGTGAAACCAATAACACAACAAGAATTAATGCATAAGACTAGAGAGGCGATCGAGGAAGCCACATATATTCTGGAGACCCACATACATAAAATTACAATTAGAGAGTAAAATGTGTGAATATTATTTATCTCCTCCTTTGAACAAGATTTGGGGTCACATATATTCTGGAGACCCACATACATAAAATTACAAGAACAGATTGCTAATGTTTCCATGAGATCAATGAACTATATATGTGCTGTATAAATGGATATATAATTACAGTTTCTTATATGTATATACTCAAGTGATACAATATGTAACATGTTATGATTAAGAAAAAATAAAAAATAAATAAAAAGAAATTTTCTTTATGGGTCAACACCGACATCAGTGGTTGAACCAAGTCCAACCTGCAACCATGGAGATGAATTCCCATTGACGTTCATGTCTTTTAGCTCACTCAGCTTTGCTAACTTCACCTTACTGTCAGCTTCATCTTCCATTATTTCCATCACCACATTGCTCTTTTTGTCATTGTTGCTATGCTTTTCTTCTTGGTCATTGCTATTATTCTGGTCATGGCACTCAGGTTTTTCATCTTTGACATCAGTTTCTTTATCAACATTATCTACCCATGTATGTAGATTTATCTCCGTAGACACTTCAAAGCTCAATGGGTTTCGTGGGTCCCGCCTAATTCCGGTCATATCGACCCTGGCCCCGCCTCCACCACCCACGGGAGCTGGGAGGTTGAGATCAAGGTGGTCGGATTTGTTGATCAACTGGGAGGGTACTCTTTGATTGATATGATCAATGTGATCATGAAAGTTTGGCGTGAACTTGGCGAGTGAAGACGTGTCTGTTGAATTGGAAGTAAGCCAATGACACCTTTTATGACCTCCTAAGGCTTGTCCCGAAGCAAAAATTCTGTTACAAATCGAGCATTTGTGTACCTTAGATTTCCGCCTTGAAGCTCCTACCAATGGAGCAGGATTACTCGGGCCATGATCGTATTGGAAAGACGATGGTGATTTAGAAGGGAAGAAATCATCGTGTGTGATCACATCTTCATCAGCTATACCATCGTCATATTGATCATTTCGTGCAGCAAAACAACCCTTAACCTTCTTGTGACTAGCCCTATGTCCGCCTAATGCTTGGTGGGAATTAAACACTTTCTTACATGCTTTACATTCAAACATACCTTTGGTGGCAACCCCTTTGGCCTTGTCGAATGGTGGTGGTCTTGAAAAGGGAGAGAGGAATGCAGCCATTGGGTTCCGCCGCTCTTCATCCCTACTTGCCGATGCGCAAGACTCCTCAGGCTCCGCATCCAATGGATCAACCCGAGCATTTGCTAAAGCCATTAGGCATTTAGCTAGCGCTAGGTCTTCATCCTCGCTTGAGGGGCACATGGAATTGAAACTACTCACTTTAGCCCTCAACGATCTTTTCCTTTTAGACCACCCTCCACACCCTCTTCGTCCTTGGTCATCGTCAGGCTCCGATTCAGGTGAGGAGACAAGCGACTCGGCATCGTCCGAGCTACATTTTCCATGCTCAAGAAAAGATTTCCATGACACAAACTCCTTCCCACAATTTTCACACACGCGACAACTCTTTAAACGATTAGGGTTTGTTCTCAAGGCATACATTCGCTTGGTACCTTGCTTATCTTCCCAATCGCTGGCTTGATCATCATCGTCGAGGGTTGCATTCTCATCTCCAATACCATGAGCTCTCATATGTCCTCCTAGAGCTCTCCCACACATAAATCCCTTTTTACAAATCCGACAAAAGTGCTTGAAATTTGTTTGTTGGTCATGGACACAAGCGGCCATGAACACAAGCAAATGAAGAAGATAATGGCAAGAGAGGAGAAACAGAAACAGGGAGAGGGAATAATTGAACTAAGTAAAGAATGGAGCAAAATGTGGTGGTGGTGAGTTATGTTCTTGTAGTTGAAGGGATTGTAAGGTTGTATGGTGAAAAGAAAGCTAGTCCTAGTTTTTAGTTAGAGTAATGGTTTGTGGAGGAGAGAGAGAGGTAAGAGAGAAATATGAGTGTGAGTTTAGAGATTGTGACAAGTGGAAGGAGGTTAAGATAGTTAGAGACTTTTTCTACCACTTAATTTGTAATGGTAGTAGTGGCGCCGCCAGTAACTCCAACCAATGGACGGCGGAAAAGATTGCATTGCCAAACTCATACACAAAATATACAAATTAACAAAAGAACATTATCCATGGTGCATTTATTTATTTATTTACTTATTTATTTTTGTGTGTACTGTGTATATGCTTAAGAGAAAGCAGTGTGTGTGTGTGTGTGTGTGTGAGAGAGAGAGAGAGATTTACGGACTGGGAGGGTGGTTCTAACTGTCAACGTATTCATATCCCTTCAATTCCAAGCCAAGAAATTAAGCAAACTATATGCTTCTCCTTGTTTGTCGGTTGGTTCAAGCTGCCTTACCACATAATTAGTTAATTACTACATAATAATCAAATTTATCACTAATCTCTTTATTAGCTAGCTAAAGATTTCTATTTTCATTGTGATTATATCATTAACCTAAAAAAGGGGAGAAACATTCTCATTAATTAGATGACCATTGACATTCTAAGAATATTCTAAGCATATTGACCAAAATGTTGACATTCAATGTGTTTTCTACCCAACAAATACTAAATTTTTTATATAAAAAAGTGGTTCATCTTTTCAATAAAAATGATCAACATGCATTTCAACCCATGCTAAAAAAGTAGAAGATATTTTGTTCTCATATCACCACATTATGTGACGGTCATATACCAATTAAGGTCTTATTTGATACAGCGTTTTGAAATATAATTTTTTTTAAAACGTAATGTTTTTAAAACATAAATTTTTTTTCTTATAAACATATTTGGTAACTATTTGAAAACTCAATTTTCATAACCGAAATAGTTGTAAACGCAACATATTTTTAAAACGCATCATATTTTTTGAAACACTGTATTAAAACACTTTAAAAAATAAGACGCTACATTCTTTACCAACGTTTTAATAAAAACGCTCCATAAAACAAGTAATAAAATCCATAATTTGGATGAGCAGGATAACTTTTTTTTTTTTATCAACATGAGCTGACTTTTTAGTCTACTCATCAGAGGTCAGCTCATTTTAAAAAATGATTCACCTCGCCAAAATAGTAGCTCTCTTTTGTAGTTGTGTATAGAAATTAAGTAAGCTATATGCTTCTCCTTGTTTGAGAGGTGGTATTTGAAGTATGGCCTCCCCCTATGGGTTGTTGGCAATTCAGGGCCGGCCCAATCATTATGGAGACCTAAAGCGAATTATAGTATGTGGGCTTAACATGAAAAGATTAAAACGTTATAAACAAAGAAACAAACCTGATTCTTGTAGAGATCCTCATTAAAGATGTCATCAAGAGACCAAGAGAAGATCAAATTAGTAAAAAAAAAAGAAAAAAAAGTATTTGATATAGGCAACATCATGATTTAGTTTAGGAAGAAATGTAAGAGTCACCTAGTAGGCTAGTGCTAATAGTAAAAAAAAAAAAAAAATTTGAGGCCTACAATTTTTCTGAGGCCTAAAGCCATAGTTTCCCCAACTTTACCCTTGGGCCGGCCCTGGTTGGCATCCCAAAAATAAACAGTAATATATGGTGAGTAATGCTAGAACTACTCAATGAGTACTTAAATTTGTATATTAAATGATGTGGCATCTTATGTGTCATATTGTTAGAATAGCTTTTTAACTTATAGTGGAGCCCATAAAATACCAAATAAGATGACATATTGAAAACCACATTATTTGGTGCACAAATTTAAGTGATCATTGAGTGGCTCTAGCATTACTCATATATGGTGGGTGGTGGGTTTATTAGTTAAATTTTCCATAATCATATCCTTATTACAAGTTACATGTTGTAACAATTAAAAGAAGTACGTATACGTTAAATATTTATTTGAAAAGCTATCAGTTTATTTAATATAAAAAATCAAAATAGTGACAATATACTTTTCAGTTTTCACAATTTGTTTTCTCGGAATTACTGTTGGATGATCATAACTAGGGGTATCAATTGGATTGGGTTGGGTTAGGTTGAGTTGGAATGGGTAATTGATTGAAATAGGTCATGACCTGTCACAACCCAAATATTAAATAGGTCAAATGGGTCGAGTCATAAATGAGTCGGGTTAAAGCGGGTCAACCCACTTTAATCCGGTTTTAAATTTTTTGAAATTTTTATATTTTTATATTTTTTTATGGATAAATAAAATATAACCACAATACATTAAACAACGAAACATCGTCCATAAGAATTTAATCAAAGTGCAAAAAATGTTCATGTTAAAAATAAAAAAAATGTATTTCAGACATTTCTTATCAGGGTCACGATGCGACACGGTTCAACCCAAAAATAATAAACGGGTCAAATTGGTCGGGTTAAGACAGGTGAACTCATTTAAACTTTAAGTCATTCGTATATAAATAAAATATACCTCTAACACATCAAACAACGAAACATCGTCCATAAGAATTGAAACAAAGTCATGTCGAAGATAAACAAAAACATACATCTACTTGAACATTTCTCAATAGGGCTACAACATAGAACAATACAAATTACATCACAGAACTAGCATTATGAATGAACATTTCCATACCGATTGTTGCTATCATAAATCTAAAATCTAAAATATTTTTTATCCTCGAGTTCTTTACACTTGTTAACATTTATATATATATATATATATATATATATATATATATATATATATATATATATATATATATATATATATATATATATATGTGTGTGTGTGTGTGTGTGTGTGCGCGCACGCCCACGCGCGTATAGAATGTGGGGGGTTGGAGGAAAGTACAGAAATGGAATAGCTACAGAAATGGAATAACACATTTTGGATAACGAAATCAATTCATAAATCAATTGGCCAATTGTATTTTTGATATTAGCGCTGCTTTCTTCCCACTTGCAACCAACTCCCCTCAACTCCTCTCCCCCGATCAAGTATCAGATCTCCGAATTCAAGTTAGTGGGTTCAACCCAATTTTAACTCATGAAATTAAATGGGTTAAGTCGGATAACTCATTTAAATTTATTTTATTAATGAGTTGGGTTGGGTTGGGTAATTAATGGGTTGTGTAGGATGGATTCATGGTAATGGGTTAAAATCGAAAGGCCTCTCATAACAATTAGTTGGATCAATTACATGTCTAAAGTTTCATGTCTAAAATTGACAGTAGATCGATACGTATGTCCAGGAGCCCAGTTAACTGGAATCACATCACTAGCGGTAGCAGCTACGGTTTCCCCAGATTCAATTGTTGTGAGCCTGACTGAGAAAGGAGCCTTGGCTCCATTGCCTAACATAACTTTCCAAGCCCAACCCCTGCAACGCTGCATCCGAAGCCACTGCTTCGATTTTGCCGGTAAAACCTCTACTAAAGCCAAGTCACCATTTCCATTTTCAAACTCCGGTACGAAAGCAAAGTAGGATTGGTTGGAGCTTCCATCGACATGAAAACCAATGTTAGTCCCTTGATAGTTGCATGGCACCCTGAAATTCAATTACAAATATTAGTATTTTCTACCCTTGAGCTAATTTTGTTTTCATTATATCTGTAAGTGTAACCCTAATACCTTAATTACCTTTTATAACCAATCTTAACGGATCCAGCAATTAGCAGAGTATTAGCTTGGTCAGGTATCGCCAAGGCGCTAAAAGCAGTTCCACTTAAATAAAAATGAAAATCGTTGTCGTTGTTGCAGACTCCGATCCACTTATCAGTAATGGTAATCGTAATAGGCTTACTCGAGCAGGCCGGGTGTTGAGTACAAACCACCTGGAATTTACCGATGGATCGAGCTCTAGTGTTAGTATCACAAACTTCCATTCAAATGGGAAAAAGAGGATCAAAAGTAGGTAGTGAAATAAAATGAACCTCATAACAAGAGCCACATCCTTTGCCTCCCTTATAAAGATCTTTGGAATTTCCAGCTGAGACCATCGAGTTCAACGGAGGTTGTGATACAGTTTTTCCAAATCCACAAGCTCCTTTATCTGATTAGTTACAGAAAATGCATGAAAATTATAATCCAAGAACATAATATTATAATAAAAACTTTAGTTTAATACCAATTTGCTAACCACTGAATAGAATTTGCAGTTGAACTTTTGTGTAGTTGTTGCTGGCTGCCAAGAATCCGCTACCAGGCGGGTCGGGTAGCATTGAACTAGGTTTGGCCTGGTAGCGGATTAAGGCAGGATTAAGGCAGGTCGACACATTTTCACTCAAGCCTTTTTCCCAACCCAACAAGACCCGTTAACAGATCGGATTTAGATTAAGGTGTTTCGATCCGATCTGATATAAAAAAAAAATAATAATACTATACTTTTTTTTTTTAAAGTTACTTATGTTGAAGTTGTTAGTCATTAATCATTAATATTTTTGCTAAATATAAATTCTTTTATACACTATAATATCTTAGTTATATTATTATTTATGTTTGTGTAAGCTGAAGACAAGATTTTTTTTTTAATGATTATTCGACATTTGATTGAGGCTCGTTTGGTGCAGCGTTTTGAAAACGTAGCTTTTTTAAAACGCAGCGTTTTCAAAACGCAACATTTTCAAAACGTAGTTTTATTTTTGTAAACACGTTTGGAAAACTATTTCAAAATGCTATTTTTCATAAACAGACTAGTTGAAAACGTAGCATATTTTTAAAACGCTACAAATTGGAGCGTTTTAAAACGCTTCACGTTTTTAAAACGCTGCGTTTTAAAACACTGTATAGAAACACTTTTAAAAAGAAAATGCTGCGTTTTTTACGAGTGTTTTGACCAAAACGCTCCACCAAACAAGCACTGAGTAAAAATACCTTGATATTATTTTATTCAATACTTTAAATTCAAATCCAATCCAACTCTAAATGTTTAGAATATAGATCCAGATTTGAAACATCTAAACGAGATAATCTGAATCCGATCCATAGGTCTAGTCAGGCCTACCCCAAACTTGTAATAATCAAAACAAACACTCATAAGACATTTATAGTGTAATACTCGTACAATATAAATATATTAATTTTGTTAAACGCCATTATTAATCTTAAGTATTTTATAATTATGTATGTAATTGATAAAATAAAATTAGAAGAGAAAGTTAATGTTTTAGTTTGTGTTTAAAAAAAAAAACTCATTTAAAAAGTCATATATCTTGGGATGTAGCTAGGGAGTAATTTTACCTGATCCAGCCCCTATTGGATTACCATACCATGTTGCAATTCCAGTTGCGTAACCTCCAAATACAGCGAATGAGGTGTTAAGAAGGTTGCACGAACAATACTTCATCAAAAGTAAAGAAAAATAAGCAAATATGAAAAACGAGGATGAGATTTTGGTATTAATTGAAGCCATATCATATGTACAACAAACACAAACACTAAACCACGAAATGGTAATTAGATTCCAAGTCTGGTGTTGGTTTGTTGAAATATAGCTAAGAATGAAAACCTATTTATAAGAATGAATATCTTTGCACATATTTGCCAATTTGTAAAAGCAGATTTAAAGGAGTTTGGATCCTCTATTCCAAAATTGTATTTCATCTCCTATTCCACCGTCGGATTCTTGTCACGTGTCAATAAGAAATCTTCACAAAATGAAATATTGAGCTAGATTTCACGGATTTTTATTGTTAAGAAAACACAATCAACTTAGTAATTGATTTTGTTTATTTACGATTGACACGTGATAAGAATCCAACGATGGAATTGAAGATGAAATACAATTTTGAAATAGAGAATCTGAACTCAATTTAAAGCAACAAATTTATCTTTGGTAATTAAAGCAAACCTATTTACTTATGATCTTCTTTTCTTTTCTTTTTTTCTTTTTTCTTTTTCTTAAGGCTTATGACATCAGCTACACGCTAATTAGTAGTGATACCTTAGATCTTGTGTTAAAGGAAGAAGAATCTTGTTTTGATATTATAAAGTTTTTGAAAAAATAACTTCAAATCTTGCGTGCTACTTAATTTTGATTTTGAAAGAAAAAAGGAAAAGAAAAACCCAAAACAAATTGTATAAAAGGTACTAGTTGTAAATGACTAGATGTAATGATGGTCGTACCTCAACACTCACATGTAATAATTTGATATGGAGTAGATTTTCTGTCCACCTCAACACTCACATGTAATAATTCGATAAGCTAATTCCCGTGGATGTCTATTTGCTGGGCTGTCCACCTAAACCAGAAGCAGTTATCGATGCTATAACAAAACTTTGAAAAAAAATATCTCCAGAAATCTACGCAAATAAAATTAGGTCTTATTGATCATAATTTATAAGATGAAGTTTTCTCCTTTCGTAGTTCATCACACCAGCACATGATAGTCAGATTAGGGAGATTCGTCTTACAAAAATTAACCGTAAAATGATATTTTCTAAGTTTTTATCTTTTACTAGTTTTACATCTGTACGTTAAACGTACTGACATATATCATTTTTAATTAAATTTTATTCAAATAAAACAAAGACAACAAATAAAATTAAAATAACGAAGTTTTGCAACTACTTAATTAAAATACATTATTGTATTGGTAATATGATAGACTTTCAATTTATTATACACAATATTTGTTGTGTAATTTTGTTGGTTTTCTTCTTTATCTCGTATCAATCAATATCTTTAGACCATAACGGTTTGTTAACCTAAAAATCGTGATCTGCTCTGATTGTCCTTAACTTTTTTTTTTAATCACAATTGCATATGATATTACCAATGATTGACCTTAACTTTTGTTTGACCTATATGCTATGGTTGAAATTATAAGTAAATAATGATTGTTACTTTTTTCCTATTTCTAATATTTAAAAAATGCACTTTTGTAGGGACTACTATCTTCCTTTTACATAAAAGTAAAAGTATAAGATTTTTGGAATACATGTTGATTGAAGTCGGTTGTTTAAGTTCATCATCTTTTATCTTTTATAAGACGGCAAATTTTTAACGTATAAAATATTATTAAAAAATTTGATCTCGATTTATTAGCATATAAAATAGACAATAAAATTAAGATCTTGATAATGTTGAAATATTTTGTTATATTAAATTCGGGTCCAATGGAAATGAAAAACTATCTCTTTATATTTGTTTTTCAAATATGTCAATAAGTCACCTCTACAATTGTGATAGAGATTTAGGTACGTTAGTAGTATTTCAATATGAATTATACTTTTGTGATCAAGTTTCATTTTTTTTCGTTTTGTGATTTTCCCGTCATCTATATATAATTTTCTCGTTTTTACTTATGGAAGCAATGATATTCTTAGGATAAAAAATTTGTTTCCAACATTGTTTACATTTAAAATTTAGCTCCTACAAGGTGATATCCAAACTTTTTATTAGTTAGTTGGAAAACAAAAATACAACAAATTTTAGTTGAATTTTTAAATATAAAAATGATTAGGTTTAGGGGATTGAGTATTAAAAACCGAACAAATAGTAATATTTTTACAAAAAATCTAATTCGGATTTACTGGAACTTGGTTCGTTGATTAATGTTCAAGGTTTTTTTTTTGTTTGATCTACATACTCGGGTTGAAATTAAATATTGGTTTATTATTTTATTTTTTTATGTTTCTAATATTTGAATAAACATATTTTTGTAGAGACTATCTTGCTTTTACATTAAAGTAAAATTTAAGATTTTTATAATATATGTTGATTGAAGTCGATTGTTTAAGTTCGTCATCTTTTATCTTCTGTAAGACCACAATTTTTTATGTATAGAATATTATAAAAAATTTTGATCTCGATTTTGTTAACATGTAAAATGGATAATAAAATTAAGATATGGGTCAAACTCTTGTAAGATCGTCTTACGGATCCTTATTCGTAAGACATAGCTTCACTCTCATAACTCAACCCACTAACACACCATGGGTCGAATAAAGAGGATCCGTCTCACAAAAAATATCCATAAGACCATCTTGCCCAAGTTTTTTCCTAAAGATATTGATGGTGTTGAAATATTTTGTTGATTATATTTTCAAATCATTATAAGTTTGTTCATATTTCAAGGTAGTATTTGGTTTCATATTCCAAAGGGTATTTGATTTTTATATTTTAAGGTAGTATTTGATTGATTATGACATATGTAATCAATTAATGTATAATCACAATTATATTTTCAATACATGGCTCACCACTTTTATTACATAAAAACTACTTTCTAATTTAGGAAAGTAAATTTTGACAAAAAAAATTTTTTTTTTTTACACTACCTAGGTTATATATATATATATATATATATATATATATATATATATATAGATGTTTGGGGTCATACACTCGTAGCTATAAATAGACAAAAACTTGGGTAAGACGATTTTACGGATATTTTTTGTAAGACGGATCCTCCTTACCCGACTTACTATGTGTTGGTGGGTTAAATTGTGAGAGAGTAAGATTTCGTCTACGAATTAAAATCTGTAAGACGGTCTTACAGGAGACCTACTCCTATAAAAAATGATACATTTTGGAATGGCAAATACTTGTGTGTAAGACGGTCTTACAGATATTTTTTATAAGACAGATCATCTTTATCTGACTCACCGTGTGTTGTTGGGTTGAGTTATGACTTATGAGAGAGTAGGGCTCCGTCTTATGAATTAAGATCTGCAATACGGTCTTATAGAATACCTACTCTTTTGGAATTGGACAATTGTATTTAAAGTTGTTAAAATAGGTCCGACCAGCTTACACCCCCAAAATTCCCCCCACCACCACCACACACACACACACACACAAACATAAAATTAAAGCTTAAAAAGTGATTAGGGTTGATAAACGATCAGCCCATAAAGAGGCGGGCCTAACATCATCTATATTATAAAACAACTAAGTAATCGATTATGGCTATTCAGAGATTGAAATAAAATTATCTTTAAAAAAATTAACGGCTGGGATTTACCCTCATGTTCATATGTGAGCGTAGTTATCCATTTTTAACTCTCTATTTTTTCTTTCCTTATGACAAGTAACCTCATATAATTAATATTATAAGCAGTCACCTCTTTTTCTTCTCACTATATTTTATCTTCGCATTACAAAGTCACACTCTGCGATTAAAACAGCTAGGTAATTGACTAGGGCTATTCAGAGGTTGAGATTAAATTATCTTTAAAAAATTTAACGGTTAAGATTCACCCTCACATTCACATGTGTAAGTAGTTATCCATTTTTAACTTCTTATTTTTTCTTTCTCTATTACAACTTACAAGTCACCCGCTATAAATAATATTATGAGCCGTCATCCTTTTTTTCTTCTCTATATGTTTTATCTTCACATTATAAAGTCACACCATGCGATTAATCTTCTAAGCACCCTTATAAAACGTGAATCCCTCAACCATCACTTGAAGCAATGTACCCCTCAACTGTAACATTTTTTAAAATCGCACCTTCTATTTAGACACTGTCATTTCAATTGACGAAATCAGATATACTGGCACCGTGTCATATGCACGGGCATTGAGATCTAGTATAATTTGAAAAATTGTTCTTCAATATGTAATACATAGTACATATTGAGATAAAATTCATCTTGTTTTTACTTTTTACGAGCTCCATTAGATGTCTAATCAAGAATATGTATGGAGATAATTTCAAAATCATCATTTTGAATCCACGAAATGTCTAATCAAGCATATATGTGAAGACATTTTCCAAAAGGGGATGTTTAATACAACACCTATAAAATACTTAATATAACACTTTTTATTGTAAAAATACTATATTACTCTTAACAAAATTAAAACAAAAAAATTGAACACCGTCATCGAATCACCACCGACTGCCTAGCCACCTGCCCAGCCCACCACATGCCCAGCCCCCAGTCCCTCCCATAGCCCTCCCACACTGGCTGGGCCAAGCCCAGTCCTAGCACACTGCTTGCCCATCCTCCAATCCCTCCCACATCTCCCTCACACCGACTGGACCAAGCCTAGTCCCTCCCCTGCCCCAACCCACGCCTGCCTAGACCCCAGTCCCACCCCCAACCCTCCCACACCGACTAGGCCAAGCCCAGTCCCTCCCCCTCCCTATGCCTACCTAGCCTCTCAGTCTCTCCCCCATCCAGCCCAGTACCAACTAGGCCTCCCCCAGTCCCTCCACCACCTCCGCCACCATCTTCGTCCAGCCCCATTTAATAGTTTTTTTTCTCATTTAATTATAAAATGAACAAAGGGAAAATTAGTCAATTTTTTTTCAACAAGTGTTGTATTAAGTATTTCATATGTGATGAATTAAGTACTTATGTTTCCAAAAAATCATTTTTATAGGTATTGAGTCATACTTGTATTGATAACATAAAAGTTCGACGTATAAATGGCCAAAATCAACTTTCGTCAATTTCTTTTCAAAAATTTGAAATGACTCCAATTTCAAAAAGTGAAAATATGGGTGGCATTTGGAATTAGCAGTGAGATTTTGGGCCAGTTTTTCCATTTGTTTTACTGGTTATCTTTGATTTCTTCAAATGTTAGGCCATGCTGATGAGATTGTTCAATTTATGTATTGAGTGAGGCATTGGGCTAGTAATCCAATGCTAACTCCCTTTGAATTTTAAAATGTGATAACCGGACCGGTCCCTTGTCATGATATTATAACCAGAAAAGTCCCCTATATTTTCAACCACCAAATACATTTTTGAGGAAAAAATAACGAAGATACTCTTAATCAAGGAAAAACACGTACACAAAACCACTGTCCAAATTTGGGCATCGCTCAAATTTTTGGGTGTCAAAATGCAAAAGCCGCTGCCCAATTTTGGGCCTCGCAATGAAAAACATTGGGCATCGCTCAAATTTTTGGGCATCGTTCATTTTGGGCCGTGTACTGTGATTGCTACATTCGTACAATTTTAATTCATATTATCATATTATGCAACTCGGAGGCAACGACACTCAAATCATAGATAAAGACGCCCAAATAATACCGACCTAGGTCTAATGGAAGAAAAAATATCATTCCTGCTATATGACACACCACTTTCCTCAATCAATGTTTATCTATTAGGCAAAATATCACTTTTCCTCAATCAATGTTTATCTATTACACAAAATAGTCATATTTCATTTCATAGTAGATATCATTCTCATACCAGTGGTGGTGTTGGCAAATAGAGTTTGGTTGGTCCAAATGTTTGAAACGCGGTTTATGGATTGCAGGACTATGATAGTTGATTCAAAGTAAAAGCATTTGAATTTCCGATTGGAGGCAACGACGCCCAAATCATATGAAACAACGCCCACATCGTAGTTTTCGACACTCATATCGTAGTCTTCGCCCATCTCCTCCACCACCTTCGAGCAAGATTGTTCACGTATTGCAACCAGAAATGGAGCCGAAGGTTGTTATTATCATTCCCGAAGATGTCAATCCAACCTACCTTGCAAAGCCAGTTTCGAATTTCCGAACTTCCCATGTTGAACAAGTTTGAGCTTTCATTTTTTTTCAAGAATCTTGTTGCTGCTAGCCAAATTGATCTCTACCTCATTCCCCCGCTCTCTCATACAATTTCACACAATTGTTTAGATTGTCAAATTTGTTTTTGAAATAAAGAAACAAAGAAAACAAAAGGGAACGAGGAAGAAAACTAGGTTGCTCTTCTACTTCTTATCTCATTGAAGACCGCAGTGAGTATTTTAGGAACAATTTTATTAATATGGACTTTGGTGCTTGAATAAAAACTAGGGGAGTGAAGTGATTATAATTTTACAAAATGAGACCGGCCCACAATTATTCCATTTTAAAATGAAGAAAAAATTACGGCAGTTCACTTTCATAAGTTTTAAATCCTTAAATTTCATTAGTTTTTTTAATTAAAAAGGTATTTTTGGGGCGAGAAGATTACTGTGTCATTAATGAGTCGGGGGAGCGCTAAATATCAATTTTGCAACGCGATGCATCAATTTGTTTATCCATCAATTTGAATCATGAGGTACAAAGTGGCATTGCAATGCAGAAAATTTCGATGCATAAATTAGATTCACTAATTGGATTCAATTTTTTGCACCGCGATGGAAAAATTCCCGATGCACAAATTAATCTGATTTGTGCATCGCTATGCAAAATCGATCCATTGGACGGATACATTGCACGCACATGTTCGGTTTTTAAGGGTATCGTTGACTTTTCGCCACTAAAATTATCTTTTTTGGTTAAAAAAAGGCAGAAAGAAGCAATTGAAAACATTTTAAAAGGACATACCCAAATTTCACCCTAAAATGAACACACTTTGAAAATCAAGGAAAAAATTAATTCCAATAATCCTCAAAAAATAAAATAAAATAATTCCAATAATCCTCAAATTTCTTAGTTTTTATTTGTGGTTAGTATTTTCTTTTTGAGGTCAGGCTCCTCCGTCCTTCCCCCTATAAGGGCAAAGCTGGTTGTCCCCCTCAAGTTTGTAATTTTATTTCTATTAATAAAATCTAGTATGGTACCGCCATTGTTTCCCTAAAAAAATTACAAAACTAACTTTTAATTTTTTTTCACTGTTGGATGATCATATTGTTTTAATTGATTATCAAGAGATATTCATTTTAAATTGGTTATTTTGAATACTGACATTGTCCTATATTGAGACCGTGCAATAGGCATGAGCAAAAAATCTAGTAGATTAAGAAAAGACAATAGACTTGATTAATAACAATATAATATATAATTTCATTTAAAACTCAACAATGTTTTTGACTGGGCTAAAAATAAAAGAAGTAAAATATTATCTAAAAATAGTATTGATGTAATAATGGTTTGACCACGGCGAAATGAAAACAATAATACCCTTGTTTTAGTGTGAAATTTTGACCGGTCGCTTTTACAAAGTTTATAACCCCTCAAGTTTTGCGTTATTTTTTCAATCGCTAAAGTCAATTTTTTGAAATATTGCGTAACTAAACGAAACAAAGATCGACATGCCTGATCAGGTCGCCCAGGGGTCAAGGGGGCAGCACCCCTTCGCGGGGGTTTAAGGGCAATGCCCTCGAAAGGTAAACGAGTTTTCAGATTCATTAAATACGAAACTTTAATGTATCAGTGTTGGGTTGTAGGATTTTCACAGTAGGGTCGAAGACGAAGGAAGATGAATAAGAAGTCTTACGATGGAGGAGAAGGAAGGAGAAGGTGGAGGACATGGTCTGGTTCATTACGATTTTGCATCACGGTGCAAAACATGTGATGCATCGCTATGCAAAATTGGATGAAGGATTAAATTGATGCATCACGGTACAAAAATTGATGTATCATGGTGCAAAATTAGATTAGGTAATTAAACTGATGCATCACGATGTAAAAATTGATGCATCGCTGTGCAAAAACTGATGTTGTGCGGTGCATTTGAGTGAATGATTAGTAGCGCGCTTCAGGTTCATTAAGTTTATCATTGTCTTTTTGCCCTCAAAATTAACTTTTTTGGGTTTAAAACAAAGATCGACTGTTGCGAGTGAAAACTTTGAAAAAGAGATCGACCCGTAGTTATTCCTTGATTTTATTTACGAGGGTTACTTAACGCAAGCCTTTTACCTTCTTTTTTTTATTGGATGAAATTCAGGTCGTTCTCCTTTCATAACATTTTATTCGCTACAGTATCATACGTTATTTTTTCAATCGGAAATTAAAAATACACTTTTGGGGGCGAATAAACTACGATATCCTAAATGAACGAGAAGCATGCTAAGCATTAGGAACATTTGAACATCGTGATGCACACTTTAAGCATCACAAATCCAATTGGCTGCAACAAATGTCCTCCCAGCAGATGTAATTCTGAATGAGTAAGGTCCAGAGATGGATGGGTTAATATCGGTTTTCCAAGCCGCACCCCATGAGTTTTGCATCGACACCCATTGGTCAGAATTCCCTGGTTTGATGTCGATTGAGGCGATGCCGCCATCTAGATCGTAGTGCCATCGTAGTTGCATGACACCCTATGTTGAGAACTCGGGAGGAATTAAAGTACAAGAATTGTGTATGAAAAATCAACATGCTAACGTGTGGTGCATGCTCTACAAGTAAGATTAATTCGTAGAACAGAATACATAAATATTTCAAAATTTACTTCTAAGTATCTGTAAACCTTTGATATTGAATATCGATTTGTCCAAGTTCACGTAGATTATGTTCTTGTCCTGGACTTGCCATGGCATCGAAAGCATGTCCTCTTAAATCAAAATGGTACGGTGCATTGTTGCATGCTCATTTGTAATGGTTACAGTAATTGGATTCCCAGAGCAATATGGTGTTCGCAAGTATTTCACCTATAATTATGGACATTTCATTATTAGTTGTCTTGTCTACATAATAACAGCACCTCGTAACAATTTCCACATCCTTTGTCGGATTGAACTATGTTGGCGTTCCCGGCTGCTATCATGGCCAAGAATGGTGGATGTGCTACACCTTCTGCCCATCCACAAGCTCCTCATAAACAATATAATCCACTTAAAAATGTGTTTATTTGTAACTCCTCAAGCATAACACAACTCAAAACTCGACGAATAGAATACAATGAAATAAGGGATGACGAAGAAGAATTTCATCGATCTTCTCCACATTATAACCGCTTCCAGCGCCAGTCTCGTCTCCATACCAAGTTGCTAAAGCGGGTGAAAAAACAACCTCATGAGTTGTGATTTGAAGCCCTGAGGAGTTTGGGGATCATACAAGAAGAATGGTTGATAATAATGAAGAAAGGGATAGGAATGCGAAAATTGAGAAAGGATGTCCCAAACTACGAACAATTATATCACAAGTATGGTAGGTAATTACTACTACCTCCGTACTGAACAAAAAATTCTCGTTTGAAAGTTATTTTTTTTAAAAAAATTACACATTTAGTAGTTTATTAGTAATAAAATAACATTTTTATTACAAATTTTTTGAAAGTTGAATTTTTAAGTGAAATATTTCAAAATAGAATAGTAGATTCTTTGAACCTTAAAATGATAATTATTACTTTGAATTTTAATGAGAATTATAATAAATTTCTCTTTATAGTGTCACTTTCAACCTTAAAATGTGTTATTTTTGACTTTTCAATGTGTCACGTTTGACATTAAACGTGTCATCTAGCATTTTGTTAAAGTTCATTAAGGTCCGTCAAGTATTAAATGTGTCACTTTTTAGTATTAAAAGTGTCACTTTTTAGTATTAAATGTATCACTTTTTAGTATTAAGAATGTGACTTTTTAATATTATAAAAGTGTTACTTTTTAGCATTAAGAGTATTACTTTGAATTTTAACGAGAATTATAATAAATTTCTCTTTATAGTGTCACTTTCAACCTTAAAATGTGTCGCATTTGTCTTTTCAATATGTCACATTTGGCTTTAAACATGTCATTTAGCATTTCGGTAAAGTCCATTAAGGTCAAGTATTAAATGTGTCACTTTCTAGTATTAAGAGTCTCACTTTTTAATATTAAGAGTATTACTTTGTATTTTAATGAGAATTATAATAAATTTCTCTTTATGATGTTACTTCCAACATTAAAATATGTCACTTTTGTCTTTTCAATGTGTCACGTTTAGCTTTAAATGTCTCATTTAGCATTTCGTTAAAATCCATTAGGGTCCGTCAAGTATCTCAAGACAATTGATACTAACGGAGCTGAAAAAGATTAAATTTTAAGGCGTGGGAAACATAATAATTTCGACGGCAAACCTAGAAAGTGCAGGGGCACCGGAGTAAAATGACACATCTCTGACAATAAAACTTAAAAAAAGTGCTGGGGGATTTCGAACCTAAAACCTAGCACACATTATTTTACACCTTATACATTCCACTATGAACCATCTCACCAAATTATATAATGTTAATTTAAGTAACATATTATTTATTTATTATGACCCGCAAATTTCTAAATGAGGACCGTCCTACACGAGTCTTTGCCTTCAAACTCCATCTCAATATATATATATATATATATATATATATATATATATATATATATATATATATATATATATATATATATATATATAATATATATATATGTGTGTGTGTGTGTGTGTCTCCCTTTCACAGATAGTAAACATTGCATCAATGAATTACAAATAGATGTAGAGTTAATATATAGAAGAAGATAGATAGATGACATTCACTACTAGAAAGCGTGCCTTCAGTGACGGAATTTATCGGCCGCGCTAAAGGTCACCTTTAGCGAATTTACATCATCGAAAATAAACTGAAATGAAATTCTGAAAACTTTCAGCGACGGAAAATTCCGTCGCTAAAGGTGACCTTTAGCGACGGAAAATCCCGTCGCTAAATATTTTTAAATTTAATTTCAGTTTATTTTCAGTGACGGAATTTTCGTCGCTAAAGGTCACCTTTAGCGACGGAATTTAATTGAAATTAAATTCTAATGAATTATAAAATATCAATAATATTTGAAATTAAATTGAAATTAAATTAAATTAATATTTGAAATGTTAATTTAATAATATAATATCAATAATTAAAATGATTAGCATCAATATAATTACAAAAATTAAAGCATTCACATTACAATTTAACTTAACTTAAATTAATTTAACTTAACGTAACGTAACGTAACTTAACTTAACGTAACTTAACGTAATGTAACGTAACGTAACGTAACGTAACTTAACGTAACATAATGTAACTTAACGTAACGTAACGTAACTTAACGTAACGTAACGTAATGTAACTTAACTTAACTTAACTTAACTTAACTTAACTTAATGTAATTCAACATAACTTAACTTAACTTAACTTAAGTTAACTTAACTTAACTTAACTTAACGTAACTTAACAAGAAAACATGGTACGCCTATTGGCGAAATGGTATAATGGACTACGATAGACCATTATAACATGAAAACACGCTACGCCTATTGGCGAAATGGTATAATGGGGTACGATGGACCATTATAACAAGAAAACACGTTACGCCTATTGGCGAAATGTTATAATGGACTATAATGGACCATTATAACATGAAAACACGCTACGCCAATTGACGAAATGGTATAATGGAGTACGATGGACCATTATAACATGAAACACGATACGCCTATTGGCGAAATGGTATAATGGAGTACGATAGACCATTATAACATGAAAACACGCTACGCCTATTGGCGAAATGTTATAATGGAGTACGATGGACCATTATAACATGAAAACACATTACGCTTATTGACGAAATGGTATAATGGAGTACGACGGATGGACCATTATAACATGAAAACACGCTACGCCCATTGACGAAATGGTATAATGAAGTACGATGGACAATTATAACATGAAAACACGCTACGCCTATTGACGAAATGGTATAATGGAGTACGATGAACCATTATAACATGAAACACGATACGCCTATTGGCGAAATGGTATAATGGAGTACGATGGACTATTATAACATGAAAACACGCTACGCCTATTGGTGAAATGTTGTAATGGAGTACGATGGACCATTATAACATGAAAACACGCTACGCCTATTAACGAAATAGTATAATGGAGTACGAACGAATGGACCATTATAACATGAAAACACGCTACGCCTATTGACGAAATGGTATAATGGAGTACGATGGACCATTATAACATGAAAACACGCTATGCCTATTGGCGAAATCTTATAATGGACTACGATGGACCATTATAACATGAAAACACGCTATGCCTATTGGCAAAATGTTATAAATTAACGTAACGTAACTTAACTTACGTAACTTAACGTACGTAACGTAACGTAACTTAACTTAACGTAATGTAACTTAACGTAACGTAACGTAACAAAACTTAACTGAGCTTAACGTAACATAACTTAACTTAACTTAACTTAACGTAACTTAACTTAACTTAACGTAACGTAACTTAACTTAACTTAGCTTAACTTAACTTAACTTAGCTTAACTTAACTTAACTTAACTTAACTTAACTTTAAGCTTAACTTAGCTTACTTCTTAACTTTAAGCTTAACTTCTAACTTAACTTAACTTAACTTAACTTAACGTAACTTAACTTAATTTAACTTAATTTAACATAACTTAACTTAACTTAACTTAACTTAACTTAGCTTAGCTTAGCTTAATTTAACGTAACTTAACTTAACTTAACTTAACTTAACTTAACTTAGCTTAACTTAACTTAACTTAACTTAACTTCACTTAACTTAATTTTACTTAACTTAATTTAACTTAACTTAACTTAACTTAATGTAACGTAATGGTCAATAACTTAACTTAACTTAACGTAACGTAACTTAACTTAACTTAACGTAATGTAACTTAACTTAACTTAACTTAACGTAACGTAAGTAACTTAGCTTAACTTTACTTAACTTAACTTAACTTAACACTTAACTTAGCTTAACTTTAACTTAATTTAACTTAACTTAATTTAGCTTAACTTAATTTAGCTTAACTTAACTTAACTTAATGTAACGTAATGGTCCATAACTTAACTTAACTTAACGTAACGTAACGTAACGTAACGTAATGTAACGTAAGTTAACTTAACTTTTCTTAACTTACCTTAACTTAACTTAACATAACGTAACTTAACGTAATGTAACGTAACTTAACGTAACGTAACCTTACGTAACTTAACATAACGTAACATAACGTAACTTAACGTAACGTAACGTAACTTAACGTAACGTAATGGTCCATAACTTAACTTAACTTAACGTAACTTAACGTAACGTAACTTAACGTAACTTAACATGAAAATACGCTACGCCTATTGACGAAATGGTATAATGGAGTACGATGGACCATTATAACATGAAAAAACGCTAAACGTAACGTAACGTAACGTAACTTAACTTACATGAATATGCTATTCTCCAAGACAATGTTGTATATAATGATGAACACAACAGATTCTGGTTACATTTTTGTCTCGACCCAATCCGATCAAGTAAACCCAATCAGATCAAATATTTGTTCACGACAAAGCATCAATACGTTTAGCGGGTTTCCCTAATTTTAAATTCTGAAAATTTTAGCGACGAAAAATTATGTTGCTGGAATTAAATTATGAAAATATTTAGCGACGGAATGTGCTAGAGACATGCAACACAGTATGACCACATGCAAATTCAAATTTACTCTATTTATAAAATTTTGTTATTATTTTCTTAAATATATAAATTAAGTTGTAATGTGAATATTTTTATTTTTGTAATTATATTGATGCTAATCATTTTAATGAATGATATTATATTATTAAATTAATATTTAAAATATTAATTTAATAATAAAATATCATTCATTAAAATGATTATTATATTTCATATATATATATATATATATATATATATATATATATATATATATATATATATATAGGAAAACACAAATATTCCAAAACATTATTTTTTTTTAAATTTACAAAGGGATTTTACAAAATCAAATATTTCAAAACATTATTTATTTACAAAATCAAATATTTCAAAACAAATATTAATATTCAGCGACGAAATTTTCCGTCGCTAAAGGTGACCTTTAGCATTGAAAATAATATGGAATACGATGACGATTAATATTACGTGAAAATTAACATTAACTTACATAAATATGTCATTCTCCAAGACAATGTTGTATAGAATGATGAGCACAACAGATTCTGGTTACATTTTTGTTTCGACCCGATCCGATCAGGTAAACCCAATCGGATCAAATATTTGTTCACGAAAAAGCATCAATTCGTTTAGCGAGTTTCCTTAATTTTAAATTCTGAAAATTTTAGCGACGAAAAATTCTGTTGTTGGAATTAAATTGAAACTAAATTATGAAAATATTTAGCGACGGAATGTGCTAGAGACATGCAACACAGTATGACCACATACAAATTCAAATTTACTCTATTTATAAAATTTTGTTATTATTTTCTTAAATATATAAATTAAGTTGTAATGTGAATATTTTTATTTTTGTAATTATATTGATGCTAATCATTTTAAAGAATGATATTATATTATTAAATTAATATTTAAAACATTAATTTAATAATAAAATATTATTCATTAAAATGATTATAATATTTCCTATGTATATATATATATATATATATATATATTAAATACAAAGGGATTTTACAAAAACACAAATATTCCAAAACGTTATTTATTTTAAATTTACAAAGGGATTTTAAAAAAAAAAATATTTCAAAACAAATATTAATATTCAGCGACAGAATTTTCCGTCACTGGAATTAAATTAAAATTAAATTCTGAAAATATCCAGCGACAGAAAATTCCGTCGCTAAAGGTCACCTTTTTGTGACGAAAAATTCCGTCGCTGGATATTTTCAGAATTTAATTTTAATTTAATTTCAGCGACGAAAAATTTTGTCGCTAAAGGTCACCTTTAGCGACGGAAAATTCCGTCGTTGGAATTAATATTTGTTTTCAAATATTTGTTTTTGTAAATAAATAATGTTTTGAAATATTTGTTTTTGTAAAATCCCTTTGTAAATTTAAAATAAATAATGTTTTGGAATATTTGTGTTTTTGTAAAATCCCTTTTTGTATATATATATATATATATAAGAAATATTATAATCATTTTAATGAATGATAATTTTATTATTAAATTAATATTTGAAATGTTAATTTAATAATATAATTACAAAAATTAAAATATTCACATTTCAACTTAACTTAACTTAACGTAACGTTATTTAATGTAAGCGCATACGTAGCGTAACGTGGTTAACTAACGTAACATAATATAAGCGTAACAACCGTAACATAGCAACTTAACTTAACTTAGCGTAACTTAGCGTAGCGTAACTTAACGTAAGTTAACGCAACTTAACGTAACTTAGCGTAATGTAAGTTAAGCAAGCGTAGCGTAACTTAACGTAATAACGTAACATAACTTCAAACTTAGCGTCTTAACAGCAACACGCAACAGCTAGCTTAACTTAATGTAATAAGCGTAGCTTAGCAACGTAACTTAACGTAACGTAAGTTAACTTAACTTAACATAACGTAACTTAATGTAACGTAACTTAACGTGACGTAACGTAACGTAACTTAACATAACGTGTTATAACGTAACGTGACGTAATCACTTGTCTTAACCTCGGGCCTCCGGGTTTTACTGATGCCGCGGGTTGCGGATTTTCTCGATTTGGCTCAGTCCAACCGGTCGCTCACTTCGGTCCACCAAAGGTTGGCTATCATTAACAACTTTCTTCCCCAAAGTACTTGACCCGAGTGATCAATATCTTTCGCAGATTTAATTCCTCCCCAACCCGGTGGATCTAGAAAGTTCTTCCTTTGACCACCCATTTGATACTGGTTTTTCTATACCAACACCCACATTCTGCATTTTGTCTATCACCTGCTCCCAGCCACCACTTGACTCAACATTTTTCTTAGATCCCACTGCAACCCAACCACTTGTCTGATCAGTTCGGTCCACCTTGGTACCCTTATATCATTAGTATTTTTGAAAGTACCATAATTTGGGAATTAGATTAAGAAATACTATAGTTTGGGAATATTTAATTAAAGCTACAATATTTTGGTAAAAAACTCGGTATAATATTGTGGAAGTTATATAAAATATTCACTTAAAAATAATTTTGAATAATTTTTTTTATTTTTACTTAAAAATAATTGTGGTAGTTAATCATTGATTTTTAAAATAAATTGTATTTGGTAATTTAATAATATTATATTATAAAATATAATAATATTTAACTAGTTTTACACGATGCGTAAGAAGCACGCTCACACTTTTTTATTAAATTAAATTCAAGCAAAATAAAGACTATAAATTGAAAGTATAAATTTAGAAAATATTCAAATAAAATTGTTTTGTCTATGTAATAAAATAAATTCAAGTAAAACAAGTTTTCCCCAATATTTCATTCTTCCGCTCTCCTCTCCCGCCCTCACAGGTTTTCCCCCAATATATTGAATCCTCTCTCTCTTTCACGCCCAGCCCCTTACCCATCTCCTCTCTCATTCTCTCATCGCCCTTCATCTCTCAGTCGCCCTTCGTCTACAAGACCCGGCGATTCCCTTCAAGCCACCGTCCGCCATCTCCTCTCTCACTGCCGCCGGCCCTTTCCGTTGCTATTCTCCCCTCCCGTTCTTCATATCCTGTTTCCATCGCCATCACCAAATCTTCATTCACAGCCGCCTTCGCCCCCATCTCAATTCTTCCTCCTCGCCGCCCCTGCGCTAGCAGTTCGCCCCAACCTTCAAATCCGGCGAACCCCTTCATCTCCTCCTCAATTTTCCGGTCCGGCCCCAATCTCAACGGCTTCCTTCACTTGGCGATCTGAATCAACACATCCGACCACCATGTCGGCTTGCTCAGGCCTTCAAATCCAACAAGCTCGGCGCCTGCGCCTCGATCGCGTTAAATTCACCACCGACACCCCATCAATCTCTACAATGCTTCAAGCGGTTGAAGCCTAGGGCTTGAATTGGTGCCTCTTTTTCTCAAAATTCAAGTAAGATCTTTCTATTTCTGCCAGTTTAATTAAAGAATTTGGGAATTTAATTGTCGGTTATTTGCTGAAATTATTGAAAAGTATACACTGGTTATACTTTGTTAAACATTTTTTTTTCAGTTTTTATTTTTAATTTGAGTATTGATATGATATAATAAGGATTCACCTAACAATTAGAACCCACTTTATGTTCACAAAAACTATTGTAACGTGTTAGGGAAAAATCTAGGTTGGATTTGTATGTTCCTTTTGTATGCCGTAAAAGGCAAAGTTAAACCTTCGGTTTAGGGTTTAAAATTCTGATGCTTTCTGATAAAAGTTGTGCAGTGCCTGAAATCTGTTTGCTTTCTGGTGGGTTTTGGTGAAAATTAGAAACAGATGCAAAAAAGTGGTGAAACACATTGGAGTATTTGTTTTGTGACATTGTTTTTGTTTTTTTAACAGCACAAGTACCAAAATATGTACTCAAAATGGATTTTTATTAGTTAGTTTGCTTTTCATTTTGGATAAGATTATCGTTGCTGTAAATTATGGTAGCTGTGAAATGTTCCAGTAGAACATATTTACTTCTGGTATGGCTGTTTTGTTATGACAATTTTGTAACTCATAACACGGGTAGTGTCGTTTTTTTACTTTTAGTTCGTCTGATTCTATTTGTCTAATGAATAATTTTTTTCCTATCATATTTATCCCTATGTCATTTAGAAATTCACAGTTGTGTTTTCTTTTAGCCTTGTTCTCAGTTGAAATATAACGTTAGATACTTAGATATATGGACTACATAAAGTGTTCTGATCATGGAACTTAGAAATTTAGAATCCATAAGAAATTTGTTTGTACCTTTTATAGAGGTGATGTTAAATTAAGTTGAGTGACTCACATTCAAACGGACATGTGTTTTCACTCATTAATTTTGATTTGGTTGCCAAATTGATTAGTTCATGTGTAAGGTATGTCGAGTGAGATTGGTATGCTTGAGCTGGGCTTGGTTAAGATTTTCGTGAGCTCTCGAACTTAGGTTTCGAGGAGGTGTGTAGGATTGACTCCATTTGAAACTTTTTGGCTCATGAGCATGTTATGCGAACCACAAGTTCGAGCCGAGTTCGCGCTATGACAAAATAGTGACTATTAGACCAAAGTTAAATCCTAATTATAAATTGTCTCTTTATCCCTTATTTAAGCCTACATATTTTTATTTGACCGTGGAAGAAACTAGATGATGTGAAGAGGGATCTTTTGGCTGAGATTGACATAATTTGATGTACTAATTTCAGTTTCAATTATAGTGTTAAGGTTCATTCTCCGCAACTAAAATGTGTTTTGGCTTAGGCTGCTTAAAAATCTTCAAGGTTCATTTTAACCAACTCAATATGGACAATGATTTTTGCTAGTGTTGCATGTCTGTTTTGGCATGCTCATGTTTCACTAATATGTCCAAGTGTGTGTGTGTATTTTGTATAATGGAGAAGACTTGTAATATTGGACTTTAACACACATTTTTACGTAGAAAGTGCAGGTTATTTTTTTTAACATTAGATTAACAATGTCTTTTTCGTTTTATAATCTGGTAATTTTGATAATTTACAGGGATATCCATCTCAAAGAAGTGAAAGGAAAGAGAATAAAGCCCCTGTCTCCAACAAGGTTTGTCCATACATGGATTTTCTTACTAAGTGTTATATTTGATGTTATCTATGTTAATCTGCTTGTAATTTATTTTAATTTTATCTTATAACATGCAAATATGATTTTTGGTTTATTTTCAATTAATTCAATTCAGTTGTCAATTGTCATGTATTTTTGTCTGCTATGTTGTTTAAATGGCTTCTGTAATTTCCTTGTGCTCATAGAAAAATTATCATATGCTGGACTTTATGTGAATTGTGATCAAAATTAGTATCCTAACTTCCAATATCTTACTTGTATGCCAGAAAGAAGTTGTTGCAAGGTTTTTAATTTCATAGTCATTCTAGCTTGGTTCAGTGGTTGCTGGTGTTTGGGATTGTATGCATTTGGTCTTTTGATTTTTCTTGGTGACACTTAAAAATTATTTTGGATTTTCATTTTTTTTTTTTGTATATGGTTGTGAGATGACTTGTTTTTGTTTACTGTTGGCAACAGGCACACATGCATACAACTAGTTTAAGAAAGTTTATTGGCACACATCCTCATAAAGTAATTTTTTAACCTTTCTCGTGTGGCTATTTTCATGAACTGTCAGGAAGTTTATTGGCACCGTCAACTTTAACCTAGCGATTATGCCAAATCTCTCTCTTTTGGAATGATGAAGCCTTAACCTTAATCATGAGCGAACCCTTGGCGATAGAAAGCTCGGCGGTGACGGCCGAAGCACAAGACATAACAAAGAGGATAGAAACTACAAGATGAAGGGGCACTTTTATGTTGCTTCCATCGGATGAGGAGCCATTTGTCGAGGTCACAGCCTTAGATCCTGATCCTGATCCTGATACTGCATCCAAAGTTTCACATTAGAAGTAAACCTATAGAAAAAAAGCTCTGTCTTGAATTTGCTCGTCATATTATCGAGCATTTAGAGTTGGATGTTTGGTACTTTGATGTAATAACATTTAGAGTTTGATGTTTTTAAATTGGTTTTATATTATTGTTTATTTTGTATCTTCAGTTTTGTATTAATTGTTATATTATCAAGTACAAAAATTTATAATGATAGTATTTTTGTGTATTTTTTTTAATTTTTTTTTCCATTATTAGCGACAGAAGTTTCCGTCGCTGAAATTAAAATTTAATTATTTTTAAAAGCCTTTAACGACGGAATTTTTCGTCACTGAAATTAAAATTTAATTATTTTTAAAAGCCTTTAGCGACGGAATTTTCCGTCGCTGAATTTAAAATTTAATTATTTTTAAAAGCCTTTAGCAACGGAAATTTCCGTCGCTGAAATTAAAATTTAATTAATTTTTTAAAGCCTTTAATGACAGAAATTTCCGTCGCTAATATTAAAACCTATAGCGACGGAAATTGGTCCGTCGGACATTTGCGACGCGTGATCACTGATGGGCCAGCGACGGAAAAATTCTGTCGCTGAGGAGCCATTACCGACGGAATTCTGCCTTTAGCGACGGAAAATTCCGTCACTAAAGGTCATTTTTCTAGAAGTGTTTGCGTATAGCTTTATCTTGATCGGTGATTATGGCACTCGAAGCATGATTAAACATGGATGCAAGCCATGATTTGAACAACTATATAAAGGTTTTTGTATCCTCTCTCAAAAACCAAATCCAAGTAAAATTGATTGCCTATGATGATTTACCCCCACAAAAGGAGCAAAAGACATGTCATATCTATTTGTCAGGTATGATGTGTCAAAAGTCATGACATCACCGAACTCTTCATAGGCCGCCCTACTTCGTGCATCTACCCAAAACACATTCCTTAAACGATTTTCCTCATCTAAATCAATCACAAAAAAGAAATTAGAATCTGTTGCTTGAACATTCATGAAGTAGTTTTGAAGAGCTTCTGCATCACCACAACTAAGGTTCAATCGTCTTTCTTTTTCATTGAAGTTTCGAGCATCCTTCTCTAGAAATGTCAAATTTTCATGACCATTAGCCTTAACCACAAAAGCATTTATACTCTGATTCACTCGTATCCCGGCATTAGCATGAAGCATGAGTTGTCTTTTCACATGTGGTTTTATTTTCCTGTTGCTCCTATGCAAGTGTGTTTTCCCTGGACTTAGTGAATGGTTGTGCTCAAGTACAACTACAGTCAATTGCCACTTTCCATCTTCATAGAGCACTTCTCTAACCTTCGCTTGACATTTCATTTTTGTAATCAGACATGACCTCAAAACATTTTTTCCTTTGCTCCTCGACTTACCTCCACGGAAGCATACAACTGTGAAGTATCTAGTAATTTCACCATCTCCTTTTGCCGAGGATCTTCTACTTACACTAAAACCAAGTTTCTTACCATAATCTTGGTAAAAGGTCACTATGCTTTCAATGTTATCAAAAGTCATCCCCACTTTAGGTTCTTCAATTTTCTCTTTCAAGGCTATCAAATGTTCGTTTTCAGCTTCTTCGTGAGCATCTCTTTCATATGCTTCTTGTCCATCTGGTGGTTACTTGATAGAGTTGCAGAAAATAGAGCGACATTTATCAAAAGAATAAATTATAACCAATAATTGTAGTGGATTAGTATAGAAACAAAAAATACGAATAAGAAGATAAAGTTAGTACATCTTTATAGGAACTAAAAATATGAATAATTAAGGCTTGTAGGAGAACTAAATCTAGATAAGGCTTACGGGGCTGTCGAAGTAAAATAAGAGAGTGATAGAATAGAAGTAGAATATAATCCATATGTCCCTGCAAGATCAATTCATGCATGTTATGTTTTTGGCTTTGCTGTTAGAGACAGTTGGCAGATCCCCGTATTGGTTTTTGTCTAGCGGAAATTTCAGATAATGAAAAATGAAAAAGTGAAGGGCTAAACAAATTTCAGATAACAAATGTATAGTTCTAGTAGGAGAGAGAATATCATTCAAGAATTTAAAGACTGAACTGTTTAAGTGGTAACTGAAGTTAACGAGTATGTCAAATTCCAACACCTAATCTTTTATGAGAAATTGGTTGAGCGAAAATTTTCTTGACATGGATAATCAATGATTTTAAGTCACAAAATCTCAGCGGACAACCGAATAAGTTCACCTCAAGAAAAAAAATAAAATCAGATTGCTACGAGTCAAGGGGGTGATGTACAAAAAAAGAAAAAAGAAGAAGAATATATTTGGTGATCGAAGATCTCCTAAATTACAATCGGGTAAGTGAATCGATTTAACATATTTGGATTGCTACTGTTTCTTTCTTATCATTAACTGAGCTTCATCATAATACTCCACTTTTTATCTTTTTTTTCTCAGATATGTTGTATGGAGTCATGTAGGAGTATTTTGTTCAAGTCATGGCTTTCTTAATCAGATTTTATTCTAACTTTGATCTCAACTAATTAAAGTCCGATTTTGTGAAAAAAATTGTGCTAAAGGCAGTGCACTTGATGGGTTTAGTTGTCGGAGGTTTTTATCTAAATTATTGCCTCTTCCTAATAATAATGTAAATTGATTGGTTTTCTTTATACAAATCATGATAATAGTAGGAACTGATACTTCATCTGAGATAGGCTAGCTATATTCGTCAACACTCCACAATTAGCAACATGAAAATACATAATTTCCCCAGTTTGCAATCCTTGCGACCGTGGTTGACATGTAAGATAGTGTAAGTGTCTAAAGAAGCCGTGAACTGTTTCCAATAAGCCTATTTTGCTGAAGAACATGGTCCCTCCAGTAATTATTCTGTATGGAGGCTATTGATATACAAAAAGCTTAGTCCAAGGGTTGATGAAATTTCATGAAATTGACAACTAATTTTGCTCAAGCATTCTGGGATATATATCAGATGTGATCAATGTGTAGAGTTTTGCCCAAGTTAGATACTACTACAACTTAAGAGAGGGATGCATATGGAAAATAATGTAAATTGATTGGTTTTCTTTATACAGATCATGATAATAGCAATAATTCATCCAGGACAATGGAGTGGGCACTACCACTTTTACTAAACAATCTTGGAGCCCTTAAAAACACTCGTAACGAAATTGACAGTCAAATAGAGCAAAAATTGAAATCAAAATTTTAATTCACACATACACCTTGCGATGGAGAGAGAGAGAGAGCATGAAAGAGAGACCTCGAGATTCATCGAATGGGATGTCGTCGACGGTGGAAGCTATCGGTGCCGGAGAAGAAGAGGAATCCCTACTCATCTCGTCGGAAAATTTTGGGCGTGAGAACATTACCGACGCCGGAGGAGAAGAACCGTTGTCGTTGGGTTTTAGGGTTGGAAGGAGAAAAGGTTTAATTACTTTCTCTTTTTTTTTTTTTTGATTAATTTTGATTGGTTTTAGTTAGGTTAATTTAACTAAGGTTGAGGTAGTAAACTAGTAAAGGATAGGGACCCACTAATGCCACGTCAACCGCCACACCATTTGGTACCCAAATTTGAGTGTTATTAAAGTAGCCTTAGCATTACTCAATGCAAAATGTATTTTAAATGTTAGAAATGTACCATTTCTCTCTCCTCATTAATGGCTTTCTCTATCTTTGAATCTTTCTCTCTCATCTCCTCATTAATACTCCTATACCCCTTCACACTCCCCACTGTCACCTCACTTTGAATCTCCTCAAACCCATCATTTCACATATAACTCTCTCTCATCTAATTCAATTCTTCAATTTTCTCTCTCATCTCCTCACTTTGAATGATACACAATAATCACTTTTTTCCTTTTCGTCCATTTTAATTCAATATCAAAGTTGCTTTTCATTTCTTTATATCAAAACACCAAACAATGGACTCATTCCTACATAAAAAACTGACAAACCCACCTCCCATAATTTAGGCATCGTAAAGTGCTCTTCTTCTTCAAAACTGTAATTCCCATGGAAGGTACTTTCATCGTTAACATTAGTACCGTGTTCATATCCTCCCTCTGTGTTGTTTTGTATTCATTGATTTCTTTTGTTGATTTTAGTACATGGTTTTTATTTATCAATCACTTAAACAAGGGTAACCCACTCAATATAAGAAAATGTCTTATACTTAATGTTATATTTTGTCTGGTTTAAGAATCATGTCAGATGGGCTCTATTGAGCATTGTTATCAAGTATTTTTCTGGATGAAGAATAAGAAGAATTATTGTGTGCGAAATGCATATACAATATGATTATCAGGCTACATGCAAGAGTAGAAGAGGACCAGAGGAGGAGGGACATTTTAGGAAGAAAATAATGAAAAAGGGACTTATGCGGTTGAATAAAAAAAGAATAATTGTGGGTCGGTCCCCTTTCCTGAAATTGTAATCGCTCCACTACCATTTTTTTTTTCAATCGCAAAAGTCCACTTTTATTTTTTTTTCCCAATATTGCCTCGTCTTCTTCTTCAAATCCGGCTCTGACTTCTCTCTCTCTCTCGTCTTCTTCATTGCAACCGGCAGTGTCTATGATTTCAAATTCAAGGCCACCGACTTCATCAAAGTCAAGAAATTCAGCCGCTTCTTGTTGTCATTATTGTATTTCTTGAGGTAAAATTAAAGAGTGTTGCCAAGGAAGTAAATTTTTTTGAACTAACCTTATCTTCAACTCACCAACCGACATTTACAAGCTAGGGCATAATAATGTCCTTGGTTTGCTTTTAAACTGACCATTGCAGAGGAGTGAAAGCATGTATTTTTCTGTTCATCCTCTCTTTTAAGCCTAAAAAAATAATCTTCAACTAGTGTTTATTACATTATCCTCCTTCCTAGCTCAAAGATGAGAGACCTCCATTTATAACTACAATTCTTCTTCTTAATCCACTTACATTGTTGCTGAATACAAAAGAGAAAAAACTGTTGATGAACTTTCCAAATTACTGAAGAAGGAATTGGAGAGACATCCAATGTGCGTGTCAAAGACTATGATGTGGGCGTCGAAGACTCCGATGTGGGCATCGGACCCCCAAAAATCAAACCCAGTTGAAAGACAAAAAGTGAGGATGATTGTGGATTAGTGATGATGAATTCCTTGGCCAAAAAATGACGGTGTAAGCCCTAATCTTCCTTCTTCTTCTTCGATTTCTGTCCTCCGTTTCCATCAGAGACGCCAGAGAAGCACCAGGTCTTGGTGAGCTTCGCTGGAACTAGATATGGAAAACAAAGCCCATCCGACGTCGATCAAAAGTGGGCAATGCGAACCTTGGGTGTGATTTCTCTTCTAACAGCCGGCTAATTAGATGGTGGAGGCCTGATCATAAACCTAGTTCTTTTTGGGGAACCAAGTTGACTCTTTTTTTTTTATTGAATCCTTTTCAACTTTGGTGTTGGCTCATGAACTGGGCAAATTGATAATCAACAAAGTAAGAAAGTCTTTTCAATAAAGTAAGCCTCGATGCCGAATTATGCATTGTGATGCCCAATTTGTGCATTACGCGCGGTGCCCAAATTTGGGTGAGAATTTTTGAATTGCAATGCCCAAAATTGGACAGACTTCAATTGTGTATTACGATGGCTAATTTTTGCAGTGCGATGCCTATTTCAATTGTGAATTGCGATGCCCAAATTTGGGTAGGGGCTTTGTCCGTGCGCTTTTCATTCATTAATAGTATTTTCGATATTTTACCCAAAAAGTGTACTTTACCGGTTGAATAAAAACAAAGTTGACTGGAGAGGTTATAATTTCCACAAAAGGACCGGCCCGATTATCACCCAAGAAAAAACGGGGGCTCTTTTAGAAATACAAAGATAAGAATTTTACTCTAACAATATTTACTTTTCATCATATAAAGTATTGAAAAAGTGCAATACCTACAAACATACAACAAAAAATAAGTATCAAATAATTATTTTAAAAATCTAAATGTTCTAGCATTTTGAGAAGCAAAATGAACAATAAGATCTTCAAAAGTATGCTTTTTTTTCAATACCTCATTGTAAGTATAAAATTACTAATCCATTTAATCTTTCTTGAGACATATTTAATTGAACGCTAGAATGAATTTATCAATTTTAGTTTTGAAACTTTCTTCTATTTTGCTATAGTAATTGGTATAATTTACAAAATTCTATTCGTAAGAAGGATTAAGAAAAACAGTCTAAAGTTTTAACAAACTCAAACAGTTCAATGGTTGACTTTGTTTTGTTTGATAAACACATTTGCAACACGTACAATTCAGAAAATAAATCATGTGGATGTCAAATTTGTCATTATGTTTTTGAATAACTTAAAGATCAACACGACATTCATGCAATCTTTTTGCATCCATGAAGACACCTTCATAGGATTAACAAGTAGAGAATCTCTTACGTCACACATTCATAGGGAGCAACCTCGTCCAATGAAGACAAACAACTATAATTTTGGGGCAATTAATAATCTAACTCTTATTAAACTTTTAGTACCAATACATTTTTTAAAAGTTGGAGGGGACATAGACCATACCCCAACACCGTACCCCAACCCTTATTTTTATTATTTAAATGTCTTGAAATGCTACTATATATATATATATATATATATATATATATATATATATATATATATATATATATATATATATATATATATATACCCAAATGAGACCGAAACCTCTTCCCAACTCGTAACTTAGCCCCCGGACCTACAATTTCTGGTATTTTGGGTTTTTTTTTCCTGTTTATCCTTAATAGAGGTAGTGACTCTCTAATCACAATCTTAGAGTCCACGACGACGTCAAACGTATTCTATACGCTTCAATGTTTTGAAACCATCCACCTTTCGGTGGCGGGGATGGCGTTCGAAAACGGGGTACTAATCACACATGCGTGAATGAGTAGGTAGAACCCTCAATTATGGTTTTACATCTCTGACCAGTGAGCGGGGTACCAGTCCCTGATTTCCTCGATTCATACATATGTGTGTGTGATCGGGTCGGTAAAAAATATAGCAAGGGCAGCCAAGATGAATCCAAAAATTCTAGATGGGGGACTTATGAAAATTAAACAACATCAAACAGAAAACAAGAATGAAGACAGAACTCAAGAACTCTTAATTGTTGGACATCGAAATATCCAGCACGCATCATCGAACCCCTAAATAAGGGTTCTAGTAGAGAAGATATGAGAAAATCGAATACAACAAAATTTAAGTCAAGACATTACCTGTAGAGATTAAACTGTCGGTTCGAGTGAAAGAAAAGGAGTTGGTGCTGCAAAGAATTCAGAAATAGTGGATTCAGGAATCAACTTCGATGATCTTTAGAGAAAGGGGCTTGAGAATTGGAGGTTATGTAAAAGAGAAGAATAGAGAGAAAAAGCCGCTTTTATAGACCAGACGGGGGCAGAAGAGGAAGAAAAGTTATGAGAGAAGTGATTTCTGGGCACGCGGCGTAGGAATTGAGGCATCACATTTAATATCGCACCTCAAAAAAGGTGCATGCATGCTAAACACCAGCTAATGACAGCTGCTCTCTAACTTGTCATGTCAACAGGCGCTTGGCACATGCATGCCTCTTCGACCGTTGGAATGATTTCTCGCACACCTATCTTCAAGTGTTGTAACGGTCAGATGATGCATCCTTTAGAAGCAAGGTATTATTCTTTTCACACCGAGCATATATGCTCGCCAGACAAGAAGCAGGGGGCCACTAAGTTGTCAGGCCCAAAAGGCCCAAACAGCGGTCACGTGCAAGCACACCATCACTATTGTCCCGAGTGTGTCACGTGCATACATCATGGTGCGAGCTCGACTCATAAGTGAGCAGAGGTATGTCTCTGGCTTCCCAGGCATACCAAGCAAACAGCCTCCTGCTTGTCGTCTGAGGGACAAGTGTGTAGCGAGCATGCAGATATCTCAGCGAGCGTAACGAACCCACCCAAGGGTTATACTAACGGTCGTTCAGAACGTGAGGAGTTAATGTTGGAAAATTTGCCCCCACGTTCTGGACGTGGCTATGGTTGTGCCCGCTTTTCCCGCTCGCATATTCATTGCTCACGTCCCAGCCTTTAAGGCTGGTCCTATATAAACCCTTCTCTATCAAAGGGGAAAGGTATGTTCATTTTATAAGCATGCCTAAACTCTGTCAAACAGGTATCTCAGTTGGGTGTTTACCAATTCTCACACCGGAGTGCATTTGTAGGGTAAGTCCATGCTTGGTTCACGTATTCTCGAGTTTGATTGACGTGTTTGGGTTGAAAAGATACAAAGCCCAAACATCCTTAATCTTAAAGCTCGGTGCATATGAATATTTTTGATACATCAATTTGCTATTAATAATAAATTTGAAATTTTAATACTTGTTAATTATGCTATATTAAGAAAAATATTCAACACGTGGTAATTACGTTAATTATGTTATCTACTAAATTATTTTTTCTCGTCAGATAATTTCTACCATTATAATGTTTAAAAGATAATTTTTCGTTATCTTTCTAACGGTTGTCACGGCTAGTGTGTAAACTGGGACAAATGGTAGCGTTAGATGATATTTTGAGACAAAAATTAAATTGGGGTGTACTTTGGGATTGAGTGGATATTTTGGGGGTAATTATATTTTGGCCTTAAGAAAATTACAATAGTGACAGATCAATGAAAACTAAACTTTTGCTAAAATAATACTATATGTTCCATAGAAGAGTCCACGAATTATTTTTTTAATAATAACATAAATAGTAATAGCATTGGCATTTATTATAATTAAAAAAAACTAAAGCATAATCAGTATGCATACAACACAAGTGGAGGGTGAAAATAAAACGTTATGAAAATTTGAAAGCATAATTTTTTAAGTAAACTTCTCTTTTGTCTGAAATTAAGAGAGTAAATAAATTTTATTAAAACAATTTAAAATATCCAGCAAACCGCAAAATATAGAAAAGTTACACGTTGGAATATTAATGTATATATTTGACTTTGGAAAGATGGGAATATTGAGACTTAAATTTGATTCGGGATAAGCAGTCACCTTCATGCATATTTACATAAACAGATGCGTGTGTTAAGAGGCGAGCAAAAGGTTCTTATTAGATTGAAAGTTTCTTCTCTCACTAGAAGTCGGTGCCTTTTCTTATGTTTTCTTTCATACACTCAAACCCAAAATATGTTTATAATCTGGTTAATATACATGTGTGATGAGGATAGACTTTAATATACATATGATGGCTTTTGCTTATAATATATACTCCCTCCCCCCTCCCCACAAATTACTCACAAGTGTTTGTTTTTACAAAGTTATGCATTCACTTTTATATATATATTTTTAATTTCACTAAAGCTACATTTATCTTTTTTTGTAAAACGTGTTTCATGTTTTTGGAATAAAGAAAAAAAGATTAATAAATGAAATTTTTGTTAGTAAGGGGCTCTGATATGTTTCTGTTCGGCGTGTGTGTGTACAAGTATAGTTGATGATCCCGGAGATAGTCAATTTACGCCTTAAGACAAAAACCTGCACCGTGTTCGAATGGACGGATCTTTGCCGGTGAGTCTCCTGGGTTTAGGATTCTTACGTGAATGAAGAGGCCAATCCTTCCAAGCTTCAGCGAATCGGCCAGGCTGTATTTACGTGCAAGGTGGTGTGCGAGAAGAGAAAGTTTTTTCGGTGGTCAAAAAGTGTTTTCATGTTGTATATATATGACAATTGGGCAAAAGATAAGGTTCGGTCGGGTAAGACCGGTAGGCCAGGCCAAGCCTGGGCCGAGGTGGGCGGCGGCAGCGCCTTCGCGCATGTGTTTGGACCTGCGCTTAGCTAGGTCTTCCCTCATACACAAAAGTGTAGTGGCCCAAGGGCCGAATGTAAAGCCTGAAAGTTCTATTTAATAAAGTAGAGCTGTTTTCATGTTTTTCCCAATGTGGGATTCCCACTTCCTTCCTTACATGACTTTGCTTATTCAATTAGTTGAAACAAGTTTCCAACAATCCCCCATATTGAATGAGATATCATGTAAGCTGATGACATATTGATGTTTACAGAGATACAACTGAAGGTAACTGTACTGGAATAGGTGGCTTTTGGCTTTGAACTTTTCCTTTTGATATACTATCGGGATGACTTACTAATTAGTGACTTGAGTGTCTTGAACTGATTAGTGTTTGATGTCAACCAAGACAATAATAATCACATTGCTACCCTCAAACAGGGTGTGATTCTTTCTTTGTGTTCATTTTGCCACTGAGCGATACAGTTACGTGTTACGTGAATGTTTGTTAGAGAATTTCAGCCTCATAATTCTCATAAGATCGACCAGTCTTACATTCACATAGGTGATTGCCTATAAGGAGTTGTTCTGTCAGAACTCCGCTTGAAGAGTCAAGTCATAGGAATCATTAAAACAAATCTTATCCTTGACCATGACAGATAACACTAGTGTGTTTTACCATAGGAATGGGTAGGAGTTAAATCATGTAATGTTGTCTTTGAGATTAATTTAGTTGGGTTGTCCCTTTGAACCTAGACCATGGGATCTTCAATCAGCTAGGTGGGGTTTGTCGTTAAATTATTCTTTATTTCGTAGGCTTAAGGCCCATTCCCTTCGATGAGCTGGATACTTGATCTCTAAATAGACATTTAGTTAGTGGATTCGCTAGGTTGTCTTTTGATTGAATATAGTCGATGGTGATCACTCCATTTGAGAAAAGTTGCCTAATGGTATTGTGACGCCTTCGTATGTGTCGTGATTTACCGTTATACATATTGTTTTGTGCCTCCCTATTGCGACTTGGTACATCGCGATGGATGCTATATATGAATGCTGGTTGTGGCAGTGAAGATTTTCTAGGAAGTTTGTAGCCATTTGGCTTCTTCATTTGTTTTATCTAAGCGATAAAAGTCGATTCCATTGTAGATCTTGCGTGCAAATGCATTTTGGAAAGATTTACATGCGATAGCACCACCCTCAGTGTAAATACAAATCCCTTGTGGATTTTGAGTCGATTAGTATCGGATATCCGGTCACTTGTAACCTTATTCTAGATACTTGGAATAGTGCAACCCATAGTCTTTGAATTATCGAAGATACCTAAGGACTCTTCTGATAACCTTCCGGTGATCATGTCAGGGATTGCGATTAAACATGCTCAAGCGATTAAGCTTGTTTGAGCAATATCTGATCATGGTCGATGAGATCTGAGATAGAGACTTCGATGACACGAGTATTCATTTTTGAGATCACTTTCATGTAGGTTCTTTTTTAGATGAAAGTTTGGGTCAATTGGGGTTTTGGCAATCTTGTTATCACCATTCTTTGAATTTACGCGTGTTCAATGAGATTGTGATAATATGATTTCTTCGGATGTTCTAGATATTTTAATACCTACGATGCCATCATCTATCCCAAGGTCTTTCATGTCGAACCTGTTGACCAACATTTTCTTAGTGTCCTTGATCATGTTCTCATTACTGCCTATGATGAGCATGTCATCTACGTAGATGCAGATAATGACGTAACCATGTTGTGTATTTTTGGCGTACACACATTTGTCACATTCGTTGATCTTGAGCCCATTTGCAAGTACTACGTCATCAAAACGTTTATGCCATTGTTTTGGTGTTTGCTTTAATCCGTATAACGATTTGACCAATCGACATACTTTCTTTTTACCGTTGCCGAGCTACTGAATCCTTACGGTTGGATTCCTTTTGAGTTCCCCATTTAGGAAAGCAGTCTTAACATCCATTTGATGTATTTCAAGATCGTGCAGAGCTGCAAAAGCAATTAGTAGTGGAATCGGTGTAATTCAGGTTACAGGAGCATAAGTGTCAAAATAATCAGCACCTTCTTTTTTTATTAAACCCTTTTGCGATCAATCGTGCTTTATACTTATCAATAGAACCATCGGGTTTTAATTTTCGTTTGAAAATCCATTTACAACCCAATGGTTTACACCCCTTGGGAAGATCAACTAATTCCCAAGTGTGGTTTTGCATAATGGAAGATATTTCGCCATTAATGACTTCTTTCCATTGTGGTCACAAAGTCAGGTTCGAAGGTTTTAGTTATTTTTGTCAGTTTGCTCCTTCTAGATTCATCATCAGGTGCAGCTGGATGGTCGTCTTGGATAATGTCCATGGGACCAATGTCCGTGAGGGCCTCGTTTTCATTTCCGCTTGTATTCCAAGGAAATAAGCGTTTTTCATTAAATATTATGATTATTTTTTAATAGAAAATATGTTTTCAAAAAATGTGACATTTCTTGATTCTAGTATTGTATTTACTTCAATATTTGGATTGTCGAGACTTGTGCACTAAAACCTATAGGCACTACTCCAGTGCATATCCTATGAAAATACAATCCACGGTTTTTTGGATCAATTTTACCTTTTTAATTAGGTAATGGTCTTTTGCTACTTTGGCCGGACACCCCCACACTTTGATGAATCAGCCCAGGAAGGTTTTCGGCCGTTCCATAATTCATAAGGAGTTTGCTCAAATTTCTTATGTGGTAACTTGTTGAGCAAGTAATTTTTTGTGAAACACTCCCCCATTTAAGTAGGCTTTGATTGAATTAGTAATAATTCATCATTTCTTTAAGTGTCGATTTTTTTCCTTTCCTAATCTGGATTGTGGAGTATGGAAGAGGTAACTTGATGAATTATTCCATGTGCACAAAGTCTTTAAAAGGATGTATGTATTACCTCCTCGATCAGATTTAAATTTTTTTAAATCTTTTTCTAAAGTTGATTCTCGACTTCGTTCTTGTACATTTTTAATGCCTCGAATGCTTCATCTTTACTATTTAGCAAGTAAAGATGATAATAACGTGTACTATCATCAATAAAGGTGATGAAATAATTTTCCGCCCACATGACTCTATGGATTTAAAATCACATAGGTCGTATGAACTAACTCTAGTATTGGTCGAGTGTCATGTTGTATTGTTTGAAAAGAGGTTCTTGTTTGTTTAGCCTCAGCACATATTTGACATTTTTCCTTAGTATTGATTCATGCTTTTGGAATTAATTTCATTTGCATTAATATGTATAGATTCATGGTTAACATGACTACAAGTAAAAGATGTCAAATATTAGAGTGCTCAAAGCAAGTAAGAAGAAGATGTAGTTGTTGTATT
>CM028383.1:6274489-6390195 GCA_013146195.2 Codonopsis lanceolata | reverse complement strand
TAAAATTTAATTATTTTTATGAAAAGCCTTTAAGCGTTAAATTTAATCATTGAAATTAAAATTAGTATTTTTGAAGAAAGCTTTAGCGACTTTCCGGCCGATATTCTGCTAGCGACGGAAATTGGTCCGTGGGGACATTTCGGCAGAAGTGATCACCCGGCCATAAGGCCCTTTGATGGAAAAATTCGTCGTGAGAGCCATTAGCGGCGGAAAATTCCGTCACTAAAGGTCATTTTTCTAGTAGTGATTGTTTGAATTAGTGTAATATTATAATATGTATAGATAAAGAGAAGGGTAGTTTAGGAATAAGTGACAATGGACTAAATATTAATAAATAATATTTTCTTTCTTTGTAATTACGTTTTCAACACGTAACCAAATCCATATAATCTTAAAGCGATCAAAATGCAATAATCTCTCATATAAAGGTTACAAATAAGAAAATAATTTATGAAATAACTAGAATTACATCAATATAAATATTAATCAATAATGTAATAAAATTCTATTATAAATAGATAACTACATGTATAATGCCTCATATTTAGCTAGATCGTGTGGTGGACTCAATGGTTAGGGTGCACGGAGCAAGAAGGTGGATCGTTAGGCATGTACGTGTAGGAGCCAGCCTCATACTAGCTTAAAGTGTAGGGTTCATCTCAAACCAATTGGTTAGTGAGAGATGTGACCCTAAGATTTTTACTAATTATTAGCTAGACTTGATTGTACATGTTGAATTCTTAATAGGAACACTAACTGGAAACTGAACTTTTATTCATTGATGTGAGAAAATATCGAGAGTTTTCAAGAAGAAGATTACAAATTATGAAGGAAGCCTATCTATTTTATATGGCTAACAAACAAGAAAGAATAAAAGAAGAGAGGATCCTAACAACTAACGAAACAAGAAAGAATAAAAGGCAATCTCGTATTAATCGCCAATAAACAAACGGATTTATCCAACTTGACACTCGACACCCTCGTAGTTTGAGAAAACTAGAAATAGCTTAAAGACCCTTGAACTTGACCTTGCCTTGACTATTCTCCTTAGCTTTAACATCCCCCTCAAGCTGAAAGTGGAGAATAAATTTTTAACTTTCGATTGGCAAGAAGATCGAGAAGTGGCCCTTTGGGAGGGCTTTGGTAAACAAATCACTACCGAGATTTAGTGCCAATGTAGTTGGTTGAAATCGATTTTTCTCAAGTAAATTCCTAACAATATGACAATCTATGTCTATATGTTTAGTCCTTTCATGAAACACAGGTTTGCAAAGAATATAGAGGGCAGATTTGTTGTCACAGAAAAGAGTAATTGGCTGAGAGAGCTGAATATTGAAGTCTTTAAGAATAGCAGAAATCCAAATTAACTCACAACAAGTATCTGCCATGCTTCACTCGCTTCTAAGATGATCTCGCCACGCTTGTTGCTTTTTGCTTTTCCATGAAATGAGAGCATTGCCAAGAAACAACACGTAATCCAATGATAGACTTTCTCGGTTATGGGACAAGAAGCCCAATCAGAATCACAAAATGCTCAAGGAGTAAGAGAGTTGACTGAGGGATAAAATAACCCTTGACCAGGACTTCCTTTAAGGTATTTGACAAGCCTTAGACCTGCTTTCCAGTGTTCTGATGCAGGATTAGCCATAAACTGGCTAAGGATATGTACACCATAAGATATATCTGGTCTGGTTATGGTAAGATAGATTAGCCTCCCAATAAGCTCTCGTAAGGACCGGATTACTTAAGGAGATCCGAGATTAGAAGCAAGGTTGTGATTCGAGAAATAGGAGTAGATTTTGGTTTGGCATCTAATAACCCACGCCTTTAATGATGTCAACTGTATACTTTCTTTGGTGGAGACAAATTCCTGATGAATTTCTAGCAATTTCAAGGCCAAGAAAGTATCTTATATTGCCAAGATCCTTTATAGGAAATTTAGAGTGAAGATGCTCTTTCACTTTTCCAATCATGTCTTTGTCAGTCCCAGTGATGAGAATGTCATCCATATAGACTAGGATGGCTAGAAACTTTCCTTCAGAACTCATAGTAAACAGACTGTGATCACTGAGAGATTGCTTGAATCCAAATAGAATGAGAGTTGAAGAAAACTTCTCAAACCATTGTCTTGGTGCTTGCTTAAGTCCATACAAAGACTTATGCAATTTGCACACAACTTGACCTTTATCATTAGAAAGATTGTGATTGTAACCTGGAAGGAGATCCATATAAATGTCTTCATTTAAATCTCCATGGAGAAAAGCATTTGAAACATCCATGTGAGTTATCTGCCAGTTGTTTGAGGCAGCAATAGAGAGAAGGATTCTGACTGATGTAATCTTGGCTACAGGTGCAAAAGTCTCAAAGTAGTCATTCCCTTCAATTTGTGTAAAGCCTTTTGCAACAAGCCTTGCTTTGTATTTATCTACACTTCCATCTGGATTGTACTTTATTCTCAAGATCCATTTTGATCCAACTTTATGTTTCTTTTCAGAAGATATTCAACGATCGTATTGTTGTTTTCCAAGGCTTTTAGTTCATCACTCATAGCTTTGCACCATAAAGGATCTTTGGCAGCCTGCTCAAAGGATTGGGGCTCACAGACAGAAGCAATTTTACAAGAGTAAGCCTTATAATTACAGGATACTTGGTTAAAATTATGAATTTATGAAACAGTGAGGAGAAGAACTTTAATATTGCGTGCATTGTGAGATTGCAATGAAAGGTGCAAACCAAGAAAATCTTTGAATTTTGCTGGTATAGTTTTACTCCTAACAGGTCTGGAGTTAGTAGGAACATTAATATTGGGTTCAGATGTACAATGAGTAGGATATGAGGCTGAGTTTGGAGATTCAGATGAAGGAATTTCTTCAGGGACAGGAACATTCAGGTCATCATTGTCAATGGAAATAGGAATATCAATGAGGGAATAACCTATGATTGGAAGATTTGATTTGATTATTATGTTTGAAAGGGAAAACATTTTCACAAAAACAACATCTCTATCCAAGATGATTCTCGGAGTGTTGAGATTATAGCACTTGTAGGCTCTTTTAGTCACAAAGATAGCCAAGAAATATACATTTTGAGACCTAGGTTGAAATTTGTCTCGTTGCGACCAAAGTAGATACATAACATAAGCGACCTAAAGTTTTAAGATGATTGTACTTTGGAGGAATGCCATGTAAGGCTTCAAAAGGTGTTTTAAATTTTAAGACAGAATTTGGAAGCCTATTAATGAGATAAGTAGCAGTTAGGAGACAATCTCCCCAAAAATGTATAGGAAGGTTTGCTTGGAATTTGAGAGCTCTGGCAAGCTTTAACAGATGCCTATGTTTCCTCTCAGCTCTACCATTTTGCTGAGGGGTTTTAGTACAGGAGCTTTGGTGGATAATACCTAGGTTGTCTAGAAGAGCATTCATACAAGTAAAGAACTATTAAAGATTAAAGTCGATTTTTTTATTTCTTTAACAGTTTTATTAAATTGAGTGTTGATCATAGTAAGGAAATTTTTCATAACTTGGCACACATTAGCTTTGGTTTTGAGAAGAATGGTCCAAGTGGCCCTGGTGCTGTCATCAACAATAGTTAGAAAAGAGTTACAACCATCAAGAGTCGTGTCCGTAAGGACCCCTGACATCACAAGATGGAGAAGATCAAAGGGAAAAGAACTTTGAGAGTTACTAAGGTAAAAAGGTTGTCTAGTTTGTCTACACAGATGACAAATATCACAATTGAATTCTTTATAATCTTTAAAATTTAAAGAGTATAAAGGTTCAATGTGTTTCATAGAAGGCAATGGTAAATGCCCAAGCCTTTTATGCCATAAAAGAACAGGATCAATAATAGAAGAACTAGAGTAGCATTCATTATTAGCAAATTGAAAAGGAGCATTGACAGAAGTGCTACAAGAAGAATTAGCAGTGTTGATGTTATTCATATTGATCTTTACATGAGAGTAACATGGTTCTAATTTGTATAGACCTTCAGCCAGTTTACCAATCATCTTGGTGAATTTTTTGACAGGGTCCTGAACATAACAAAGATTAGAAGAGAAAATGAGATTACATTCATTATCATAAGTGAACTTACTCCCAGATAAGAGATTGAATTTGAATTCAGGAACATAAAAGACATTATGCAAGATAATGTCATTAGGGAGTTTAACAGATCCTTTGCAAGTGATTTTAGAACACTTTCCATTGGGAAGCTGAATAGAAGATTGAATTGCAACTGGATTAAGAAGAGTGTTCAGAGAATTGGTTATGTGATGTGAAGCACCAATATCTATAATCCAGTCATTATCATAGGTTTTATAGTTAGCCAAACAAGAAGAATTTCCAGATTTATATATTGTAGAAGGATTACCTGCCATGTGGACATCATTGTTGTCAAGGGGGGAATCAGTTTCAATGCAGCTTGCTTTAGGAGTAATCATAGAAAGAATTTGAGCAACTTGTTCATTAGTGAACTGACCACTGTTGTTGGTGAAGTTGTCTCTTGAAGGTAAACAATTTCCAGTAGCTGCAGTCTTTGCTTTACCTTTATTCTTTGGCATCCGAGAAAGATCAGGTTTGTTGCCATATTATGGATGCCATTCTGGATAGCCATTGAGGAAGAAACACTTCTCTTTAGGATGAGAGTCTCCATGGCAGAAGTCACAAAAGAACTTGTCTCTGGGAACATTACCACTGCCAATATTCTGAACATTCTTTCCAGATCTGTTGAATCTGCTTCCACCATTGTAATTGTTGTTCCCATTTTTGCCAAGCAAGGCTGTAGAAAGATTAGGTTGACTGGGAGAGGTGCCACAATGTCTTTGGCCCTCTTCTTGAATAAGCATGGACACAGTTTTAGATAAGGAAGGAAGAGGAACCATTCTTAAAATCTGACCTCTTACATCAGTGTAAGAGTCAGACAATCCCATAAGAAATTGGGTAATCTTGTATGCATGGTCATATTCCTCACGAAGTTTGGAGGCTCCACAAACACAATCACAAATGCAATTAGGGAGAGGAAGGAGATTCTGTAATTCATCCCATAGACCACGAAACTTAGTGAAATAGGCATTGACAGATAAAGTTTCTTGTGTGCACAAGGCAATGGTTTTCCTAATTTGATAGAGTTTTGGTATGTCATTTTGAGAATACCTAGTGATCAAATCTTCCCACATTTCAGAAGAGGTAGGAAAGTAAACTATGCTTTGTCGAATTTCAGGAGTAACTGAGTTAAGAATCCAAGAAATTACCATAGAATTGCATCTGTCCCATGCATTGGCATATTTGGATTCAGCTTCAGGTTTCTTGAAAGATCCATTAATCATGCCAAGTTTGTTCTTGGCTGAAAGGGCAATGGTGATTGCAAGCTTCCATTGAGTGAAGTTACAATCAGTGAGTGGATCAGAGACAAGATTCATCCCTGGATGATCATGGGGATGAAGGAAGAGGGGATGGCCAGAGGGTAACTGCAAAGTGGAATCCGTGAAGTCATAAAAATTCAGAGGTGGAAGAAGAAGTTTGAGTGGTGTTTTTGGTAGATTTTGTGGGGGATGTTGTCTGAGACATGATAAAGGAACAAGAAAAGAAGATGACAGAGAAGAGAAATACTTACAGATACGGAAAACCAAAGAATTAATGAGAGGGCATATGCAGAGATGATTCAGATAGATGAAGAGCCAGGAATAATGGCTCTGATACCATGTTGAATTCTTAATAGGAACACTAACTGGAAACTGAACTTTTATTCATTGCTGTGAGAAAAATATCGAGAGTTTACAAGAAGAAGATTACAAAATAATGAAGGAAGCCTATCTATTTTATACAGCTAACAAACAAGAAAGAATAAAAGAAGAGAGGATCCTAACAACTAACAGAACCAAGAAAGAATAAAAAAGCTATCTGGAATTAACTGCCAATAAACAAACTGACTTATCCAACTTGACACTCGACACCCCTGTAGTTTGAGAAAGCTAGGAAATAGCTTAAAGACCCTTGAACTTGACCTTGCCTTGACTATTCTCCTTAGCTTTAATAGTACAGAATGTGAGTTTAGTGTCTCAACATAATATAGAAAAGGGGGGAGTATTTTGGGAGAAATTCAAGCCCCATCCCCTCTTAAAAAGTTTCAACCGTTTTATATACCGATATTTTTTCGAACTCAAAATAAGGCATGTTATGCATCTTGATCCACAAAATAAGGCACTTTCATGCATGACGATGCATGATGTTCCTTTTTTCCGGTTTTGAAAACGTATCGCGATGTAAAGTGGTTGAAAACATTTAAAAGTAAAGAAGCCCGCAATTTTTTATATTATTATTTTATTATTTGGTAACGATTGAACAAAATTATAAAAATTAGAACTTGGACCCAAATTCCTAAATAACGAAGATTACATACAAATTGATACAATCGAATCGAGCAAGATAGTTATCCAACGTACGTACCTATAGGCAAATCTTATTTATAACTTATAAGAGAGATTTCAACACAAAACGAAATGATATACTCCAACTTGTAATGAATTTCTCCATTACACAAAGTATAACCAAATAACACAAATTAGAAATTAATCGGACTTTGCATAGTAAGTTTTGCCAGGAACCCAATCCACGGGAATCATATCCATTACCCCACAGGTATAATTGGACTCAAAGGTTGTATAACTGATCGAGAATGGAGCTTGTGATCCAGAAGGTAACTGAGTTTCCCAAGTTGCACCCCAAGATTGCTTCAATAGAAGCCAATTCGAGTTTGTTGGTCGGAGTTTAACCAAAGAAAGCTCACCGTCGCCTGGCACATACTCTAGAACGCAAGCAAAGTAGTTAACGTTTGAGCTTGTGTCGATTTTAACAGCGAGTGTTGTACTACCTGGATAAATGCACGGCACCCTTCAACGGCATTCCATCAAAACAAAAAACAAAAATAAAGAGCACAAGTGTTAGCCATAGCTTTCAACACTTTGAACACAATACAAGGAGAAACGAGATTTTGAAATTAAATATATTTTCTCAATATTGATCCATCTATATATGATATTCAGCTGCAAGATCCACCTTTTATAATCAATATTAAGTAGTCCAGCTTTGCGGAGTGCATCAGCTTGTCCAGCAAGTGCCATGGCTCCGAAAGCAGTTCCACTCAAATCGAAATGAATTGGACTTGAATTGAAACAAACCCCTGGGCACTCATCCGTTATGGTTACTGTCACGGGATTCCTCGAGCAAGCACTGTTTTCTGTGCATTTAACCTGAAATCGTGACTTTTTGAGAATTGATGTTATGACCAATAATGTAGTGATGCAATAATATTTTACTACAGATTAAGTCTAAACAACTTTAAAGCTCATATTGGCAGTACTGTAATTCGACCTGATAACAAGATCCACAACCCTTGCCTGATTTGAATAAATTGTAGTTACCAGCTGAAACCATGGCAGCGAATAGAGGTTGCCCTACATCTGTTCCATATCCACAAGCTCCTCCATCTACGTACATCACATATATATGCATCAAAAGATTAATTGAACTTTAATAGTTATCTCTCTCTCTCTCTCCTTTCTGGAAATTATTCTATCCCAAAACTCCAAATGAAAATCAGCTACGGCCGTCAGTGGCTTAGCTCCAACATATTATACTCCCTTGGTCCCAAAAACAAATGGTCTCACTATGACTTTTTTTGACCAACTTGATTAAACTTTGAATAACATTCGTAAGTTTAATTATTTATTTGTTCACAATGTTCTTGATATAGGACTACATTATCAACAAAGATCATAAACATGCACGAAATGCACACATTACCGCTTCCAGCTCCGTTGGGATCACCATACCAAGTTGCCAATGCTGGTGAGAATGATGTTTCAGCTTGAGGAGCTGAGAAGTTAAGGGAAGAAAGAGCCACAAAGATGTAAAGAGAGAAAAGATGCCGAAACTTAATTAGAGCCATAACAAACTTTAATCAAGATTAATTACTCTTATGGTTTAATTATCTTATGCCTGTAATGATCCTTATATAGTGGTCAGGGTTCCGCCCCTGTTTCTCAAAAAAAAAAGATTCTTACGGGAAGAGGAATGCCTAATTCTAGCATTGCTTGTTCATCCTTATATGCCTTCCCATGTTTCCAGTTTATGGACATGCATTTGAACAGAGCATGTGGCATGGAGGATCTAGTTCAAATTTTGTACCGAAATTCAGGGAATTTAATCATGAAAAGAATTGGAAATTTAGAGTTTCAATCATAAACTTTGTCACATGGAGAGCTTTAGTATATCAGGTAAATTGAACAATTCAAATTCTACCATTTTTGGCAACAAGATCATAAGTGCTGCATCGATTCTTTTGGTAATTCTAAACGATCACCTGTTTCACATTTTTAATTTACATTTTACGGGCTAATTATGTCTTAAGATCCTAACACTACTCTACTTTTGCAATTTGGAATACAATGTCCTGAATTTAGTCAAGAGTAATGCTATGTATACTCATTGTGTACTCAAAATCTACTCGACATATTTTGGACCTGATTGATTAAATAATTTGTGTATCCTACTACTTAATAATGTTTTGACAACCAAAACATACCAATAAGATTTTGAAGGCACATTTTCATTACGAATAACGTTACTTTGGTTATAGAATTATCAAGACTTAAGATACCCCTAAACACATATGCAAGACATGGAATTGTCAAAAGACTAGGATACCCGTAAATGCATCAAGACTAGGGGTGAGCTTGATCTGAGTTAGTCCTTTTTTTTGGCAAAAAAAAGAGAAAATCATAACTAGACCAATAGTCTGGTTTTCAAAAAATTTAGAACCGGAACCAATATATTGGTCCGGTTCAGAACTAATCGAAGACGTACCAGAACCAAGACCAAACCAATACTATGATTTTTTTACTTTTAAACGATTTAATACAAATATATAATGAAATTTTAAAGACTTAAAATAAAGATATCAACTTGTCATTTTAGTTTACAAAATTACAACCTACATGATGAAATCAATACATAAACCAATTGATGCTTATCAACCAATTGGGACAATTTTATTTTATTTTTGACAAGTAGTTAAAAACTTTATTCCACACATAAAGACCAACGATATTCTAAAATTATAGCCTCATTTAATTGTAGAAGGGAGGTTACAGAAAAGCCTATGCAGAAATCTGGACACACGCATTTGACTCTTACCAAATCCAATAACACCAATATCCATCATATTTCATAGGTGTCTTTGTTTACCTACTTCTCACTTGGTCATTCCTAAATACACACTCCACTTTATGATGAAATCTGGACTCTCACTCTCTTAAGCGCAAAAACAATATAAGCTCGACCAGGACCAGAGTGGGAGGGGGAACGACGTGAACAATAGATGAAACCTCCTTCATATAAGCAAAAACAAGGACTTGGGAGAGAAACCATGCTGCACAAAAACATGGGAAGGGGGAACCAAAACACACCAAGTTCCCCCACAACATAAGAGAAAAGATAATTACATTGAGGAAAAAAATTTAGACTTTGTCTTCCCATCTTCTCACTTCCACCATCACCACCACCCTCTACAAATCCCTACATACATAGATTTTTCGAATACAAGCATTCTGTTGCCAACTACTACTACCTGCCAATACCCTTTCTTTTTACAATCACTTAAACCCTTTACCCGCTTTCCCATGTCTCCCTTCCTTCTACATTCGAAACCATTCAGTTTGTATTTGACATAGAACAACCCACGACAACCAAACTTTGATTCAACAATATTTTCTTTCTCTCCAGTTTTCATCCCACACTTTTACCTCTACAACTGCACATTTTCATCTTCATTTTCACAATATTTTCTTGAGACAAAAATAGAAACATAAATGAAAACTAATTCACAATTATCAACAATGAAGCCCAAAATCTGTCAAATGATGTTGCCAGCAATGAAACCAAGACCTCAATTTGGATCCTTGAGACAAAAACAAAAAAGCCTATGTATAATATTTCCACATTCATATTTGAACTACATTACAAGGTAATTTAAAGGATAAGCCTAAAACATTAGAGTCAAAAACTAATTTATCCAACTTTAAGTAATTACAAAGAAAGTTCCAACCCAATGCGACAGTGCGTGAGCAATGAGCTTATGTGTGTGTGTGAGAGAGAGAGGATTTGGTACCTGTCGAAGGGCTGATGATGGATTTACAACCCAGTGCGGCAGCGGCTGATGGATTTACAAGGATGGAAATGACGGATCTGAGGGCTAAGAGAGACGCGAAAGAGGGAAAAGACAGAGTCGGTGGTGTCAAGCTAAACTCAAGTATCGAACATATCAGCGAACACGAATTGGTGAGTAGCCGACTACAAAGGGAACTGGCGTCTGGAGATTTCAGGTTTGAGTCTTCGATTGGGATTGAAGAGGAGGAGAACGAAGAAGGAGTGGCATAATGGCACACATGCACAGTCGCACACTCCCACATACACAACACAAATACGCAAGGAAAAAAAAGTATACATATTTTACAACAAGGGTTTTATTTTGTAGGTAAAAAATAAAATTATAAAATTATATTTATATATATAGAGAGGCCCGGTTCAGTTCCAGAACCAAATTTTAAAACCTATAACCGGGACCAGACCAATTATTTGGTTCTTTAAAAATTATGGACCAAGACCAAACCAAAAAATTGGTTCGGTCCAATTTTCATTGATCCATTCCGATTTTTTAAAAAACCTTGCTCAGCCCTAAATTCAAGACACTTCTGTTTTCCTTCCATAATCTTGAGTATGTGGCACGACGGAGGCAGTATGACTGTACGAGACTGGATCAATGTATTCTCGCGGTTTGGTAGGATTTGACTTCTCACCAACGAGCTCTAGCTCAACTGGTACTGCTCACTTCTCTTGACAGAGAAGTTGAGTGTTCAAGTCTCACTAGAGACACCTTGGACTTTACAACTTTTAATAGAAAGGTCGGGCATTCAAGCCTTTTCAGAGACAACGTTGTTGTTCAAGCCTTACCCAAAGGCCCCATTTAGCTGCTCGATTACCTTAACGGAGAGGTCGAGTGTTCAAGCCATACCAGAGGCACCCTGGTATATCATTACTCTCAACCGAGAGGTCGGGTGTTCAAAGCTTCTTCAGAGGCACAATTAGTTCTAACTACACCAAAGACATCATATATTTATAATTTTAGCATTTCAAGACATTAAAATAATAAAAAGTAAGGGTTGTGGTCAGATCTATATCCCCTTCAACCTTAAAAAAAAAAATCTTCTCAGAAAGTTAATTGTAGTGACTGACTTTGTTATTGAGAATGAAAAAAAGGTGGTCATTGTGTAAAATATTAATTATAGGGGTGACTTTGTAACGAAACAAGAAAAAAGAGGATGTTAAAAAAATATAACCACCTCCACTCATATATGAATCCTAATTGTTAAAATAATACAATTTCAGTCGGTAGACATGTTTTTCAATAGTGAATGTGTGACTTGATTATTATTATATTATCGAGGATAATATATATTTATCTAAAAACCCATTTCGAATGAAAAATAGAGGATGGGTTACATTAAAAATCAGAATTTGATATTTGGATGCTAAATTTAAAAATAAAATAAAATAAAAATTACAATAATAATACTACATCCGTTTTAAAATTATTGTCTTATTTTCATTTTTCGTTCATCTCAAAATATTACATCTTTTACCATTTTATCGTTACTTTTTATTTATACTTTAATTATGGATCACATATGGACTTTAAAATAAAGTAAACATGATTTCAATATTAATAATCAAGTCAATTGTTTTCCTTAATCTGTCTGTTGGGTCAAACTAAACAATAATTTTGGAACGGAGAACCAAAGGGTAATAGTTATTAATCTATGATAGTAATTAGAGAGGGTTATTTCCACTACATTTTTTCTTATTCACTACATCATGAATTATTGCATTAAATAATTGCATCTTTGGATATAATTTTCCTTTTTATGCTTGTCATTTGAAGTAAAGTATTCTTATATATGTTTTATTTTTAAGTTAATTTTTAATTCTCAAAAATAAGATACTGTAGTTGTTTTTTTTTCTATTTTTTATTTTTTCCAAAATACTTTTTAAGTCTCAACAAACAAGGTAAATTTTATTTTGTAATGAATATTTTTAATCAATTTTGTTTATGATTCGTGTCTCATACTACATTATCATAAAAATAATAATATCAAGACATTTGTCTACCAAGACTATAGATAATATTAATTGGATATTTATCATCAAAATAAATAATTTAATTTAATTAAAAATGTATTACTCTAGAAAATCAATTCAATAATAACAATATGCTAAGTATTATATTAAATATTGGTTTAACTCAACTCAATAATTAAACTGTCAAATATTTTTTATTGGTAGACAAAATATTTAAAAATTTCACGATACTATTTCACACTATTATTTTACTATTTGACAAAAAAATTACCATTATATCCTTTAAATCTCACTTTTAATATTTTTTTCTTAGTAACCAAGTTGTACCCATTTTCTCAAAGTTTGGTAAACTAATGATGTTCTTAAGACATTAATTTATTTTTTATGCAAAATAACTTTAGTCATAAGATTAATTGATCAAGAATTTAATAAAAAGTGAAAATAAAAATATTTTTTAACTATATGTTATTCATTAAAAAATAATATTATAAGGTAATTAATTAGAAAAGTAACTTTATTAGTCAACTTAATTTGACCAAGTAATTATGGGTAGATTTATCAAAATATATTATTAATTAATTAAATAACTAATTATGTAGTGAATAAGCAAAAAAATGTAGTGAAATTAAACTCACCCTAATAATTATTTCAAAATATGCGTAGTAATTCTTACATTGAATTATTTAATATTTATAATCAAACCATACAAGGGTGCACACAAAGTCTACTTGATTAGTTGACTTACAGAAAAACTTATCATCAACTATCTTCTACCTAAGACTAGTTCACAACAACTTTCCATATATATACATACATATATGTATTATATGTATGGTGTGTGTATATAACCATTAAAAATTGACTACCGATCGATAAGTCTTCCCAGGCTGCCACCCGGCCGGAATAACGTTATTTGCCACGATTGTCTGGCCAGACGTTGATGTGAGCTTTATAGAGAAAGGAGCTCTCAGTGTAGAACCTGCATCCAGTTTCCAAACAGCTCCCCATGATTGTACCATTTCGACCCATGTACTTGAGTCTAGACCCTCTTTGAGGTCAACTTGGGCAAGGGCACCATCACCATCTTCAAACTCGATCAGGGCAGCAAAATAACTAGGGTTTGAACCCGAATCCACGTGGAAGGTTATTGACGTGCCATGGTAGTTGCACTGCACCCTGCATGCAACAGATTTAGTCGAATTAGTGCTAATTACCGTTTTCTTATTATTTGTAGCACTTGTTTAGTGTTACAAATTAAGTATTGGTAAAAATTTATATAAGGCGGTCTTATAGATATTTTTTATAAGATGAATCTTATTTATTCGATTCATCGTGTATTGGTGGGTTGAGTTGTGAGAGAGTGAGACTCCGTCTTACGAATTAATATCCGTAAGACGATCTTACTGAAGACTTACTCTTAATTGTTTAGTAACTAAGAAAAAACCTTGTATCAATTTTTATTGAAAAAACACCTATTTTGACTCAAATGTCAAATCAAAATAATAAATTTGGAATAGAGATAATGCAAATGGACACTAGCTCAATTCGATCGGACAAAATTCTCCCTCCATCCCAAAATGAATGAATTTTAAAAGATTTGCAAACAGATTAAAGAAAAAGATTGATCTACCCTTCTTCATTTTAAAAAAAAAAAACTTTCATATTCTCAATGTATTAAACTATTCTCAATGCAACATTTAATTATAGAGTAATTAATATAAGCAATTTTAGAAAAATATGAATAAATTTGTCTTGAAATCCTAAAGTATCATTTATTTTGCAATATTTTATTTTATTTTACTAAAACGTCATTTATTTTGGGCCGGATGCACTGTCAACTAATCAATCTTTAATAATTGGATTTTATGTTTGAAGGTGTATATCCCACTCAGTGTTCCTAACATAACTAATAATTGGGACTTTGGTATCGAAAATGTTATATCCATTTTATGGCTCTAGCTAGCATTACTCCATTGATATTAATATATGTCTCTCCCGTATGCAAACACACATTAGACCACACCTCTTGTATTGTATTGGCAAGACTCCAGCATTGCGCAATTTTTCAGCTTGACCAGAAACAGCCATGGCTCCAAAAGAAGAGCCACTCAAATCAAAATGAACCCTTTCCGGCCCACAACCGGGGCACTCATCAGTTATCACAACAGTCACCGGATTCCCCGAGCACGCTGCATTCTCCGTGCATTTCACCTGAAAATTTAACCAAACTGCAATTAATAAGCCTCAAGAAGAAACCACTTGCAAGCAGCTGAGAAACAAATATATATAGTTGCTACTGCTATATTACTGGTGGCATACCTGATAACAAGTTCCGCATCCTTTGCCAGACATGTAAAGAGCCGGATTACCAGCCGATACTAAAGAAGAGAAGGGTGCACTATCTACTCCATTGGTATATCCACAAGCCCCACCTACATTAAGCCAAAACCACAATCACATGCACAACTTTTGCCAAAACTAATTTTGCAGTTTTAGCTACTTCAACAGTGTTTTGGCAAGGGTCGCATGGTCCACTTTGGCAGATCACGGCCCCTTGATATCTTTTTTTTTTCATTTCCCAAAGCTGTCTCAAATCCTGAAAGTCAAAGACTAATCTCGGAACTGTATGGTTAGGACTACAAAGTCACGGTAGAAGCTCTTCCAATAAGTATTTAACACAATTGCATTATTATATTACTTGAACGTACCCGAGACCCTAACAGCTGCACCTAAATATTAACTCAATATTACGATTGTAAACTAACTCAAACTACTTTACTAAGTTTAATTACTTGAATTAAGTTATGAACGAAACAAGTCAAATTTTCGAACTTAATTAATGCTTGTTTATATTGTAACCAAACTACTTGTACCCAACTAGCTAGCTCGATAAATTTGAAAAACTAGCCTTAGTATTTCATTTTTAACCGGTTTAAAATAGAGTATTGAACAAGTCCGCTCATATACGCTCTTATATGTCAATCTTACCATCGCTTCCGGCACCATTGGCACTTCCATACCAAGTTGCACCAGCAGGGGACCAATCAGAAGAACTAGATTGAAGTCTTGACACATTGAAGAGCTTAGGATTGAAGCTAGAACAAGATTTCACAAGAGAGAAGGCAAGTGCACAAGCAAAGAGAGAAGAAAGTGATTGAAAAACAAGAGACATGATGATATAATTGCTTGTATAGCTAGGAATAATGTTGGTATGCTGTAGCTAGTTTAAGTGCTGATGGTTATTTTGGTTAAACTGAAATGCTATTTATAGACTACTCAGGTCAGTGTGCTCCTCATTTTGCAGCCATTTACGATAGGACAAGTGTCTGTCACAAGAGAAATTTCAGTTTGATCATTTTCTTAAGGGAGAAGCCAAAAGTTGAATCCCTTTAGCATAGTATTATACATTTTAGTTGAATCATTCACATGGTTGCAGTTTTTTTCTCTGTTATATCAACATCCTAGCTATATAAGATTTCTCTCTCTCTCTCTTCTCAGAGGTCATCGTAACATGACTTATCAACATTACATATATAGACTTAATGTATGAATGTAGAATCATGCGACATTTTATATCATGATACTTGCTTAGTTCCTAAAAAATTGTCTTGTTAACATAGATTAAGAACTTTATATTAAATATTTGTATATTATGTATTTCCCATGATACCTTTTTTTGTCATCCGGAAATGTTAACATACAGTTTCTTTATCACATACCAATTACATTTTTTAAAAAAAAAATTAGTATTTGATTCCTTATAGAGATTTTTAAAAAACTATTGACTTTAGGCCAAAATTGGTTTATCACCCTCAAGTATACATATAATTCCATAATGCCCCCAATGTTAAAATTTTCTCAACTTCATACATGATGTTGCCATTTAAATCATTTAGCCCCCTCCCGTCAATGGGCGTTAAATACTTGACGTTAAGTTGCATGTGTCATCCACGTGGGAGGGAGCAATTGGGTCTTTTTGCCAATACATCGTCGGTATAAATCTTCTTTTTTTCCTAAACTAATGATTTTTTTTCCGTCTGGAAATGCAAATATATAATTTCCTTATCACCTATATATGAGTTGCATCCTAAAAGTTGTACACCTCAAATTTGATTTTTGATATTAAGTTAAATTAGTTGTAATTTGATGGAGTTTGAATTGTTATTAAATAATAATTTTTTTGAAAATCTACTTAACTGAATTTTGCACCAGAAACGTAAGTAGAATGTGGGATAAGGATAGTGTATGAGATGAAATAGTCGATATTTGAGTTACTTTAAAAAGAAAATCATGTTCTATTTCACGAATTTCAAATTAAACATAGTTTTTTTTTTAATTTTCAAAGTTTTAAACCTCCACATTTGAATTATTTTTTTTCAATTCAAACCGTTCATTCGTTAGGTGATAAAAGCCTCAACGGAAAATTGACTAAATGGAATATGTAGAGCTGATGTGACAATAAGGGTGGGGGGGGCTTTCCATAAAATTGATTGCATTAAAACTTTGTATTTTGAAGTTGATTTCAAATTAAACCTTGTATATACTCATTTTATCTTTTAAAATCCAAACCAAATCAAATTAAATTAAATTAATTCTAAAATTTTTAATTTAATTTTTTCTTTTTAACGAAAGGAGTATATTTACCTTAATACAGCCCCCACCAAAAAGACAAAACAACCTACAATAATTTAAATATTATCGATTATATTAATAGTTTAGCAATATTAACAATTATTTCAATAGAAACATTTTTTTTCAAAATTGTTTAAATATAAAAAGATTTTTTTTGTAAATTATGTAACCCATTTTGTGTTAAAAAAATCATAATTTTTTTATATATAAATTGACTTGTTTTGATGTTGTATTGCCCAATTTTGATGTTCAAAACAAAAAAAGAAATGCAAAGAACACTTTTTTTTATAATTTCACCCAAGTATCACTGATTTTGGGCAAAACTTTTGGGTTAATTTTTTAAAAGTGATTTAAAATACAAAAAATTTAAAATATAAAAAGTTATGTTTATTTTTTATAAACCGATAAAAAAACAAAATTTTCTTTGAAATTAAAGAATGGTGGGACCTTTTGACCAAATGGAAATGAGTTCATTGAGTTGTGCAGCGATTCTCAACCCCGGCGAGTGGCAACTCTTATGTGTTGTCGCCTAACATGAGTGATTATTTCATACTTTTTTGAAGAAAATTTTAAAAAATTAAAATGTTTATAAGTTTTTGCTAACATAAACTTCTATTTTTCGATACTTTTCATTTTTACGAAATTAAAAGAAAACTTTTTTTAACGCAAAATGGATGACACGATTTACAAAAAATAATTTGTTCTTTGTGTTTTTAAAAAATTTTAATTGTAACAATTAAAAAAAACGTTTCTATTGAAATAATTGTTAATTTTTAAAAAATAATCGGTAATTTTAAATATTTTTAGGATGTTTTTCTCTTTTGAGTGGGGTATTGTATTTTAGGTAAATGTACTTCTTTCGTTAAAAAGAATTAAGTTAAAATTCGACTTTTTAGAGTTAGTTTAATTTAATTTGATTTGATTTGGAATTTGAATGAGGAAATGGATATATAAAAGTTTAATTTGAATTTAACTTCAAATAACAAAGTTTTGTATACAATTATTTTTATAAAAGTCTTCCCCCCTCCCGACGCCACGTCAGCTCCACATAAACCTCTTAGTCACCTTTCGTCAAGATTTTTAACTCCTAATAAACGAAAGATTTGAATTGTTAAAGAATTAATACTCTTGTCCATGCCGATGACACAGTACCAGTTTAGAAATTGATCAATAAATAAAGGAGATACTGTGGAAAAGAACTATTAAAAATGTTATTTTCTTAAAAAATTGATTTTCAAACGGGGCCTCTTTACCTGGAACGGAGGGATTAATTAATAATTTGTATAGAAAATTATGGGCCGAACAAAAATTAAATTAATTACGATAACAATTAAAAAGAAAAAAAAAAATATTTTAAATTACAAAACTTACGATTTTTTAAAATTTATATACGAAATTTGCCCCCAATAACCTAGCCAAAATCCTAGCCACTTATTACGGCTCTTTGTTTAACCGTGAATGCGACTGGCACGTGGATTGTTGAAGGGAGGAACTGAATTCAACTGCCAATAACCTCCATTTCATTAACGGTCATGTACCTATCATTTTCGATTACAATTGCAAAATCTTGTGAGAAAATGACAACAAAATCACTTAAATAGTGGGTCTTTTGTAAATAATTCATGGATCAGAAGGTCAAGTTTGTACGGCAGTGCAAATTTCAGCCCCCAGGCCCCACTAGTTAATAACAATCATATAATTATTTTTGTTTTTCTAAAATTACTCTTCTAGCAATTACGAGGGCAGAGGTAGGAGTGGATAGGAAAGCGGACACGATTTCAAGATTACATTGAGGGAAAAGTTAGAAGCTAATATATATTTTAGTTTTGTATCAGTTAGGGGGGGGGGGGCAAATTTATAAATATGTTAAATTTGTTTTCTAAAACAAACTGGGTTAAAATGAAAAGATATGTAATTGGCAAATTTCGTATATAAATTTAAAAAAACTTAAAAAAATTGTAAGTTTTGCAATTGTAATCGAAAATGATAGGTACATGACCGTTAATGGAATGGAGGTTATTGGCAGTTGAATTCAGTTCCTCCCTTCAACAACCCACGTGCGAGTCGCATTCACGGTTAAACAAAGAGCCGTAATAAGTGGCTAGGATTTTGGACTGCGTATGCTAACGCGCGCGACTCCTCCGTAATTTTCGTGGGCCCACCATTGCACTTTACGGTGGTCGGTGGTGACGCTCCTATGACGGTGAAGGTATCTAAAATGTCCGTCTGGAGGTTTTCCTGTATTTTGCGATCCGGATGAATAGTGTAGGTTGTTTTAATTAGAGTTGTATGGACCGGACCGGATTAAACATACAAATTGGTCCGGGCCGAGTCAAAATTTATTCAATCCGCCAAAACTAGAGCTAAAATCCACAAGCCATCGGGCCGGTTGGGCTGCCCATTGATTTGGCCAAATTTTCCTATTTTCTTGCCCACGGTAAAACCGGGCCAAACATTGAAGTTGGCCTGGGCCTATGGAGCCTAAAGCGCAACCCAGCATAATGTCGGGTGGGTCATTGACAGCTCTAGTTTTAGGGAGAAAAAATGAAATGACACAATTTTTTCTAAGTTTGTTTTTCATTTTATAATTTTAACTTATACTCCTTCCGCTTTTAAAATAATGTTTGGGTTGACCTGACACATCATTTAAAAGAAATGAATTGACTAGATTATAAATATTGGTGAAATATGTGACATATCGTTAAGTATGTGGTCATAATTAAAGTATGTATAAAAAATAAAGGTAAAGTGATAAAAATATTTTACTAAAATGACATTTTTTGAAAAAGGACAATTATTTAAGAACGAATGAAAAATAAAAAATAGACAATAATTTGAAAACGGAGGAGTACAAATTTTTTGTGATTCAAAAGAAGATCTAAAAAAGTTACATTTCTAATATGTACACACACAAAACCGAACCAAACTGAATCACACCATTTTGAACCGACTATCAAGTTGAATTGCGCACAACATATAATCTTGATAATATCTATTGACTACTAATGGAATAATATCATCCGCTGGATCATATCATTTAAAGGCTAAAGCTAATGTATTTCATTTACAGCCTTAGTATTCTTAGTCTTTCATTTACGCCATCGACTCCTCCTTATCTACTCCCTCCACCATCAACTTACCTTCACTGGTCGACAGCCTTAGTATTCTTAGGTCATTTTTTTTCCCGCTTAATTCATGAATTCAAATGGAATACATTTTTGATAAATTAAATATATGTGTGTTAAAAAATTTCTTACTTGTATTATGAGTTTCTTTTACCAAAATAAATGACCTTGTTTTCATCTATTTTCCTTTTACATATGTAATATGCAAATAAGAAGTTTTTGGCTTTTAAAAAAAAAAAAAACGGTTTACTTGGGTTCGAATTTTTTTGAGCTGATGCCATGTGATTCGGCTTGCCCAAACCAAACCACAACAAAACATGTTGTAAAAAATTGCGGGTCGATCCACTTTTTAAAATTTTTAATCGTTAAAATATATCATTTTTATTTTTAATCGAAAAAAATCATTTTTATGGCAAAATGACTATGATACCCTTAATGAACAGCTGACGCACGACGGAGGTCATTATTTTTGCACTACGGTTCAATAGTGTAATTGCTAGTTTATTTTTGAACTACGATTCATCAATTTTTATTGAATTAATTTTGCACTGCGGTTCAATAGTGTAATTGATAGTCTATTTTTGAACCGCGATTCATCAATTTTAGTGCATTAATTTTTGAACCGCGGTTTAAAAATGTTGTTTAAGTGCAAAAAAGTAATTAATTTTCAATAAATTACAATATAAAGTGCAAATATATCGCGGTGCAACAATTTTATATGATTTAAACTTTTGAACCGCGGTGCAAAAATAATGCAATGAAATTTTTGCACCGCGATACAATAGTATAAAAAACCAGTTTATGTATTTCATGTTCTTCTTCAATCTGCTCTTTCGTAAGTCTACCTCTTCCCCCATCCTTCTCTGCATTCGATCCCCGTTTCGAATTCAAAGTGTGTTGCCGGAGCTGTTGAAGAAGACTGATATTTTTTGAACAATATTTTGAAAAGTGATCTTTTGGGGCTAAAAAAAAAGGCAAATTTCAAGTGGGTACAATTTTATAAACATGTTTTCATCTAAGACCATCAATTTTTTGGCATTTCATATAACTACAAATTGGTTGCCAAATGACAAAAATGTCATTAATGAAGACAAAAGTCATCCAGTCTAAAAAAACCAAAAAGACTAATGCTAAGTCTTGGCATCAAGATTGTTTTACAGATTTTCATAACCAAAAAAATTTTAAAAAATTCGGATGCCAAGGCTTGGCATTAGGTCTATTTTGACAATTTATTCAAGTAAAAAAAAATGCAAGAAAAGCTGATGCCAAGGCTTAGCATCAGGGATGTTTTGACAGTTTATTCAAGCAAAAAAAATCAAAAAAAGCTGATGCCAAGGCTTGGCATCAGGGTTGTTTTGACACTTTATTCAAGTAAAAAAAAATCAAAAAATGCTGATGTCAAGGCTTGGCATCAGGGCTGTTTTGAAACGTTAGTCAACCAAAAAAAAATAAAAAATAAAACTGATACCAAAGCTTGACATCAGGGCTGTTTTGACACTTTATTCAAGCAAAAAAAAAATTCAAAAAATGCTGATGCGAAGGCTTGACATCAGGGCTGTTTTGACAATTTATTCAAACCAAAAAAGAAATCAAAAAATTATGATGCCAATGCTTGGCATTAGAGCTGTTTTGACAGTTTATTCAAGCTAAAAAAAATTCAAAAAATGCTGATGCCAAGGCTTGGCATCAGGGCTGTTTTGACACTTTATTCAAGCCAAAAAAATTCAAAAAATGTTGATGTCAAGGCTTGGCATCAGCACTGTTTTGACAATTTATTCAAGTAAAAAAATAGACAAAAGCTAATGCCAAGGCTTGGCATCAGGGCTGTTTTGAGAGTTTATTCAAGCCAAAATAATTTTAAAAAAAAAAGTAGATGTCAAGGCTAGGCATCTATTATATAAAAGGATTTGTTTTTTACGAAACACATTCAACGATCAGGATTTAATTTATCTACAACCGTTTTTATCCATAACCGTTTTACACGGGTTTTTTTTACCTCAATTATTTTCTCCCCGTAAACTACCCCACGATTATTCTTCCTATTCTTATGTGCTCCAGTGCTTGCACGATTTATCACAGCAAACATATATCCATCCCTCTTTTATCTCTCTCTATCTCTTTCTCTCTCTTCCTCTAATTCTTCATCTAATTTATCTCTCTATCTCTTCTCTCTCTTCTCTAATTCATCCTTGCTTCCACCTCACCATCACTACATCTCTCAATCTCGGCAAGAAAATGTACATTAAAGACAACGATCGGTAAAGCATCACCGACGCCGACGGAGGAATCAATAGTAAAAAACATTCAGTGCTCGACCACGCCGGCAACCCCGATACCACCTGCACGTTGCCGTCGCCGAGGATCACGTGACAGCTCTTTAGGAAGTGTTTATACGCCGGTTGTCGGCTTGGCGTCTGACGGACGAGCGGTGGAGATTGGGCGGAAATCATCCGGACCACGGATGAGCGGCATTGTTGAGACCAGCGCGTGGTGTGGTGCTCATCGGGCACGAAACCGAGGAAGGATTGGATTACGGTGGATTGGATTACGTGGATTCGGTGAAGGGGCGTTTGGGATTAGCTTTGTTACATGTGCATTTTATTTGTTTTTCGTATCGATATTTCATCGGTTTTGTCGGCAATTTGGTTGTCGGATTCGCGGACGGTGAGGTGGCGACAGGCGGTAGTGGAAGGGAGATGGAGTAGGAATAGAGGAGGTTTTGAAATTTGCGGAGAGGATTCGATGGCACGTGCACGAGAGGAGGGGGAGATCGTCGAAGGAGTCGCGGAGGATGACCGGCTCTTTGAGGCGATCGATGGTGAGAAGCGCCAGTGCAGGGTCGGCGGGGTTTAATTTGGGATATATGTAATACAATTGGGTTATACCTTTAAGAGGTTGTGTTATTTGTTATTTGTTGATGATACCGCCTACAAACTACAAAGTGTGGTTATATTAGAATTAGAATTTCAATGTGAAAAGTTATTTCATTTTCGTTTAAAGATATTTTTTCAATTTTTACTATCTCTGTCTTCACATTAAAAATTTTACTCCTTTTTCTATTAATGGATAATGGATTGGAGATAAACGAATTTGCGAGTGCAATTGTTAGAAACTGTGTGGTTACGATTTAAACAAAGTGAGAATTTTGTTATTCAAATAGTGGGTAACGCATTCATTTTATTTATTAAGTGTACTTAATGTCCCATCTCTAATGTAGGAGGGTCTTCTCACTTTTTATTACCCCTACAAATTATAAGTAAATATTAATTCATTTCCACATTATCTCCTTTATTTATTGATAAATTCTCAAACTAGCGCCGTGCCATCGGCACGGGCATGAGTACTAGTTAAGACTGTTTTGAGAGTTTATTCAAACAAAAAAAAATCAAAAAATGCTGATGCCAAAGCTTTGCATCAGCCCTGTTTTGAGAGTTTATTCAAGCAAAAAAAAATCAAAAAATGTTGATGTCAAGGCTTGGCATCAGGGCTGTTTTGACAATTTATTCAAGCAAAAAAAATCAACATTTTACGATGACAGATATTCTTAGTTTTCTATGAGGAGTTTACTACATTGAACAAATAATGTCCCTTGTCTATTATGTATGCATTCATTGATATCCATTAAGAAAGAATGCCCAGTAAAGAACCAAGAAAAAGGTGTAGCTAATGGTAAGCAACAGATAAAGATATGTTAATGAATTTCACGATCTTCACCAAGCATTCTATGGTTTGTTTGTCGATGCAGACGAGTGAGGAAGCAAAGCATTTCCTTTGGAAGAAAATTGATTCTCCTAATGCTAGGAGACACCAAAAGGCTGCTATTAGCCAACTAGACGTATTGGTGCAAACCAACATCTAGAAGCACAAATTTGATGTTTCATAACATTATCGAAAACATCAATAGCTAAATAACTCCGGTGAACAATTAAACGTCCACTTTTAAATTTATTTCGCACCAAAAGTGCTTTTTAGTTATATCAACTTAAAACGTTATGACATTGAGTAAAAGCCTCCACGACAATTTAAGAGATAAAAGTGATTTATTAAAAGCCACCCTCAACAACAAATTTACACAGGAAAGAAAGTATCAGCACACAAAGTGTGTCAGAAGGATTGGATTGCTGTTGATACTAAAGAGTAAAATAGCAGATACGTTTAGCAAAGACTTAACAGGACTTCTACCTCCATAAATGTCCTTCTAGTAAATTTTAAATAACTGAGGCATGAAGAGCATAAATTCATGAAACCATCTTTTATAAGAAATCAGTTCAACATCACATATTGACCTGAGCATGTAGTTCACAATCGCAGCCAGAAAAGAGGATTGGCAATACTTGTCACTGAATCTCTATCGGTAGAAAATAACCAACCTCTTCAACCATGTATCATATGTATGAGTATCATCAACAATGTGTGTTTAACATATAAAATGTAAATATCATGTAGCACAAAATCAATTGCAAGTAGCAGATCATGAAAACAAGTTAAAGCTTGTAGAAAGCAAAAAAAATTCTCTCTCTAGAATTATCCTCTCTAGGGTTTTGGACGGCTGTTTTGGCCGTGTGGTAGCCGCCATGGAGGACCCCCCTCCGGCACCTCCATCCCCTTCCTCCAAAAAATCCTTTGCATCGCTATTCTCTTCTCCTTCTTCATCTTCTCTTGATTCTATCAAACTCATTCTGCCGTCTTCATACAAAGGTGAACCTGCTCTTCGTCTTTCTCCGAACATGGTTGCTGCCCTTTTTTCACCCTTCAAACATGCTTTGGTTGGTAAGTTTTCGCATGGACGGCCCTCCCTCGAAGTTATGCATAAGGAATTCCTCACTTTTGGCCTCAAAACGAGAGTGTCCATAGGTCATTTGGACCATAAACATGTCCTTATTCAAACGCACCATGAAGCAGATTTTCAAAGATTGTGGATTAAAGATCAATGGTTTGTCGGTTCGTTTCCAATGCGAGTATTCAAATGGACTCCTGATTTCAGGCCAGATGTTGAAAGTCCCATAGTCCCTGTATGGTTCTCACTGCCGAGTCTGCCTATCTACTTGTTCAACAAGCAAACGCTCTTTTCTATTGCCAACATGATCGAAAAACCTCTTATCATTGACAACCCTACCGCCAATCTCACCCGTCCCAGTGTAGCTCGAATCTGCATCGAAGTTAATCTTACCAAACCTATTCCAAGTCGTGTCTGGATCGAAAGTGGTCCATCTGATGGCTTTTGGCAGCCGATTGAGGTGGAACGTCTACCTCTTTATTGTACCTTTTGTCATCGACAAGGACATGATGGCGATTCTTGCAAATTTTACCTCAAGCAAACAGAAAAAGCTAAAGCAAATGTTCAGGATACACAACCTTCAACAACTCATGATGCGCCCAAGGAGAGCCTGGGTGGAAAAAAAGTATCATGGCAACCTAAAGTAACAATATTGCCGTCTACCAGTTGTAAAGATAATCTTCCTTCCTGTTCTAGCCCTAAAGAAGCTGTGGATGTTGATTCTTCCCAAGGCCCTAAAAAAGCTTTGGATGTTGATTCTTCCCAAGGCACTAAAGCCCTCGATAAAAATATTCCCCCTCCGTCCATCAATACTTCTCGTAAATCTCAAGATATGGACACCTCTAACCAGACTCATAGTTTGCCGATTGCAAGTCCCTCGTCCCCTAATATCGAGAAAGATGTTTCCTTCTCCACGTCATCTAATGCTGATGTTGTTGTGGATGATATATCTGCCCAAGCAACGTTGCCAGTTGATAGCAAAGGCCTTTGCCCCTACTCTCTTTCTCCTGAAGAGCAGACTACTCAGGATCATGAAGACATTGAAGTTATATCCCCAAACAGATTTGTGGTTCTCCAAACTTTGGATGAGGAAGATAAAAGCCATACCAATGAGAATCTGGAAGCTTTAAACTTAGATGGAATTGTTAATAAGAAGGGAGCTGGAAAACATCCTACTGCTGCCACGGGAAAAGGAAGAAACACTCGTTCAAAGAAACCAACTAACAAAGGTAACATACCACCAGTTTCCCATGACGATTAATCTGATTTGTTGGAACCTTCGGGGAGTAGGTAATGACTCCACTATCTCTCGTCTTAAAAAACTTATCTCTCTTCGTAAAGTTTCTTTTCTTTCTGTCTGTGAACCTATGCAAGATATTGCTAAATTGCCTATTCTTGCCCGTAAGCTTAAGTTTAGGTATTTTTTCTGCAATTCAGCGAATACTATATGGATATTAGCTAAATCCTCTTTTACTTGTTTGGAGACTAATGAATCTGTGCAGCATCTCACTCTCAATATTCGACACTACTCATGGGCTCAGTCAGTTCATTTTACCTCGGTTTATGCTAAGTGCTCTTGCACCGAAAGACAAATTCTGTGGAATGATATTATCAATATGGGTAATGAATTTCAAAACACCCCTTGGTTGGTTTGCGGAGACTTCAACATTATCCTGGAAGCCCATGAAAAAATTGGTGGTTCCGGTTGGGATAGACATGGTGCGCATGAATTCCAATCTTGCCTTAATTCTGCGGGTTTGATGGATATTGGATTTACTGGCAGCAGATTCACATGGAGTAATAATCGAGATGGTCCAGCAACTATTTATCAACTCCTTGATAGAGTTGTTTGTAATTCTAATTGGATTTCCACTTTCGCTTCATCATCAGTGGAACATCTTAATCGTACATGCTCGGATCACTCTCCCCTCCTTATATCCATTAATTCGACTATGTGTTACAGGCCATATCATTTCAGATTTCTGAATGTTTGGCTAACTCATCACACTTTCTTGGATACTGTTGCAAAGGCATGGGCAGTGCAGGCTAAGGGCAGACCTATGGTTAAGTTTTCTAACAAACTTAAAGCTGTTAGGGCAACCTTAAAGGATTGGAATAAGAAGGTTTTTGGTAACATTTTTCAAGCCGTTAAAATGGCTGAAGATGACGTGTTAGCCAAGGAGATTATTTATGAAGAACATAACAGTGCAAGTAACCGCGCTGATCTTAACCTGGCCCGGGCGACTTTAAAACAGAAAACTAAGATTGAAGAAGAATTCTGGAAGCAAAAATCCCACCTTCGTTGGCTTAAGGAAAGGGATGGCAACACCAAACTTTTCCACTTCTCGGTCACGCAAACTCGTTGTAAACTTTTTATTCACAATATTAAGGATATGCATGGTAACCATCTTTCTTCGGAAGAAAACATCAAAGCTGCCGCCGTAGATTTTTATAGTGACCAACTTGCTGCTTCGCCCCAGATTCCTAATGACTCTATTGAAGTCATTCCTTCCATTCTCAGTCCAGATCATAACAGTCATCTCTCTGCCCCCCTACTTTGGAAGAAGTCAAAGACATAGTTTTCTCTCTTTCAGGAGACAGTGCTGCAGGTCCTGACGGTTTTTCGGGGAAATTTTATACATCTTGCTGGGATATTATTGCTGAAGATCTTTTTCTCACCATTTCAGAATTTTTTGCTGGATTTGATATGCCTAAATCATGGACAAGTACCCTTTTGCTCACTATTCCTAAATCTGCTCACATTGAATCCTTTAAAGATCCCCGCCCGATCAGCCTTTGCAATTTTTGTAATAAAATCATTACGAAGATCCTTTCTGTTCGTCTGGCCAAAATTTTGCCACTTATTATATCCGATAATCAAAGTGCCTTTACCAAAGGAAGGATTATTCAGGATAATTTACTTCTGGCCCATGAAATGATTCACCATCTGAAGAACAAGGTTAACGGCAATAATGTGATTCTCAAATTAGACATGGCCAAAGCATTTGATAGAGTCTCCTAGTTTTTCCTGATTGAGGTGCTCAGAAAGTTTGGTTTTGGTAAAGTTTTTATCGATATGATTTGGCGGATTATTTCCAACAATTGGTTTTCCGTTTTAGTCAATGGTTCCTCGGTTGGTTTCTTCCCCTCTTCTCGAGGCCTTCAGCAAGGGGATCCTCTTTCCCCTAGTTTATTTATTATTACGGCGGAAGTTCTTAGTCGTGGGCTGAATAAATTGCAGCAAGATCACCCTCATTATGTCTTTTCTACATCTAGTGGCTACCCAATTATTTCTCATTTGGCCTTTGCAGATGATATCGTTATTTTTTGTAATGGTAACAAGCATTCTCTTCTTCAGCACCGAAAATTTCTGGATCTCTATGAGCAAACTTCGGGTCCACTGATAAATGTTGGAAAGAGTTGTTTTATGGTATCAAAACACATCTCTACCAGTAGAATCGTTTCCATCAAGAGACATGTGGGCTTCAATAATCAAGCACTCCCTGTTAATTATCTAGGCTATCCCCTTTTTGAAGGGAGGAAAACTAAAAGTCTCTTTGACCCCCTAATTGGCAAGATTCAAGCAAAAATTAATTCATGGATGGGAGCCTTTCTCAACCACGCAGGCAAAGCTACCCTGATCAATTCCGTTCTTCATTCTATTGCTATGTATCAGATTGCGATTTTAAACCCCCCTGCCGCGGTTATCAAGCACCTTAATAGGATCTTCGCTAACTTTTTCTGGGGTTCGATTGATGGCAAGTTTAAAGCCCACTGGATTTCTTGGGATAAATGTTGCAGACCCACTAATGAGGGCGGCATCGGCATTCGATCCATAGCTGAAGTTGTCCACGCTTACTCGATTCAGCTGTGGTGGAAACTTCGCACATCTAAAAGCCTTTGGAGTCAGTTTATACAGAAGAAATATGCTTCTTCTTCCCATCTTTCTATTTGCTCCTCTTCGGGCTCTTCTACCTGGCAACGTCTATGCTCTATTCGATCTGAAACTGAACAGTTTATCAAATGGATCATTGGACAGGGAGAATGTTCGGTGCGGCTCGATAACTGGCTTCTGGAAGCTGATCTTCATCCAATTTCCAGTCAATTCTCTTTGGTTAAGGACTTATTCTCCTCTCCTTTTCAGATTTCTAATGCGGCTAGCTTAGAGTTGGGACATAGCGCTTGTGCCTCCATCAAAAAACATAATATTTTCCTTATGGAGTTCCCTGATTATGCTTGTTGGAGCCTAACTTCTAAAGGAAATTTCACTCTTGCTTCTGCCTGGCAACATATTCGGCGAAAATGGCCTAATTTCGCTCCCTCAAAATTCATATGGTTTAAAATCCTTCCACGGCATATTAGTATTTTTATGTGGCGTCTTTGGCACCGTAGGCTCCCGCTCGACGAAAGTATTATAAAAAAAGGTGTTCACATGGCTTCGAGGTGTAACTGCTGTGATTCGGGGAGTATTGAATCCTACTCTCATGTTTTCTTGGAAAGCCCCACTGCTCGCAATATCTGGCTATATTTTAATGGTTTAGCAGGTATCTCCTCTTTCTTCATTCCTTAGATTCAGGCTGTTATGCTTGGTGGCGGATGAAAGATAATTCTTATTTGCACTTTATCACCCCTTCGGTTATTTTATGGGAACTTTGGAAGCATAGAAACTCTTGCCTGCATGAAGGAACTCGTAAGCCTAGCTGGGTTATTATAGACAATATCAAGCAATTGATTATCTCTATTCTAAAAAGTGATAATATCTCCCCCCTTCCAGTTGATAATTGGGATAATTTTTATTCTTCCCGCCTGGGCTATATTTCAACCAAGTCTATTCGGTTGATTAACTGGGTTATGCCTGCTTCCGGCTTCTATAAACTCAACACAGATGCAAGGGCAACCCAGGATTGGGATCGGGTGGTGGCATCATACGGAATAGTATGGGTGACATGGTCTGGGCTTTCTCTGCTTATTATGGGCATTCGTCTAGCTTTCAGTCAGAATGCTGGGCTCTTTTGCATGGTATTTGTGGGTTACAGGAGAGGGGTTTGCGGCATGCTATTGTGGAAATTGATTTTAAAAGTCTGCTTGACTGCATTCAGGGTATTGTTCGTCCTCCTGTTCGGGTCTCTTAGATATTTTTTGCTTAGCCTTTTTCAGTCTTTTCTTTCTTTTTTTGTAATCTCCTTTTCGAGGTTAGGCTCCTTTGTCCTCCCATTATAAGGGCCAGACTGGTTGTCCCCCTCAAGTTTGTTATTCTCCTTTTTATTAATAAAATCTAGCAGTGTGTCGCCCCTGTTTCTCTAAAAAAAAAAAAAAGTAGCAGATCATGAAGCTTCACATAGCATAATTAATAATTACAGTTTTCTTTATCCTCAAATCCTCCCACGTAACACAACAAGCACACTTCCACTTAACAATAAAACATGAAATCAAGGCCAATAAGCGTCATGAGTTAATGTTTATTTGAATATCTCAAACGACTCAATACACATAACAATTTATCTCTTCATTCCCTTTCTGTATTTGGCTTCATCAGCTTTACCTTTTGGAGTTTTCTTTGTTAGCCCTTACTGGCAGAAAACTCAAGACTGCACTGGACCGTCATACATTACCTGTTGACTACAAGATTTTAAGGAGTGCTGCTCAAATATCACCTTTTCCATTTTCTATAGGCACTGCACGTGCTTGACCATTTTAACATACAGACTAGAGATGTTAATCGGTCCAGCCCTAACGGTTTCGGACCAACCCTAACGGTTCCGGTCCAGTATAGGTTTGGTTTACTCGGTTATCGCTGCTATCCGATCAAAAGCCTAACGGTTTCGATCTGGCCCTGTCAATTTCGATTCAAACCTGCGGTTTCTAGCCAATGATTAAACTTGTACGTTTTTTCCAAATTTCGAGGCTTGTACGCTTATTTCAACATATTATACGCGTCCCGAATATTATACAAACTATATTAAAGTTGTTAATCGGTCCAACCCTAACGGTTTTCGGTATTATACTCGTCCCGTATATTACTAACTATACTTAACCGTATGAAAGTCGGTTTTCGGTTCAACCCTAACGGTTTCGGTCCCGAAATGCTCTGACTTAAACGGTCCATCTAAAATTTCAACCCTAACGATTTCGGTCTAGTCGGTCAAAAACCTAACGATTTCTGTTTGGACGTACAGTTTTCGACCCTATTAACATCTCTAATACAGACAACAATGTACTTTGAAATCATGTGCATAACTGTCCTTCCAATTTAGCAACACACAGTGCCGATCTTGTATTTTCATACTTTTGCAAATTAAAGTTGTAACTTTTAATAAGTATAATATATTTTTCTGCCTGACCAGGTGAAGAACCTTTAATTAAGAAATTTGAACTGCTATTAAAAAGAGTTTTTAATACTTGGCTGCCCTTTGAATTTAATTAAACTGTATCCAACCAAATTAAAGTTGCATATGTAGCCATCTTAATATCATACGGTCATTTCTTAAACAAATTAGTAAAACCCAAACATAAAATGGGGAGGAGGGAGTTCTTTATGAATTGAAAATGAAACACCCTTTTCAAGGTTGATATGACTCTTTTTAATTCGATATTTAACATAGTTTTAGAGAACAAAATTACATATAATTTTAAGAAACTACATACCTTATAGGTAGTATGAGTCGAGCAATTAAAATTTACATTGGGAAAATGATCAACCGATAATGAGAAGTCAAAATCGAAGTCGGTTGAAATGTAATTTCAACGTTATTTACTAACCAAACTGCACATACGTTGCAAGCAGAAATGGGGGAAGAGGAACTTGCCTGTGAAGGATATGGTCGGGGACGTGACCTTTGTTGGTCCACAATTATGCTCAAATAGGCTAGAGGGGGTGTGAATAGCATATGATGTCATTTAAAAACTTTTCTTTTGGATACAATTAAAGCGTAGATGTAATGGTATATGCAGTTTAGCGTATTAAGCATGTCTGCTGGTAGATGCTAACGGCAGACTTGCTCTAACCATAAGTTTCAACTCTGCCGGTAAACTGCAGTTAAATCGAAAGCCAGTTAGAAAGAGTTTAAGCAACGGAAATAGAGAGGCTTAGATTTAGAGAAGTCTTAAGTGGCTGTACACGAATGTATGATCAGAACAACAGCACACTTAATACTTCTTTCAAATGCATATTCAACTTCAAGGAGATCAATTAAAGAATAACTTTTTTAAAGATAAATCAATTTATAAAAGCTCATAGAGATGTAAAGAATGAGGGATATATTATTTGAAAGAACATATGAATTTATTCAAAGATAAATTACAGATTACATTAGCCTAAATATTCTATGTAAAGCTTCTGTCCTCGTCCTTTCAAGCCATAATCTTTATTTAATAATTCATAGATGAATCCTTAAGCAAAGAGGGCAATAGGAGACCAAAACGAGAAACTAGTATGAGAAGAGGATTTTCAAGGTCATTCAGATAAGAAATATCTGAACGATTGAGTGCAGAGCATTCGGTGTAGACACCTCAATTTCGTACCCCTGGTATGTAACTCTAGCATGTGATATCAAGACTTGTTAAAACTTAACAAATGTCAAGTTACAGGATTTAAAAATGTAAAAGGCAAAGCAGGATGCGCAAAACAGTAAAATGCAAGGGTTAAATGTGCAAAATTGGAAGTTGAATAGTGGGCTAGCGCGGCGCCCAAGTAACCTTATGGTCGTGCCCAAGGTGCTACAATGGCTCCCAGACTTAACGCATTGTGCAATTTCTGGTGCGGTTGATCAATGTCTTATTTTAATTATTTTCTTGCAAGTGGACAAGACTATTGTAGAATAGTTTTGGGAAGCAAGGATCGAATCACGGAGACAAGAAGATCACAAATAACACGATTATCGGTAGCAAATTAATAAACTAAGGGGGTTTTTATATTGATTTTAATCTAAATTAATTATTATTCTAGGATTAACTAATTTAGCAGCAATTACAGATTATGAAGATCTTATGATGGAGGGAAATCTAGGATTAGGGTTTCACTTGTATCTCCTCTATGGCTTATTTTAATAAAGTGTCATTCAATTTCTTGGGTTCGTTCACAAAATATAGATATAGTCTGTCAAATTACCGTTCAGTCTCCATCTTGAAATAATTCATCCATTCTATATCCTAGGCACAAGAACATATGATCCTAACTGTCACTTAGGTCATATATGGAACCTGACCCTAACTTATCACTCTCGTGCATCGATAGGTTCAATTTATTATGGTGGTGAGCCAGTGAACGACATATGCACATTGATCATGCAGTTATCCGCACCTCTAGGCCTTTATTATTCACAATTACATTCATTTGTTCAAAGTGAAATAATAGAGGGATTGATAATCACCACAATCAACAAGAAATTGAATGAATAAAAATAGATTAAAGCATAGATTCGATACAAGTTACCTCCCAACTCCTAGATTAATGGATGTTTAGTTCATCCTTGAAGATGAACAGCAGATGGAGATGATTGAATACATGGATCGATCTTCAAAACTTGTAATTACAACAACTAATTATGTTATACACCCTAAATCCTATGCTAGAACTATCAAAACTAATTCTTGGATGTCCCTGAGCTTTGGCCACCGTCCTTTATTTATACCATGGAGTTGTAGGGGGTTTAGGAATTTTAGTCTAGCTTGAAAACCTCCGAAAAGCCGATTCTGACCACCTTGCGGCCGCAAGGTCATTACCCCCTTGCGTCCGCAAGGGTCTTCTATAATCGGGGCATGATGTCTGGACTTACTGCCTACCTTGCGGAGGCAAGGTAAGAAATACCTTGCGGCCGCAAGGTCTCCAACCTTCACCTCTGTCGTTTCTTCTTCAATTTACACTTTGACCCCTTCTTGGAATTTTCACCAAAAAGCCTTATAATTCATATAAATTTACCTAAAACCATGAAACTCATAAAATCACTGAAAAACACATATCAGTAGCCAAAAGCCTCGTGGAATCACTAAATTTAAGTCATAAAAGTACCTGAAATCAACGTATAAAATACATCGATCAGCGGTGTACAAGGAAATGAAGCACGCTGAGAGAAAAAGAAATCCTCGATGAATCCCTCCTTCAGCCTATAAATAGAGCCTTCGGGGTTCACTTTCAAGAGACCGATCAGTGATCACAAACTCTCCGCGTCGTTGTTGCGCTGAGAGATTAGTGAGTGAAGTGAGATAGTGAGCGATCCTTCTATAAAGCCTCGAAACCCTGCCAAAACTCCGCCAAAAGTAAATCCAACCGGTCAAAGTGATCCCTAGACCTTTAGTTAGGTATCCACCCTATTTCCCCGGTCTAAAAAGCCTCGGAAATAGTAGTTGCTCTGCCTGAGTAAAAAGGCCAAAACCACCAAAAATAAACCGTTACTCTGCAAACCACAGCAGCAACAGTATAAAAAAGACTCCCTCTCTCGAGAAGGACAGAGCGAGCACACCACACTCTAAAAGGTAAAGCCTTTAAGAGCGTTTATTTATAAAAAAAAGTTATTTTCAAATCCGGCCCAATGTAAAAATATAAGCCATTGTGCTGCCCGGATTTAGTTAGGAAATACTATTTAAAAGAGCCGTTATTATGGCCAAATATTTTTAAATGTATTTGTAATTATTGTAAGGAGACGGCTGCAAGTCCGTAAATAATGTAGCCATGAATGTATTTACTTTTAATTTCCTGTCTTTTAATGCTTTATTTATTTGCTAAATAAATATAACAAAAAGCATACTTTAGCCAAAAATCGCTTTTGAGACCGAAAGGGCGAGTTGGGTGCCTAGCACCTTCCCAACTCGTAACTTAGCCTCGAACGCGTTTTTGCAATCTTTGGTTTTTCTTTTTTGGTTTTTCTTTATTTCTTCCTTAAAATAAAGATGGTGACTCTATAAAACATTTTGGATCCAGTGGGGCATCGCAACACTCCTTTCTTGCACTTTTCTATTTTTCCCTAAAAATGAGAGAATGAGAATGAAAGGGTGATGTATTCCTATATCCTGGTATCCCCTAAAAAATGGATAACTTGATATAGAAAACTCAAAGTACTCATAGTGATCCGAAATAGGCCATAAGGCAATTTTCATAAAATCCATAGTGGGGCCTCGTAATATCCTTTCTTGCACTTTTCCGTTTTTCCCTTTAAAAGGGAGAATGAGAATGAAAGGGTGATGTATTCCTATATCCTGGTAGCCCCTAAAAAAGGGATAACTTGATACAGAAAACCCAAAGCTCCCATATGGACCAAAAATTCACTGAAGTCACCGAGGCGTATTCAACACGCTTTCTGACAGCACTCCTCTCGCACTTTTAATTTCGTCTTCCCCTAAACAAAGGAGGATGGAATGAGAGCAGTGGTGTCCCGCTTCCGCACGTACGCGCAACCCTATCCTAGGGCGCGCGGGGTGCGGGTGCAACCCAGGGGACCCACACTCGGCCTTCCATGATGAGTGATTATTGCACAATCGACAGCATTTGTATAGGAATACAAATATAAAGATATGAATGCAATATTTACAGACATCTTTTCATCTTCTTTGGGCATAATCTAAAATCAATCTTCAGATCGATCCAAGAGCTTGACCTTTAGCGTTAGGAATGGAGTCCTGAAATTTAGCTAAAAGGTTGAGTTTTTCGAAGAAGGGTGAAGAACTCAAATCAAGAACTGGTCGGGTTCTTGACCAAGACGTTGATCTATGTCTTTTGAAGTTTCTGATTTATCTCTCTCTTCTTCTCCAAGCTTTTCTTCCTAGCAATCCACTAAGAGTGTTTTGCTAAGGTCTGGATAGATTCACTGCGATCTTCTATCGAGATCTGAGATGCGTTGGTGAGGACGATCTCGTTGTAGATCTCTTTATTTCTTTGAAGCTTTTGTAGAAGTCTTTTTATTCGACTTCGCTCTCTGTCTTTCTTTTGGGGAAGAGAAGGGATTCTTATATAGACTAGAGTCAATGTGATCGTTGAGAGATGAATATTGATGTTTCTATCCATTTAGAGATATAGTTGTTGAAGTCTATTGAATAAAGATTTTTGTCCACAAAATCTTTGACTGTTGGGTAAGGATTTTGTCATGTAGATCTTGAAATTGTTGCCTGTCAGACTGTATTGATAAGTCTCTGAAAAACAAGTCTGGTGTCTGATGCACTGTGTCTGTCAGGTAGTCTGTTCAATAAAGTGGATTTTTTTGATTTTATCAAACCACGTGAGTGAGAGAAAGTCTTGTAGCTTTAACTATGTCAGACTTTATGAAGCTTGGATATATTTGTCTTGATTTGAACTACTTTAGTTTTTCTCTGTAACACGTGCAGAATTAGGTCTGCCAGTAGGATGTTCGGACCAGAGGAGCAAGACTTCTATTTCAGGAGAAATGATGTCTGCTGGTGCGAACAATCAACTTGTAGCATGTCTGCCGGTGGTAAGTCTTCAAGATGTTCTGATCTTCTTATGACAAACCTACTGGTGACGAGTCTACTGAAGACTTTTGACACTATCGTAAAGCTGTCGGTGCTTAGTGCATATGAAGTGCTGGTCTGTTTGATCATCATGTAGGAAAGTAGGACTCGATCATGTTGCACCTAATCTAAGACCTATGTGATGTCACACGAGTTGTCACGCTAACCGGTACACAGACCTTTTAGCCACTAGTGATGACTCACTGTAATGGAAACAAACAAATCAACATATATAGAATATGTAAGGTGATAAGTAAATTATCAAGAAGCATATTCCAACAACCTTGACAGAGGTGTCAGAGCGTCAAAGGTTGGTCGTTGGTTGTTGAATCAGCTTCGTCTGTTGATACATCAGAGAAGAGGAGCTTATTGGAGCGAGGTAAAGTGTTCCATTGGATGGGAGTTTAGAGTTGGGTTTGTGCAGAATGATAATAAGGAGCGATTGAAGTTAGGGATTTGTGAGAAAGGTAATTGGGAATAAGGAGGGAGATTAGGAACAAAAGTCCATGGGAGGAAACGAAGGTGAGTTGCTGAGGAAGAGGAGCAACAAGCCATGATGATGATGGATCTGTCGAGTTTTGGTGACTGGCAAGTGGTAAATGATAAGAGAGTTGTAATTTGATTTGATTAAGGGAAATGGAGCTATGAACACGGGGCAGGGGTTGGAAGAGGACGACGTACTTTTGCCCCAATACAATATAAAGGGAAATAAAGGGCAGTAATGTACTTTTGCCCTAAATTATATATAAAAGATATGTCCAAAAAATAGGTGAATTTATTTGAAAACATGTTTTTAAAAATGTACCGACTTGTAATTTGTTTTTTAAAAAAAACGATGGACTTTTTAAATTAAAAACTTTAAAAAATGAACTGGCTAGAATTTTCCCCAAACACGTTTTAGACCGGGCTTCTTTGATGACAAAATATTGGCCCATATGGCCATACAGCATGCGCTCTTGCCTCTGGGAAGTGGGAAACATTTGGAGGCCGGCTATAAGCCGAAGAATATTTGTTGGCTCTCTAGTCTCTGGCCTGTATGTGTTCATCAACTATCAGTCTATAAAGCCTCGTGTTTACCGACTAACAAAGGTTTATAACTTGAGTGGCGGATCTATTAAGAGGACAGGTGGGTCAAGTTACCCGGCTGAGTTTGCTAGTCCTATTTTATCAACAAAAATTAAAAAATAAATTAATGCAACTTGTAAAAGAATAACACAGATTTCTCTCTTCGCATTAGAAAATTAACTCTCCTTTTTTGATATGATTATCCCTGTTTTTGTATATTATGTGTTCAAGTTTTTACTTCTTTGCTGGATATATATAAAAAAATATTCTGAAAAGTCAAGCAAATTAAAATAGAATACAATTAATAGTTGCATGCTAGCTTTAGACAACTCCTCAATACGTGTATACTGTTACTGTATTAAAGAAGCTTATTTAGGATGGGCTTAAAATTAAACAAATGTTACAAGTTAGGTGAGTGTCTCAACTCTCAAGGTATTGGGGGGCATGGGAATGATGAATTATAAAAAGCAAAGTTATTTATTAATAATCGACCAAAGCTAACACCATAATGCTTTGTACGTATTCAGTTTGAATATTCGATTTTTATATATCCTCTCAAACTTTCATTAATTCCTCTAAAAATGATATCCTCTCTTTATCATCTTTAAATCCTAACAATTAACTACTTTTTGTACTCATGCGTTAAACGACATATAAATATATATAAATTAAACTATATATAAACAAAATTAAAAGATGAACAAATATCTTGAAATAAAAATTGAATTATTTTGAATTTTTATAGATCAAAATTAATTCAATCATTTCGTGATTTTGCAAGTTTATTTTAATGTTTGTACTGTCTTGTTGCACCTTGTGTATCAATATTCTGGATATAATGAAATATGATTAAAATGATATCATGTACAATACTTAATTTGGTATTTGTGAATCATTGTGTGTTGTATATGAATCATTTGACATATACATCTACTAAATAATTGGTAAAAGATGTTATTAATTATTACGATGCATGAATATACATCAATATTTCAACCTTTCAAATCATAATAGGATAATTGTGTCTAATTTCGCATGTTCAATTTATTAATAAACATGATTTTTATATTATAGTATTATGTAGATATTTTAAGAATTATTTGTCATTTATGTGTCTCTATATACACACACATACACACGAATATGTACAAAAACATGAACTAAATTTGAACCACTTGTTTTGGATGTACTTGAACAAAAAAATGGAAATTTGATAAATAAAATATGATTAATTAACCTTACCACTATAAACTATTTTTTATTTTATTTTTTACCGAAAACGGTACTAAAATTTGCACCATTTGTGTTTTAAGTACTTCAACCAAAAAAATGGAAATTGATAAACAAATATGGTGAATTTATTTTACCACCATAAAATATTTGTAAGGTGTTGAGAACAATAGAAGTTATATTTTTTATTAGATAATTAATAAAAGAGAAAATCAGAATATATAGAAGTATAAGTTTTATATTTACCTCGACATCAACAATGATCAACGTCATAGTATTTTCGGTAAAAAATAATGTAAAAATATCCAAATGATTAAATTAGATTTATCTTTCAAAATTTTAGAGACTAATTTTGAAGGTTCACTAATAAGTAATATATATATATATATATATATATGGGTGGAAATATGAAATAACATAATACAACAAAGTATTGAGAATCTGGATAGAATATAAAGAGTTTCAGGAGATGTATTTTATATATATATAGGACATTAATTGTTATTAAATGTTGTTGATTATAATAATTTTATGAAGACATATTTTTAGAAAGCTAGCTTAGACGGAAAACTGTAATAAATAGGAGTATTATAAAACTTTTGTCATTATATATATATATATATATATATATATATATATATATATATATATATTTTTATGTCGAGTAGGAGCCGTTGACTTGACCATATGTAAATGAGTTTTGAGTATTTTTTTTCTGGTTCATGGTCTCAACTCTCAAGGTCTGGGTGGTGTCAGATAAATAATGTACTATGTGTCTATTTTGGTTAGAGGTGGATTATTATGTTGGATAATGTTAATTGTTATAACACGTTTTTTTGTTATGGTATGTTCGGATACCTAATTTCTTTTGTTTGTAATTAGAATTTGGGTCACTAAAATCAATCCTGTTATTTGGTAATATATTTAAAATTTAGATTTGGAATTGAAATTCCAAATGTCTTAATTCCATAAAACTAATTCTATACAATACTCTAAAAATTTAAATTCTAAATTTTGATCAATTATTATAAATAATAACAACTCACATTCATTTTACCACCACAACTCCCGAGCTCCACCGCCAGCCGCCACCTTTGATCACCACCACCAGCCACCTCCGACCTCAACCTTTAGCCACCACCGTCCACCGCCACCTCCACCTCCGGCAACCACCACAAGCCAACACAAGCCACCACCGACCTCCGCCTCATCTCCGCTAGGGGTGTAAGTGGTTCGGTTTGGTTTGGTTTATACCAAAACCACAAACCGAACCGCCTCCTAGTGGTTCTAAAAATCTCAAACCGAACCGAACCAAGTAAGATTTGGAACCGAACCGAACCGAACCACTCGGTTTGGTTTGGTTTGGTTTGGTTCGGTTTTGTGGTTTATATAAATTATTTTAAATGAAATTAACCAACATTAAAAATAACAATAAAAATAAGATTTTAATTTGGAATTAACATCCAAATTGAGAAATAACCTACTAACAACAAATTATTATAAATAAAACAATACAAATTCTAAAATAAACACAAACAATGGAAGAAATAATAGTTCTCCAACAATCAAAATTTTGTTTGGTTTATTATGCGTATATATATATTATGAATAAATCAAATGTTCAAAATAGTTAATAAATGTAATATAATATATATTATATAATAAATAAATAAAAATATATTGGTTGGTTTGGTTTGGTTCGGTTCGGTTTGGTTTAGTTCGATACCAAAAACCGTGAACCGAACCGAACCGTGTGGTTTTCTAATTTTTGAAACTGGAACCGAACCGTCTTCGACCAAAACCGAACCAAACCGACTGGTTTGGTTTGGTTTGGTTCGGTTCCGTGGTTCGGTGGTTCCGACTTACACCCCTAATCTCCGCCACTAATCACCACCATCATCCAACCACCTCTATATTCTATTTATTAATAAAAAATAAATTATCATAATTTTGTAGTTAAAAGATTCAAACCTTTATCATTCTCATTATCACTAATACCCATTACCATTAGGCTAAACTAGACACTTGATATGCAAATGAAATTTTATGTTAACTATAATGTAGAATTACAATTGAATTCCACACATTATGCAAACTATGGAATTACTATAATTTTGAAAGCAAATTTCAAGTTGTTTAAATTTCATAGAATTCTAATATTTATTGAATTTAAAATCAATGTATCCAAACGGATCCTTAGGGTAATTATGCCGGAAACTCTAAATGGTAAATTTCACATCGTTTAGTGAATTAATTGTTTGTCTTGGACTAAATTAAACTATGCAACTCATTTGTTCCTTTTCGCTTGATTTATTCTTTTATATTTGCTATTTTTTGTCATTATTTTACCAAATACTTGGTACATCATCGTTATTATGATGTTACTAGTTTTTCCCTCTATGCATTGAACACACAGACAAATATATTTTTATTTAAATTATATTTAAGTAAAACGAAAAAGAAACACACAATTAAAAGAATAAAGAAAAAATAACGTTGGAAGAAGCTAATCTAGAAATTAAAAGTCTTTTCAAACAGATTACACATTTGTTATTTATCAATTATTTAAAAAAAAACTGCTACACATGTGTTTAATTGTATGTGTTTTAAGTTTATATTTTTTACTCACTACTTATACTAATTTAATAAAGAAACATTTGCGTGTGTTCACGTTTTAATATTTAATATCTTGCTTTGAACACCTTATGTTCCAGACAAAGAGTTCACTATTCAATTTCGTGATGTTTCACTTAAAGAATCCACTTTAAAAAATTAAGGCATAAAAATAACATTTTATTATTAATGGACTACTAAAAATATCATTTTCTTAAAAAATTGACATTCAAACGGGAACTCTTTGCCCGGAACGGAGGGAGTAACATTTAGGCATTTGATGGTTGAAATTTAATATAAAATTCTTATGAAGACATAAGTATTTTTATGTTTTTTGTTGTTGTTTTTTATGATGTTATATCTACCTCGTATTAGAGATTGATGTCAATAAGACAATGTTGATGATGTGCTACAAAGCCTACTGCATGTATTATGTTGTTCTTCTTAGGATGGTTTCGTGCCTATGTTATATGCAAGGGAAAGTAAAAGATTCAAATAGTAGATTACATGTATTTGGTGCTTAATTTGACGTGTTATTATTAGTGAGATAACAATTGAACAACAAAATTTGATAGGGATACGCCGTTCTAATGCAGTAATGGATATGAATATTATGCTCTTCATTTTGTACAATTTAATTAGAACCTAAATATTTTTATCCTCACATTCCAGAACCACAATTTTAGATAAATCAAATATCGTATTTGGGATTATGGAAAAGGGTGCCAAAGTCAAAGAGAGAGTGGGAGAGGGAGAGAAAGAGGGAGAGAGGAAGAGGGATAATATGCAAGAATTTATGAGTGAAAGATTGTTATGTCATAAACCAATTCCAATTAGATAAATGATTTATTTATGTATTAGTTTTTAACTTAGCTCAAATCCAATTAGATAAATGACTTATTTATGTACTATAAATATGTGTGTTATTGAGGATTTCCAAGAATCTCGATAATAATTTTCAGCCCCAAAAATAAAAGTGTGTCGCCTATATTATTATCTAAGCTTACATTTGGTATCAGAGCTAACGGGAGTGACGATCAGCAAAAGATAAGCACACTACAATCGCAGTTAGGTTATGATCACTTGTATCCAGTCTAAGAGCTTGATTCACCGGTTCTCTTGCATATCGTTGGGGGTCATCATGATGTTTTACCTCACGACGAACCAGTCTAATCGCTTCTTCATTTGACATCACATTCCTTTTACATCACATCACATATCCCATCACACCCAATAATCAAAAAACTCTTCATCTTTAGCCAGCACAATTTGTTTAACATCAGGATTTGCAGTGAGAGGAGATTCAGAGCCAGTGGGAGTGACGATCAATTTTCGTGGTCAAGATAGTTTGTAGCAAGGTTTATATGGGTTTCAAGTTTGATGGAAAAATTAATTTTCCTGATTGAAGATGTCAGATGTATAATTTTTTGGTGGTCTGTGATTTAGAAAAATACGTTAATGAAAAACTTGCGGAGAATGGGCTAAAGGAGAGAAAATCAAGTCTGCTGAAACACATGATTATATTTTTAATGGAGTTGAAGATGGTGTTCGGAAGAAGATTATTGGTTCTAAATCAGCACATGAAACATTCGATGTTTTGACAAAAACGTACGGAAGTGATGATAAAGTTAAGAGAAATTATTTACAAGTTTTGACAAAGAAATTTGAAAATATAAATATGGAGAAATCAGATAAAGTTTCAAAGTATATATCTCGTGTGAGCGATCTGTCTTCAGATATGAAGGCAAACGGAGATGATGTTTCGGATGAAAGAATTTGTTCGAAAATTCTTCGTTCGATGACGAAAGCTTTTCAAGGTGCTGCATAAATAAATATGACGACTAAAGATTTGAAGACGTTGACGGTAGCAGAATTAAAATCCGCATTTGTTAGTCATGAGTTACTATTTGATGAAATTATCTTGGCAAAGAAGAGAGTGGACCTAAAATGAAATAAAATAGAAGGCTTGGCTAAGATTTGAACTCGTGACTTACGTTAGTTAAAAAATTATATTGATTTTAAAAGTGTTTAGATAAAAGACTTTTATTTTTATCATCAATATAATATAATAGACATATCTCACATTATTTAAGAAGAGATGTTGGTTATAAAAATTTTAAGATAAAAGACTTATACTATTATTACCAAATGAGGATATGTATTTCATATTGGTTAGAGAGTAATGCTAATTTTAAAAGTCTACCATTATTAACAGGGCTGGTTCTGAACTTTTGGAGGTTCAGGACGAAAAGAAAAGAAAAGGCCCCTAAAAGTATATAAAAATACAATTTTTAGACGAATAATTTTTTTTTTTACTTTTTATCATTCATAGTATTGAAAATGTACAACACCTATAAATGTATAAGAAAAATAAGTATTAAAATTTTATTGAAAACTACTATTTTGCATCGATTTAAACAATTTATGACAAAAATGATATACCTCCATCAATCTTTTTTCTTTTTTTACTTCCGGATATATATTTTCTTGATAACATGTTTGTACTAAAAATTGAAGTTAAAAAAAAGACACAATCACTAATAAAGTTAAGAACTAAAGAAACATAAGCAATAAAAATGAGTCAAATAGCAACAACAAAAAAAACTTGATTTTTGCTTGAAATGTAATAATTAAGCTATGAGAGATGGATGGGCAAGAAATTAGCTTAGTAAAGAAGAGAGTAGACCTAAAATGAAATAAAATAAAAGGCTTGGATAAGACTTAAACTTGTGACCTATGTATTAACAATACCCATTAATTTTCATTGAGCCAAGAAGACAATCATGTATTTAAGTTACGTGGTATATAATATATTTTTAAAACATGGCATACACTTCTTTAAAATTAGGCCCTCTAGAATTTTGGGCCTGTGCGAAGGTGCATCTTGCACCTGCTCAGGCCCGGACCTATTATTAACAATATAAGAGAAATATTTCACATTGGTTAGAAAAGTGATATTGTTTGAAAAGTTATTAGATGGTGTATCTCACATTGGTTACAAAGAAATTTATCTCACATTAATTAGAAATGAGTATTGGTTATAAAAGTCTTTAGATTAATGTATTTTTATGTTATTACCAATAGAAAATATGTATCTCATATTGTTTAGAAATGAATGTTGGTTAAAAAGTCGTTTATCTACTAATATTAATTATTACTAATAAAAAATATGTATACCACATGGTTAGAATGTGGTGTCGATTTTAAAAGTCTTTAGATAAAAAAACTTAAACTTTCATTACCAATAAAAATAGAAAATAAGTATCTCATATTGTTTAAAAATGAATTATGATTTTAAAAGTTTTTAACAAAAAGACTTCTAATATTATTATCAAGTTAGATGTTAATTTTAAAAGTGCTTAGATCAAAGATTTTTACTATTATTACTAATACAAAATATGTATCTCACGTTAATTAGAAACTTATGTTAATTTTAAAAGTATTTAGGTAAAAAAATCGTTTAATATTAGTAACAATAAAAAAAAATTTATTATAACCATGGAAGAGATTAAAAATCTAATTATAATGTCCAAAAGTTATATTGTTATTACAAAATATTTATATATATCCCACATTGTACATATGCGAAACATGAACTAAATAACTATTTGTTAAAATAACAAAAATTGGAAAGGTGTTATAAATTCAACTGCTTCGAATGAGGTGGAAATGGAATCTTATAACACTTCAAGTTCTCAAGCCCAATAAAAGAAGGCTAGAAACAATTCTTTTCATGTGAAATCACATATTGCAGTTATAAATTTATAGATCACTATGAGAAACTTACATGCAAGTCAAGAAAAGAAAAGAAGAGCTCGATAATGAATAAATAACAACTTTATATTTTCCACCTACCAAAGTCTGTAAATTAATCAATAACTCATATCTCGAAACCCACAAATTTCTAAATAAAATTGATATTCAAAAACTACCTAACAATAACTCCAGACCTCAAAACGCACGTCCCTCTTCTCTGGTGTCGCCGAGGAACACCCATTAGTCCTAAGATTAAAAAAACGATGTTATGAGATTAAATCAATCATGTATTAACCCAAAAAAAAAAAAATTCAGAAGAATTCCCAAGAATCCAGCCAATTACACAGCTCTAACCGCACTTGGGTTTCTTGAAAGAGCTTCTCTGGTGCATCCCCATCGCAAATCTGTTGTTCACTTGGTTCAAGACTTACCGGTTGCCGCCGGTTGGCCTCCTCCACCAGCTTCGGTATATGATGAGAAAGCTTGAGCGAAAGTTAATTTTTCAATTTAATATGATATTCTAGAATGATACTCATAACTAATTGTTGCTACATATCAAAAAATTGTAGCACAAAATAAACGCACTCAAACAGGGATTCGGATCCATAAAAAAGTGAACCAACAAACGTCGAAGAGAACTTACAAATTTCAGCGAGTGAGACAGAGAACTGGGGAAGAGAGAGATAAATCGAGGATGAAGAAATCGAGATATATAAACTGGGAGGCGAGGAGGAAGAAGCCGAGAAAGTGTTTGAAGAGGAAGAGGAATAGGAATAGGAATAGGGAACTGGGGATGAGAGAAATAAACCGATAGAGAGAGATAAACCGAGGAGGAAGAAACCTAGATATATAAACTAGGAGGCGAGGAGGAAGAAACCGAGAGAGTGTTTGAAGAGGAATAGGAATAGGAATAGGGAACTAGGAAAAATACGCAGAAGAATAAGGAGAGAAAAGCGAGGAAGATAGAGAAAAGAAAGATAAACTAGAATAGGGAATAAGGAGAAAAAAGAGAGGAAGAGAGAGAGAGAGGAAAAAAAAACAAGATAAACCTACTTGAAGAGAGAGAAAGATGAGAGAATCGTGGAAATAAACTGTCATACACGTTTTAGATATGTGAGAGTTAATCTTGACCGGTAGTTGTCTTTGCTAAAAATCAATCTAGGCCCGTAGTCAGCTTTTACCATCAGACTTGGCTATTTTATAATATAGACAAGATCTTCATGTCTGTGCCTATGGCACGGTGCCAGCTTATCTGATTTCGTTAATTGAAATAACAGTGCTTAAATAGAAGGTGCGATTTTAAAAAAAATGTTACAGTTGAGGGGTACATTGCTTCAAGTGATAGTTGAGGGATTGATGTTTTATAAGGGGTGACTGTTCAGAAGATTAATTGCATGGTGTGACTTTATAATGTGAAGATAAAATATAGGGAAAAGAAAAATGGGTGACTGCTCATAATATTAATTGTAGGGGGTGACTTGTAATAGGGAAAAAAAATAGGGAGTTAAAAATGTATAACTACTCACACATGTGAATGTGAGGGTAAATCTCAACTGTTAATTTTTTAAGATAATTTAATCTCAACATCCTTAATAGTCCCAGTCAATTGCACATGTGCGAACCTAGCTGTTTTATAATATAGATAGATTTCATATGAAACAATCATTTACTGATTAAATAATAAATAATGAGTATCTTACTTTAATTTTACAACTTACTACTTCATGGGATTTTCATCTATGTGAAATTAAGGAATTGTTATGTTGTGTACAACAGAAACAATTACAAACAATAGCTAAGTAATAACAAATATCAATTGAAAAAGAAGAGAGATTTTGTGGTCAACGACTCCTAAAATTTTATTATATTGATCAATCTTTTACATGTTCTAGGTTTATAATTATATATAGTGATACAATATCAAACTCTAAACCGACTTAATTAAGGAAAAAAAAACAGTTTGTTGCATCGACGCAGCCGCGTCACTCCATTGAGGTGACCGCTTTGCTTCAACATGGTTGCTTCACCCCTGTGGACGCGACCGCTTTAACTTTGGGAGATCCTATCGTAAATACGTGGACGCCTGACACGACCACTTCAAATGTAATGTGATAACACTATAATCCAACGCGCTCCCCTTGCCCTAGTGACGTGTCCGCTTAAGCTGACGCGGTTGCCTTGCCAATCCTAATGCGACCGCCTTGATGCAATAATCCTAAAAGTCCATACCGCGTAGGGCTAAGACCACCGCACACCCGTTCAAGGTCCAACCAATTTCAACAACCTGTTAGGACAGTCCTCCTCCGCGAAAGACTTGTTCTTCTCGCAAAGCGCAATACTCGCTCCGCCCCAGAAGACTTGGCCTTTAAGCCTAATGAATCGAGCCATTCAACATGTTACATATATAATTGGAATTTTAATCCTAGATAGGAATGTAAACGAACTGAATAGCAACAAATATTACAGTATTCGATTTGTATTCATGAAATCATTCTCATATTCGTATTCATTTGCTATTCGAATAATATAATTGATTCGTATGCGATTAAAAATTAATATTCGAATTATTTGATACTATTGGAGTGTTGATTCCAAAATTTATTTCTGATTTTTTAAACAAAATCTATTTAATTCCTTTTTTGCACTCAATTGTCTAAATATTTATTTAAACAAAAGTTGTATAATATCATTCTAAATAATATGGAGTAATATCCAATACATTCAAGATATATTTAACAAAAAATAATCAACAAGTGTATATATATATATATATATATATATATATATATATATATATATATATATATATATATATATATATATATATATATATATATATATATATATATATATATATATATATATATATATATATTTATGAATACTCGAATCAAATACAGTGCTCGTATTCGTATTCAAGTACTTATCGAATAAAAAAAATCCATATTCAAATTTGAATATTTCGAATACGAATATCGAATCAAATAAAAAATACTCCTTCAATTCCAAGCAAAGAGTCCAATATTCTATTTTGGGATGTTTCACTTAAAGACCACTTTAAAAAATTAATACATAAAAGTAGGGTTGGTGATTGGGGGATGGGTCGGGTCAAAATGAGTAACAAGTCAAAACGGGTTGTGACCTATAGACACTCTAATTTCGTATCCTCATTGAATAAGATGTCCAAAATATACTTGTTATATGAAAAAGACTAACGGACGTTACTTTCTGTTAGCCTTTTAGGGGGCAGAATGATCAAAATGATAAGCTGACTTGACATGGGAGTAGAATGAAAAATTGAAATTTTCTAAAGGGGAACAAGTCGAGGTGCGGTTCCCAACCTTGCATGTGTCGCGCCTCATTTTGATTTTTTCCTTCTTTAGTTGCTGCACTGGCTACGCTGAATGAACCATTAAATCTGTTTAACGTACAAGCTCCCCCCGCCCTGCTCCACCGTTTGCCTGGGCTGGAATTTCCCTATATAAGGAGGCCTCAACCTCGCTTATTTCACACACCAAGATCTCAGCTCTCTCTCTCTCCCGCTCTCTCTATTTCTTCCTTTCCTCCCTTCCTTGTGAAGTGAACTTAAGGCAACAACCTTCCGCCTCCCTTGCCTTGCGCAAGCGAACCTTCGGTCCCCCGGCCTCCTGCCCCGCAACAGCTTCCTCCCTTGCCCGAGCAAGCGAGCCCTTTCATTCCTCGCCCCCAGCGAGCCGATCTAAAAAGTCAAAAGGCGCGGTCACGCTGCCCGGATAAACAACAATGATGATAACACAATGATGACAACACAACAACAAAGATAAAAAGACTTTCTCTTTCGAGGAGAAGACAGGAAGAGCACACCAAAAACTACGAGCGCCTAGTGGGCTAAAGACTAGACGTATATACGGGGATTAGAATTTCACGCTACAAGAAGTAGGTACCCGTTTATTATTCTGTCTCGTAGCTAATTAAAATAGTTAATAATAAATATATAAATTATGTTATTACGTTAGATAATGTGTTAACTACTTTATAATTTTGTTTATACTATAAATGTAGATAATAATTATATTATTATGTTTGTAAATATTATGTGTAAATATTTTAGTAAATAAAGTAGTATTACATAAATGTACATAAAATATTAAAATAGATAATAGCATGTTTAGAAAACGGCTAGCATACATTAAATGCTAAAATGATAAAATAACCGTTATTATGCCCAAATAACATCCCGTCTTGCCAATATAAATATACATAAACGAAAATCTAAACTAAAGAATACAATCTAAGCATGTTATCTTAGCAAAACCCAAATGAAACCAAAAGAGCGAGTTGGGTGTCTAACCTCTTGCCAATTGGTAACTTAGCCCCCGAACATACATTTTTGGGTATTTTCGATTTTCTTTGTTTATCCTTAAAATAGAGGTGGCGACTCTGTAATTACTGTTGTTATAGTCCACGACGAGGCCAAACGTATTCCCACGTTCTTCAATATTTTGAAACCACCCGCTTCTTAGTGGCGGGGCCGTCTCAAAACGTGACACTCACATGCCCATTATAACCCATATATTAAATGGGTCAAAATGAGTAACTGGTCAAAATGGGTCAACCAGTTTTTTCGTAAAAAAACCATACATTTATAAAACCATACATTTATAAAACCAAAAAGTAACAGGTCGAAATGGGCAACGGGTCTGACCCGCTTTGACCTGACCCAACACGACCCGGTTAATTTTTTGGGGTCTAAAAGGTTACTCGTTTCGACCCAAAAAATTAACTGAATGGGTCGAATAATTTTTAAGCTAGATTGGATGGGTTAACAAGTTTTGAGTTATAATTGTCATGTCTACGTAAAAGTATCATTTTATTACTCATGACCTACAAAAAGTATCATTTTTCAAAAAAAAAAAAAAATCAAACAGGGAGTATTTACCCGAAACATATGAAGTATATGATTTGTTTACATCCATAATCGGCTAATCCTACATAGCATAATAATTTATTTTCAAAGTTTAAGTATTAAACACAACTGTTGAGTTAAAAAAACACACACACACACTACAGTCACATGATTGGAATCCTAATCGTCATTCATCTACCTTCTAAGGATTGAGATCTCCTCTACCATCCCATATAAGTGTACTTTTCTTTGTACAACCAAGTGAAGATGAGAATATGGTTCATGGGCTTTTATGGGTCATGTTGTCTTGTGGTACATGAACGATACACTTTTGTTGTACATGACATGTAAATTCTCTTCTTCAACCTAATAACAACCCTAATTTTTTAAAATTTTATGATAACATCTGTTACCAAACGTGTATATCTCTATTAACTCTAGATAACAATGTCATAACAACAAGAAACATATTATTAGAAGTGTAGGGAGGGAACATTCACATGATTAGCTCACAAAATGTTCGTTAAAATCGTATCTTATGATTTAATAACCAAATTAATACCACCTTGTTCACTTACTTAACATGTCTTTCGGACTAATCAGCTCTTTTATAATTCAAAGTTAGGCTGTGATTGTCTATTTCAACTTGTGTTGTTGTTTATTGGAGTAGGGAGGAAACAAGTAAGCAACGAATACGCACTTTAAAAATATGAATTAAATTTAGGATAAAATAATAAAATGATTTTTTAGAACGGTCTAAAAAGAAATCATTGAATTTTAAAAAAGAAACAAAGGTAGCATATGTGTTACGTGGTTAGAAAAAAAAAAACTCTCATTTTGAAACGAATTGAGTCATTTTTCCCAACTATAATCTCTCACTAACTTGATTATCTAGGTGAAATTTTAATTTAAGAGTTTCTGAACATAAGGGAAAGTTGAGAAATTTGGTTGACCCTATTTGTTTTGAAAAGCCGCTAATTAGGAAAAAAGAGTGATGTGTTAGTGTTAATGACTTGATGTGGATTTTTAAAAAAGATATAGTAGTAGATTATTCGTAGGCTCTACACCAACCACCCATTTACATTGGCGTTAAAATATTTAAAAGTTTATGCTAACAATCATTAGGACGCTATGAGTGGAATGAAGTGACACATTATTTTACAAAAAAGCATTCCTCGTTTTATATCTTTTCATTTTCGAATGAAATTCATGGCAGTCGGTGCCTCCGCATGAAATTGAGGCATAATCATATTTTGTTAGACCAATTACTCAAGTCTCACGTATGGAATTCATTATACTACACCCTCTTTCATTTTTTGTTTGTTTTAAAATAATTATATTATTTAAAAAAAATTAAATAATATTTTTATTATTTGATCCTTATTTTTTCATCATACTTTAATTATGTATCACATACACATAGACTTTAAAATAAACTACACAATAAACTAATATTAATAATTCAATCAAATATATTTTCTTAAACCGTACATCAAATCCACCAAAACAATAATACAGGGACGGAGGGAGTAGTTATATTGCATGTATTCCGCACGGGTTCTTTTTGTTAATAATACTAATATAATTTTTAAATGTGACATATATTTTTCTTTTGCTAATTTTTAAAATTTTAGGCATTAGGATTAAAATATTTGAATATTAAACGAACATCATTTTCTAACAAATATATATATATATATATATATATATATATATATATTGTTAGAGAATAATATCTTTTAATTATTCTTGTTGATTTGTAATGTGTAATTAGTGGTAATTACCTTGTAGAGTTCTTTCCTAATTGTGTTACCTTCCTTGTATATGTTTCTTGTATCCTACTCCTAGTGTAACCCTAATTGTAAATCCCCCTATAAATAGGTGATTTATTCAATGGAAAGGCTATGTCATTATTCCTAAACTTTATCGGTTTCTACATGGTATCAGAGCTCTGCTCCTAAAACCTTCTTCCTCTTCCTCTAGCCGCCCTAAACACCCCTACAATGGCTAACTGGAAATCACTCTCTCACCGTCAAAAACCCTCTTGATCCCACCCAAACCTTCGACCTCATCATCATCTCCCACCACAATATCACCAAACTCACCTCTACCAATTACATAGCTTGGAAACTCCAAGTTGAGGCCACCCTCATTGGCTATGACCTCTACAAGTTTGTAGGCGGTTCACACCCATGCCCGCCTCCAGGTCCTCACCAAGGATGCCCAAACCTCCAGGCGTTCCCACCCCAAACCCTCACTACCCGGCCTTGGATTCGCCAAGACAAACTCTCTTTGGGGCTCTTGTTGGCTTCATGCCTCCCCGGTTCCTCGATCCAGCAGTGCCACGCTCGTGAAGCTTGGGACATCACAGCTCATACCTATGCTCGCCCAACTCGAGGTCACATTAAGCAGGATCAAAGATTACCTCAAGCGAGCAACCAAGGGAACTCGATCGATCACCGACTACATGCGATCTGTCAAAAGTCGGTGATGAACTCATTCTCTGGGCAAACCTCTTGACCACGAGGATCTCATTGAGACCATCCTTGGTGGTTTGGATGATGACTACCGCCACATCGTGGATGTGGTTGAAGGACGGATACTCGCGTCTCGTTTGATGAGCTTCATGAAAAACTCATCAATCGCGAGCTTCTTTTGAAGCGATCTCGGCCTTCGTCCTTCCGCACCTCCAACCTGGCCAGGCAATAAGCTTGAATAGCGGCTCGGCAATCTCTCCTCAAGCTTCGGTATCGGCCACCGCATGACCTCGGCCACCTTCCCGACCCTCGGCATACGCTCTCCGGCAGCGGCGGCCGTATGCGGGCAAGTGTCAAGCATGTCGCCAACAGGGCCACTTCGGTTACTTCTGGCGCCCAAAATTTCAGCGGTCGCCACCACCTCATGCCCGCTACTCCCAACTCGACAAGTGGCTCACGTGGCAACCACGGGCTCACCTTGCAAACCACGGCGGAACACGGGGACACCGAGTGGCTACTCAATAGTGGTGCCTCTCATCATGTCACTAGCGACCTCGGCAATCTCTCGCTACACTCCAACTACACGGGCATGGATGACATGGTCATTGGTGATGGTACTGGGTTAACTATCTCCAAAACTGGTTTCTCCTCCCTTCATACACCCTCACACACTTTTTCCCTTCATAATGTTCTATTTGTTCCTGACATGAAAAAGAATCTTATATCTATATCTCAATTTTGTATCTCCAATAAAACCTCTATTGAGTTCTTACCAACTTCTTTTCATGTGAAGGATCTGGCAGGGGAGAATCTTGTTGATCGGACAGTCCCAGGGCGGTATGTATGAATGGCCGACCACGATCTCCCGCCCCACCCTCTATGTCGGCTCCAAAGTCTCTCATCGGGGCGGCATCATTGTCTTGGCCATCCGTCGGCCTATCCAAAGTCAGATATTATCTAGCCTAGGTTTAGCATTAGACACTGCTCGCACTCCTAGTCATTGTAATGATTGCCTTTCTAATAAAAGTCATAAAATTTCTTTTCATCAAAATACTATTGTGTCTACTCTCTCTCTTCAAACTGTTTATACTGATGTTTGGACCTCCCCCCTTCCCTCTATTGATGGGTTCAAATACTATGTGATTTTTGTTGATCACTTTACCCATTACATCTGGCTTTACCCGCTCAGACTCAAATATGAGGTTGCCACCATCTTTCCCAAATTTAAAGCCTTAGTGGACAATTATTTTAAAACAACCATAGTCACCCTTTACTCGGACAATGGCGGCGAGTATATGGGGCTTGCAGGGACTCGGCTTGTCGCTACCTGTCGCCCATGGCATCTCTCACCTTACCTCGCCCCCTCACACCCCGGAACACAATGGGTTCTCGGAACGTCGCCATCGCCACATTGTTGAGACTGGTCTCTCCCTTCTCTCTCGTGCTTCTCTTCCGTTGCCCTTCTGGTCGTTTGCTTTCCAAACCGGGATCTATCTCATAAATCGACTACCTACACCCACCCTTGCTCGCCAGTCTCCCTACCATAAACTTTTTGGCTCTCTGCCGAACTACGCCAAGCTTCGTGCTTTTGGTTGTCTCTGTTATCCTTGGCTCCGTCCTTACTCCGCCCACAAACTCGATGCTCGCTCCACTCCGTGTGTCTTCCTTGGTTACTCGCTCACTTAGAGTGCCTATCTCTGCTATGATCTGAGCACCACCAAGTTGTACATATCGCGTCATGTTCGCTTTGTCGAGTCCACATTTCCCATGTCCACCCCGGCCACCGGCCTGCGCATGACACATGATAGTGAGTCTTGGCTACCCCCTCATGAACTCGCTCGGTCCTCATCATTTGCTCGCTCAAGTACCTTTGTCCGTGGCTCCCGCCACTAATCGAATTGGTTGATCTCGGCTCGCCCCCCCCCTCCCACATCGCCACTCGCATGCACGAGGATACCATTGCCTCGCCTCCTCGTCCCCGTGCCGGCTGCTCCATCCTCCCACGCCGGCTCCCTTCGCGGATTGCACTTTATCCGTTGCTCATCCCTCCTCAGCAACCTGCGTGCAGGATCACCCGGTGCTGCAAGTCATGCGCTACATTGGTTCCATGCCTTGCCCGGCCTACTCGCTCCGTCACATGCTTGACACATCCTCCATAGTCACTCGCTCCAAGAACAACATCTTCAAACCAAAGATCAAAATGAGTCTTTCGGCTAGCGATGAAACAGTGAACCCACTTGTGTTACTCGAGGCTCTCAAGGATATGAAGTGGCGTCGAGGCCATGTCCGAAGAGTTTGATGCCCTTGCTCAGATGGGACTTGGGATCTAGTCCCTTAGGAGATGCTCGCAATATAGTTGGTCGTAAGTGGATCTACCGTATCAAGAGACATCAGCGATGGCGTTGATCGCTACAAAGCTCGCCTAGTAGCCAAGGGATTTCACCACGACTGGGGGTTGACTACCACGAGACTTTCGGCCCGGTGGTTAAACCGACCATCGTTCGTCCTTGTTCTCTCACCGGCCGTTTGTCAAGGATGGGATCTTCGTCAATCGGATGTGAACAATGCCTTTCTTCAAGAGCAACTTTGTTCGAGAGGGTATTCATGGCTCAACCGCTGGGTTCACCGATAAGGACAAACCTCAACATGTGTGCCGACTTCGCAAGGCTATTTATGGTCTCAGCAGGCTCCCCGAGCATGGTATAATGAGTTCGTCGATTTCTTCTTGCCTCGGCTTCCAAAACTTCGGTGGGCGACACATCGGCTGTTCATCCTTCTGCGGGCACCATCATCTATCTCCTTGTATATGTGGATGACATCATTGTCACTTGGAACCAGCCCGTGGGGTTGAGACTTTCATCTCTATGCTCGCTACCGCTTCTCTCTCGAAGGACCTTGGTGATCTTCGCTACTTTCTTGGGGTTGAAGTTGTTAAGCGCCCAGTGGTCTTCGCTCTCCCAGCGAGGGTATATAGGCGATCTCCTTGCTTGCGAGCATAGACCGATCTTGCCCGGTAGCTACGCCTCTTGCTACCTCGCTACCTTGACTCTTCACACAGACTTCTCTCCGAATCCGATGCCAATTTCGAGCAATGGTCGGCGATCTTCGATCTCATCTCTCGCTCGGCACGATGTTGCCTTGTCAACAAACTCTCCCGATTCATGCATGGCCGACCCACCGAAGCTGGATTGCGGTCAAACGAGTTCTTCGGTATCTCGTAGCACAATTGATGCGGGCATCCTCCTTCATCGCCCGATCTCTCCTGCTCCATGCCTTTGCGATGCCGACGACTACACATCCACCAGGTTGCTACATTTTCATCTTAGCGTGACCCGATCTCTTTAGAGCTCAAGAACAACGTTGTAGCTCGCTCCTCGTGAATACACAGGGCGGTGCCCTTTGCCTAAGCTCGGTGGATTGTCTCTTCTTAGCGAACTTCGGTCTCGCCTCCTCGACTCAACCAGGTCATTCTTTGTGACAATGTGGGCGCTACAGTCTTTGCTCTAAGGTTTTTCATACTCGCGTGAAGCATGTGGCTCTGGACTTTCATTTCATTCGTGCACAAGTTCGGGATGGGCTTATGCGAGTTTGTCATGTCTCCTCGGTGATCAACTCGCGATGCTTTGACCAAGCCTCTTGCTGCCAACGGTTTCATCACTTACTTCACAAGATTGGTCTCTCTTCTCGGACGTCCATCTTGCGGGGGCATGTTAGAGAATAATATCTTTTAATTATTCTTGTTGATTTGTAATGTGTAATTAGTGGTAATTACCTTGTAGAGTTCTTTCCTAATTGTGTTGCCTTCCTTGTATATGTTTCTTGTATCATACTCACAGTGTAACCTAATTGTAAATCCCAATATAAATAGGTGATTTATTCAATGGAAAGATAGCTATGCCATTATTCTAAATAAACTTTATATATATATATATATATATATATATATATATATATATATATATTCTATTGGTAATAATAATGGAAGTCTTCTAACCAATGTGTAATACATCTATTCTATTAATAATTATAAGAATATTTTTTTTATTTTAACACTTTTGAAACATACATTTATTATATTAATAATAATAGTAGAAATATTTTATTTTAAAATTTTAAAACCAACATCATTTTCTAACGAATGTGAGATGCATTTATTCTATTAATAATAATAGTAAAAGTCTTTTATCTTAATATTTTTGAAACCAACATTATTATTTTTTATCTAATGTGAGATATATCTCATCTATTGTTAGTAAAAGAATTTTGTCTAAAAACTTTTAAACTAAAATAATTATATGTAACCAATGAAAAATAAATCATTTTTATTGGTAAAATTTTGTCCTAAGGACTTTTAAACATATATCTTATTTTGTTTGTTTAGTAAAAGTCATTTATCTAAATACTTTTTAATCAAACATCAATTTACAACCAATGTTTGTTACATCACTTTTATTGGTAATTATAGTAGAGATGAATTTTACATTGGTTATAAATTAATGTTGATTTTAGAAATAATTAAAGTACTCACCTAATACTTGTTGAAAAATTAGTGTTTTTAATGAAAGAAAATGTGCAACTTGAGGCACAAATTTCTTTACGTGTCATTTGTTTATTGGCAAATGTAATTGTACAAATGTGTTCTACTCGGTGAGAGCATCAAATTGATATATTTCTTTGTCCAAATCGAGTTTTGGATGAATAAGATATCAAGACTTAAAGTATGACATTAGAAGTAAGTTATTAAAGTAAAGTACTCACCCAAAGTCAATATAATAATATTATCTCACATTGGTTAAGAAATAATGTTTGTAGTAAAAGTATTTCTAAATAAGATTGTCATTATTATTAACAATAGAAGAGATTAATATTAAATGATGAATATCACAATATCATATTAAATATTAATAATTATTATTTTTAGTTAATGACTAGAAAATGAACAGTTTCAAATCAAATAATGTGGAGACCTGAGGATTCATTAATATCAAAAGTTGTGTGTCACTATTAGAGTTGTCATCCTCAACTTTAATATACTATAGTATATATTTTATTTTGAAATGTTTCATAGTTATTTTTAAAAATTATGTTTTAATCTCTTATATATTGAGTTTACTCTCTAAATGTGATATAAATATCATCAATATACTTAAACAATTCTTGAAATTAAAATCAACTTCATATATATTATTCGATCCATTTTCAAATTATCGTTCTCTTTGATCTGGCACACCGTTTAAGAAAAAATAATTGATTATATTTTAAATATTGGTGAAATGTGTGGTTTCTTTTAATGTCATTAAACATGCGGTGATAAGTAAAGTAGGTAAAAAAAATTAAGAGTAAAAAGGTAAAACTATTTTCTAAAAGGGAAAGTTTTGAACAAAATAATTATTTTAGAAAAGATGAAAAATTAAAGTAGGACGATATTTGAAAACTAAGGGAGTAATATAATTAAGAATTACTCCATTTGTTCCGAGTAAATAGTCCTTATTTGAAAGTCAAGTTTTCTAATAAAATGATATTTTTAGTAGCACATTAGTAATAAAATAACATTTTTATACCTTAGTTTTTAAAAATGAGTTTTTTAAATGAAACACCAAAAAATAAAATAGTAGATTATTTATGCAGAATGAAAGGAGTATATATTAGACTTTGTTAAAGGTTAGCTCTTTCTAAACAACCCTATTTACACATTTTATGATATTTACAACGGCCTTTTGATTGATATCGTTCTCTCTATTATCACCTATTACTTATTAGTGACATCCTTTGGCTCAAGTGCCTTCTTGATCGACCCTATCAATGAATTAATTAGAATAGAATTATTGGATCTTGCGTAGGTCGGCAACATTCTTGGGCTCAAGTGGCTCGATGAAATCGACCCTTTGTCACATTTATTGGTACAGTGCCTTGCATTAGCATTCAATAGTTCCATTAGGCTTTTATTTTATTGATTAAAGAATTTATATTGGTATAGGGTCATTACATTTACGAATGATGTTCTCGGCTCCAAATCTTTTATCATAATCTTCATCACATCCATTGTCCTATTAAATTTCAACTATATTATTTTATTTGGGTTTTTTTTAACAAAGAATTATGTAAAATCAAGATATATTTAATGTAATAACAAATGTGATAGAGGGTAGAATTAATGATTTAAAGCGGATGCAGTCTATCCTACTTGACGAGTTCTTGGTTGAATTATTATTATTATATACATTTCTTAATAATTGCATCCGTACACTTTGGTTTATTTATTTAAATATTAAAATTATAATAAATCTCAAGCTGTCCACTTTCTGTATCTACCTATTTGGCTTTTCATAAACAACTACTACAACAGCCTTTTCCCTTAACCAACACTCTTTGTAAGTCACCATTTGTACTCTCAGTCTCACTATGAAAGTGGAAAACAAATTGAATAATCCCACACATAAGAGTTTAAAAAAAAAGTTATTTGGATTTAATAGAGAGTCCCTCCTCGTTGTTTGGTTTTCCTTTTGTCTTTTCACTTTATATATATTTTGTGAAGGTGTTAAAGAGTACTTTTCATATTTCCCACAAGGGATGTTTCGTTTTCATTTTGCAATTTCTAGATATTAATTCATTGGAAATTCAAAGTGTGGGTTTCCTTTGAAATAAGATATAATTGATGTGATTTATTAATTAGGATTTAGGATGAACGAAGGTTTAAGAAAGGGAAATGTTATTTCTACTACATATTTGTGTATCATAACGTGATCATTATCTTTATCAGTGACATGAATTTTAATAGATAAAAAAAGATTGCACATCAAACCATACTTTTTAAAGATGAATTGAAGGAAATAAAGTTTAAAATGTACTATACGGTTAAAATTTTCTTTTATTAGTGTAAAGTAAAGAAAATATATGAAATGCTAAAATATATTATTAAATAAAAAAATGAGTTTTAAAATTATTAATTTGAGGCAAAGAAGAGAATACTATCTATAACACGTGTGATTGAGATTTTATGAAGTTGGTCATTTGAACGCTCAAGATTGAAACCACCAAATTAAAGTAGGTCGTTTCATTTCATTCATCTGGAGCATCTAATGACATATATATATATATATATATATATGTGTGTGTGTGTGTGATCTGGTCTCTTTCTTAATTCACAAATTAAATCTCAAATATTTTGTAATTTGAACAACATTTTCAAAAGCCAAAATTAAGCTATATTTCAAGAAATTAAAGGCATAATTAACAATAATATATAAGCTGTACAATTGTTATCACTTTCTATATATAGAAAACTCCTCTACAAAGTAATATGAGCAATCTGATTGTATCTTTGTTGTGATTTGATTTCTTCAGCACATCTTAAAGTCTTCTCTATATGATAACCTCCTCCAATGCTGACTTCTCTTTCCAAGTGACAACAATAGCTCTCAAACACACTCACATTCACATGCATTCTAAAGTTCATCAAGAATAGAAACTCAAGCTCCAGTTTGTTCATTTCTTTTGTAGTCAATCCTCCAACTCTTGCAAAGTATGAATTTCTGTAATTCCTGCACACATCAACAATAAAGCATCCAACTGTTAATTACCAAACTCAAAACAAGAAAAGGATCGATCAAGAGGAGGAGAATTGACCACTTACATGTCTTCAACGTACTTAGAAGCCACCATAACAGTTGTAATGAGAAGCCTATGCACATTCCGGGGACTAATTCTAAACTCGGGGTTCGACTGACAAAACCGATCAATGTATACATAGGCAACAACGTAGACCGATGGGCCTGCTCGAGTGTACCTAAATATCCTCTCCAGATAGGATTGAATTGTCATGTCCGGTGTCTCGTTGCAATCGAAAACGCGTGTTTTCGCACTTTTCGACATTGCCCATGTACAATTTCTAGCAATCCTCTCATTCCTAGCAAGATTTCTCTCTATAAGAGAAGCAAGAACTGAAATGACTAGTGGGGTGTTTGAGTCATCTTGGTAAGTGTATGAATACACATCATATCTTAGCTTTCTTGGTGATAGAGCAATTGTAGACAAAGCCATTTTACTTAGTGTTTTGAGAGAGAGAGAGATGGGTTTTGCTAGGGGAGAGAAGAAAGCTTTATACAAGGGAGAATAGAGTTGGTAGAGAGAGAGTGTAAACAAAATAAATTTGTAGGGCATTTGGAAGGAAGTAGGAAATTAAGTGAGGATAGTATCAAGATTAAAAGATTTGTTGCCTCCACAATGTAAAGGGGAAGCACAGACACAACAGCTAATATATCTGATTAATTTAGAGTTAGCCCATAGTACATGAAAATAAAAAATAAAATAAAAAGTATTTAATTTAGTAGTATAATTTAAGAGTGCAAAATTTGATGAAATAAATATAATGACTCGCCGACAGTAGGTTGAAAGGAAAGTGTGGGGAACAAGGGTAGGTCTTGAATTGGGACCCACTACGAGACGGCAATTAAAGAAGATATTGGAGGAGAGACTTTGAAGGTAGGGTTGAGATTTGTGTCAAATAAATTCTCGATGTGAATAGTACAAGTTACACGTGCAATTGGCATTTGGCCTTAGGGGCAAAGGGCAATTTTGGTTTTCAGCTTGTGGCCTTGTGGGGGTACGTACATGTACATGTACATGTTCATGCATGTTCATGTTCATGTTCATGTTCATGTTGCTACTGAGGATCATATCTCATGTCATGTGAGTCTGAGTTTCACTAGCCAAGAGTCCAAGAGTGTGACAAGATCCTAACTTTTCTTATTCATATGTGATGAAAATAATAAGACCGCTGAGAAATGTCATAGCAATTACATAAGGAACTTACGGATAATAATCAGAAATTAGGAGGCTAATATGTGATAGTATCTTGTTAGTTAAGTTGGTTAATCTTAATCCTTAAAGGATTATATTTTCTCTTAGTTTAGGTTACTGTATCCCCTATTTAAACTCCCCAATATCTATTATTCATGTACTGAATCACTACTCAAGTAATTACGTGATTCAACATAATTACTCTCAAATTATCATGGTATCAGAGCAATAATTAATCTGTTATATCCAATTCTACTTAAAGAAGGAACAATCCTTCTTTCTCTTGGTGTTCTTCCCGATTCATCCTTAAATCTGCTTCTCTAAGGTACATCTTACCCATCTTTAATACTTTCCTTTAATCATGTCTGACATTAAGCAGGATACTGATGAAATTCTCAAAAACAAAGAACAAGAAAACACCTTAACAAATATGTATGATATGCTCGAATCCACTCTTTTACTGAATTCAGGTCATCCTCTATACTTACACTCCAATGATCATCCTGGCATAAATCTTGTTTCTGAAATTCTTGATGACACAAACTTCATTCAATGGAAAATCTCCATGACCATAGCTCTATCTACAAAGAACAAATTAGGGATGGTCAATGGAACCAATACTAAACCCCCATTCCAATCCAAGTATATACATGCCTCTGGGAAAGATGTAACAGCATGGTGGTGTCATGGCTCCTAAATTCTGTTAATGCTCAAATCAGACAAAGCATTGTCTTCTTTACTACAGCCTCTAAAATATGGGAAGACGTTATTACTAGGTTTTCCCAGAATGATGCTCCCAAAATATTTCAAGTCAGAAAGAACATCGTGTTATGCTCTCAAGGAAGTTTGAGCATCACTGCATACTTCACCAAATTTAGAGGTCTTTAGGATGAACCGTCCAATTTTCTTCAACTACCAAAATATGCCTGCAATTGTACTTGTGGGACAACTAAACTTCAAGAAGAATATGAGCATGTCTCCAAACTCACTCAATTCCTCATGGGCTTATCTTACATGTGCACTGATGTAAGAGGCCAAATTCTGAAAATGTCTCCTCTTCCATCCATTACTAAGGCTGTCTCAATGTTATCTATAGAAGAAGGGCAAAGACATCAAGTCAACTTTGAAAGTACCCATACTGCCTTGATTAGCAAGATCAATGGCCCTACCAATAATTCCTTCAACAAACATACCAAGAAGAAGAATGCATGAAACAATCAAACAAAAGGGAAATTTTTCTGTGAATTCTGCCATGGAGATTCTCATCCTAAGGGCAAGTGCTCCAGTTCAACACCCATTTTGAAAAACTATTTGGCACTACTCCATATTACAACCAATTAAGAACACTTGGGTTCCTTTGCTATGTGTCCACTACTGCTCATAACAGAGATAAATTCCTTCCAAGGTCTCAAAAATGTATCTTCTTAGGCTATCCTCACAACAAAAAGGCCTATACGGTATACAACCTCTCTACTCATCAAATCTCTTACAACAAAGATGTGGCCTTCTATGAATCTATTTTTCCTTAAAAAACAATACTACGCAACCATCTCATAGCTCTCTAGTCCTTCCACCTTCCCTTGATCCTATTTGTGAAAAGCATCTTGTACGTTTAATTCTTTTCATCATGAAACCTCTTTCTCCAGTTCTCTTGTTCCTCCACCCTCATCACCAGAAGTACAACCTAGACCCCAAAGGGATAAACACCTTCCTACTAAATTCAAGGATTGTACTGGATTGCCTAAATCCTGTATTACTCCATAACCTATGGCTAACTATTGCACTCTTGACAACTTATCTCCTGCTAACATAACATACATATGCAACATCTCTGTTTCACATGAACCAAAAACCTATCTTCAAGTAGTCAAACATCCTTTATGGTGTCAAGCAATGACCACTGAACTTGAAGCCCTGGAAATGAATAAAACCTGGACTCTTCAATATCTGCCCCCTCATAAACATACTGTAGGATGCAAGTGGATATTTAAAATTAAACATAATGTTGATGGGTCTGTTGATAAATATAAAGCGAGGCTTGTTGCCAAGGGGTGTACTCAAACTGCAAGAGGTGATTTCTTTGAAACCTTTGCCCTTGTGGCAAAAATGACCTATGTGAGAGTCATACTTGCTATTACTTCTAGTAAATCGTGGCCTACTTTTCAAATGGATGTCTTCAATGCTTTTTTGCATGGAAAATTACAAGAAGACATCTACATGGACCTACCCCTGGATTATCTCACTCTTTACCTAAGTCAGATACTCCTGTTGTTTGCAAACTGCTTAAATCTCTATATGGACTGAAACAAGCTCCCAAGCAATGGTTTGCCAAGTTCACCTCCACTTTTCTCAACTTTGGATTCTTGCAGTCCAAAAATGATTACACCCTTTTCACTCTATCAAAAGACAAAGGCTTTATTGTCATCTTAGTTTATGTGGATGATCTTCTCATTATAGGATCCAATCATGCCCTTGGATTTGAGATGCATAAAAGATACATCAATTTGAAATAATTTTGTTATTTTGTACTAGAAAGAATGTACATGAAGATCTAGTTTGTTTCATATTGCAGCGCGATGCATCATCAATTTTTGCACCACGATACAAAATTTGATTATGTGATTAAGATTGATGAATCGTTGTGTAAAAATTGACGCATCACGATGCAAAATTGAATTATGAATTTAAATTGATGCACCGCGGTGCAAAAATTGATGTAATTAAATTGATACTCACGATACAAAAATTGATGTAATGCGGTACATTTGAGTGAATAATCCATAGTGCATATGCATATCTAACTTATTAAGGGTATCCTTATTTTTTCGTCCATAAAATTAATCTTTTCCGGTTGAAAGAAACAATAATTGACCTTTTCCAATTAAAAGAAACAATGATAACCGGTGGTGCGCATAGCTTATTAAAATTAACGTTGTCTTTTCGTTCTTAAAATTTCACCCCCTATAAGAGATACCTCCTTACCCTGTGGCCTACCACTAGAGACAAGTGAAATGATATATATATATATATATATATATATTTATTTATTTATATATATATATTTATTTATTTATTTATTTTCTCTTGGAAATGAAGATCTGATTATTCACTAATCGCCCATAAGGGGGTGGCTCAGTGGTAGAGATGAGACTTCACAATGTGTGAGGTCTCAGATTCGATCCCTTCCCACGTCCTCCTTAGGAGAAATAAAAAAGTACAAAAAAAAAAAAAGATTATTCACTAATCGACTTCTGACTTGGTGGTTTTGAGAATTGTCCCTCAAGATCGAGGCCTACTAATAAAGATTTGAAATAAAATCTAATATTCGACACCACCATGAAGGTAGCCAAATGGAAGTACGAGTTTGTACAATATCAAGAGTACTAAGCCTATTAAAGCATCGGCCCATACAGCCTGTGTTATGGCCTGGCCCAGGATCTTATTTATTTCAACAGCCGAAAACTCACCATCTTTCTCTTTCCTTTTTTATTTTTATTTTATTTTTGAGCAATTTTCCTTTCCTTTTAGTCAACCCATTTTTCTCTTTTGTTTGATTGATTTAATGTTCCGCCTTTGGCCAAAGAAAATTCAATAATTGTAGGTCCTTTGATTTTGTTCGGGATTCAATGCACTAGCAACTTGTCACCTGCATTTGTCCTTTCCATTTTCTGTTTCTAGATTTTATTATTTGATATTGTCCCCATCTCACATAATTATTCATAACATTTTTAATTATATCATTCTATATCAAGTACTCCTTTATAGATACGATATAATTTGGGATATATAAACCTCTCATTAAACTTGTCGATTTAGGGTTTAATGGTTCACCCAGTTGAATCATTTTTGTCGGATAAGTAAAAGTTATGAGAAGAATAATTGTCTATCAAGGCTCTGTTTGTTTCACATAAAATAATTTTTTAAAAATAATTTATAGATAATGAGAAAAAATTCATTTTCATGTGTTTGGTAGATCTTTTAAAAATATGTCTAAAAAAAATTCGGCTGTTTGGCTAATACACGAAAAATATTGCTAAAAACAATATATGAATAAATACAAAAAAAATATTATAATATTAATATATATAATGTTGAACTTTAAGTAATTTTTCTTTAGTAACCCTTAATTTATCATTGATGGTATCAAATCAATAAATTCCATCTTTTTTCAATCTTACAATTACAAATAAAATATTTCATAATTGATATAAAAAAGGTTTTCAAAAATAAAATGAACAATGTTTGGGAGGTCCTTAAATAATATCGTTGAAATTTTAGGATGTATTGAGTATTTATTAAAATTATAATTTATAAATAGTATGCATAAACTCTATTTATATTTCAAAACAATTTATTTGTTGAGTGAAATATTGTGCGAGTATGTAAATATGTATAATTGTAGAAGAGTCGTAAGAGTGCTTGAACATTTCAAAAACGACTTATGAAAAATGAATCCGTAAGTTATTTTCCGAAAAATAAAGCTTAATTTTTCATTGACTCGAAAAAAACTTTTACGTTAACTACATTTTCCTAAGATTACCAAAGTCATTTTCCATGAAACACACAAGTCTCAACCGCAACTACTATGTACAAGAATGTCAAATATTATCCAATCTTAGTAGCAAGAGTTTTATCTCCCTTAGGGTTTCTACCCGGGCTTGATGGCTAATTTTCGCATTCGGGTTAGACAATTCCTTGGGACATAAAATAAAAAAATGTCCACTGTCAAATATTGTTTAATCCGTAAGGTACGTCTATTTGATCATTCTTGACACTTGACTCTTACTATGATTTTGTTGGTAAAGCACATCTACTCGTGCCGTTGATTAACCAATTCAAAGTAAAACAATTTAATTTTAATTCAATTTGTGGTTCAATTCAATTCGAATGGAGAAAATGTCTACAACAACTCCAAAGGTCCACTAGCCAAAATATATTAAAATATTCGTCCTAATAACCGATGTAATTAATTACGATAATTCTTTTTTTAAAAAATAATTAATATCATTCTAAAGTTACTAATATAATTTATAAAATAATTACAAAAATACATTAAAATTTATGATAATGTTATGTTCATTTCGCATTTCAGCTAACTCACCTCATTGTATAATATAGGAAGCTTCTTGTAAAAATAAACTAAATCATTAATTACTGAATTATTTTGGTTGAAAATGGATATTTCCTAAGATTTATAGTACTCCTTTCAATCTTAGATGAGTGTCTACTTTTAAAAAAATATTTTCCCGTAAACGAGTGTCCATTTTCGTATAATTAAGTTTACTATTTTCACCTTTGACTCGTATTATAACGTGGTGTGGACTTGTAATGTTATACGTAAATTAAAAATAAATAGTTGACTCGTTTTGAGAGGAGGGAGTAGTACAGAATGTTGGAGTAAATAAAGTGGTGCTCTTATTATTAATTGCTAATTGTTGTTGCCTTTCTGGGAAGAATGAAGATCGAGTTTACGTTATTATTAATCACTAAATGCATCAAAGTGTTGATTCGAAGAAAAAGTTGTGTTATTATTTTCATTATGATTTAACCACTTGTGTTAAAGAGTTTGATATACTCATTAGTCATTAGGTAGTTTCGTGTGATTTCTACTGTGTGTGTGTTTTTCAGCGTTGTGTGAGTTACAATCTTTTTATTAGTGATTTTTTTTTTTACTTTATTGACAAACATTACATGTATAACTTGTGTTTTAATTTATTTTATGGTCAAAACTTTGATAAAATGATCTTACGGATATTTTATATAACACAAATTTTCTTAACCAAGTTCATTATGTATCGGTGGATTAAATTATGGAAAAGTTAAAATCCTTCTTAAGACCGGAGATAACTCTTCTATTCAATTCTGGTAATTTTATTTGAGCTAGTAAATTTTGTTTCATTCATTACTACATCTACGTGTTGTTTGAAAATACATTGACCCTGTCTGCAAATCTTTCACACAAAATCAAAAGTGTCAGCACCACGTGCAGAACCGATCATTTCAATCCCATTGTATCAGTCCATGAGGCCTTGCAAGATGGACTGCCAACTATCTGAGAAATCAATTAGTCCAAAACGTACATATGCTAATAATGGAGAAATCGTTGGCCCTATTTTCCTAAACATTTTTGTCTACAATCTCTTGTGCTTTCTTTCGATCGTAAAAGTTTATCTTCTAAATGTCGTTTTTAAAATATCCAGATCAACAACTTTTTTTTACAGCTTTGGTCAATATTTTTGAGTTCGAAAATCACAATTATTGTGTAATGAAATGAGAATCGCGATGCATTAAATACGAAATTGTAGTAGACATGTGTTGGGTTATAGGATTTTCAGTAGAGACGAAAACAAAAGAAAAAGAGAAAGAAGAATAATCCTTACGACAAGGGAGACAGGCCCGGCCCTGAGGGGTGTTTGAAGAGGCGACGACCATGGACCACCAATTTTGGGGGCCCCATTTACCTTTGTGATGATATATATAAAATAATGTTAGATATATTCACAATTGCTTCTACTTACCCCATGGTTAAGTCACATGGTATATGAGCTAGAGGTTCATGGTTCACAGATGAATCATCTCAAATTCAACTAAAGCCGACGATAGTGTCTTAAGGCAAGGGTTTCTTCGATGTTCCAGTGATGCAGATGGCACTCCGGGATTCATTTCAACATGGTATTCATTTGCCGCCGATACTGTGAATGGAAGAAGAAAAAGAAATTTTAGTGGTTCAGTGATTAGTATTCATTTGCTAACAAATCTATGAAAGTGGTCTTATGTCATTTTTTTTTAAAAGGTACTCAACCGGTTACATATTTAGGAATGTCAACCGACCTACAATTTATCCAATAATATTTGAACATAAAATGATAAAGAGAAGAAAAAATAAAGAAGAATAGTAAACTCCCTCCATTATATATAACTTTTTGGAGAGATTGTTTTCAATATAATTTTTACTTATTCATTACAATAATAATTGTTACTTCAAACTAATGTATGTTTGGGCAAAACTTCCCTTTAATTAATTACTTGTCATTCGATGTTAGGTATTATATTTCTTATTTTCATTACTTTTGAATTCTTAATACATCAACGAACAAGATAGTTTTTCTTCTTGTATTTTTATTTAATAGATTTATTTTGTCGATCATACTTGCCTCGTTTCATTTTTCATTATAACATAATTTATTCATTAAAGTGTTTATCTACCAAAATTTTAAATAATATGTGATACTTCATTACTATAATAAAAGATTAATTTATGTTTACCAAATTTTCTAATAAAAATAACAATATGGTAGGCATGGAACTGATTATCAATTTTAACCAATTCATAATTAATATTTAGAATCAATTTTTATTGCTAGACAAAAGGTATTAAGACTTTGATATGGTATCAAAATATGATTTTACACAATGAGCTATTTTTTTTACAATTATATCTTTTAATTAAATACAATAGTGCATTTTTCTATTTCAATACGCAATGAACACAAGTTTTTTTTCTCAAAATTCAGTTCACAAAAAATATTTTTATAGTAGTATTTATTTTTTATTATGTAAGATGGCTCTAGCCATGCATGAATTTTATTGATTAAACATTTAAACAAATAAAAAGAGTAATTATGTTATTCATGTGGATGTTAAATAAATATCGTTTAATATTTTTGAATTTAAAAATTATGTACGTAGTATTAGGAAAGTAACATGGTTAGACAACTTAATATTGATAAGTAACAGAGGATAATTTTGTTCAAATATATGTTTAATTGATGTAATAATTGATAGTAGATAAGTAAAAAAAAATTGTAGTAGAAATAGTTTCTTATTTTATTTTTATAGTAAAATGAGTGTTATATTTCCGGTATGTCAAAACATAGATTTAATAGCAAAAAAAACTCTTATCCTATTTCACGAATTTCAAATTATACCTCATAAATTAATTTTTGACCTTTTAATCTCCAGGTTGGAATATTTTTCTCCAACTCAAACATTATGTCTGTTTGATGTTAAAAACCATGATAAAAAGCTGGGATGCCGACGTGACGCCCACGTGCCAAAGGAGTGGGGAGGGGGGGAGTTTGGTCAAATTCCCTCTATATTTCTATTTCATCTAAAATAATTGTATTAAAAACCTTGTACTATGAAGTTGATTTAAAATCAAACCTAAGATAATTGCAAAAAAAAAACTGACCTATTTTGTGTTTTGCAAAATTAACCTCGTGTATTGATTTTCACCAAATTGAACCTCCACCTATTTTTATTTTTGCAATTCAAACCTTCCGTTAAAGTGGTGTTAATTTTTTTAACGTAATGATGAGTTGGCTGCCCTGTTGGCAGCTGACGTGGACACTACAGCTTCCAACTGATATTTCACGCTTTTTTCATTGCAAATTAAATCATGTACATTTGTTTGTATTGCAAAAACAACCTTGGTCAAACCGTAGTTTATTTCCCGCTTTTTTTCATTGCAAATTAAACCATGTACATTTGTTTGTATTGCAAAAACAACCTTGGTCAAACCGTAGTTTATTTCCCGCCATTTATATTGCAAAATAAACCTTAAACATTTTTTTTTGCAAGATGAACCTTGCAGTCACTCATGTATTATACCAGACTTCACTACAAAACAAAAAAAAATCCACAATAGCAGTCACTCATGTATTCTATGTACTACTGGGGATTTTTTTGAGAAGAAGAGAGAGAGAGAGATGGAGGGATAGAGATGGGCCAGAGAGACAGGAGTCAGAGGAAAAGCGGTTGTAGCGGTTGATTCGCCGGATTCAGATGAACGATGGTTGCGGCTGAAAGGGAGCCGGAGCAGAGAGATGGGAGGTTCGCCGGGCATGGTGGTATGAACTGGGTTTCTGGGCCTCGTGGCGTGATTGTGGTAGGAGGCGACGGCTCAAGATTCGCCGATCGATGCTTCGCCGCAACAAGTGGCGAGGACGCGACTAGGCTACTTGTGGATGAACCGCTGTGGGCGATTGGCCGAGGCTGGCCGCTGGGTAAGGCGGTGGATGGATTTCTTTGGTGGTGGATTTGGCGAAGAAATCGGGAAGATTCGCAGAAGGGAGGCCGTGGATGTCGCTTGGGAAGTTAAAATAGGGCGGGCGACATGAGTCTTCATCAATGGCGTGACGAGGTGGACGCTGAATGGAGTGGAGCAATTAAAGAGAAGGTGTGGCCGGAAGATGGTGGAGATTGTTGGGCCCGAATCTTCGGTTCAGAATGACTGAACGGGCTTGAAGACTGGCCGGGTGTTTTAACGGAGGATTGATTCAAGAATGAAGATGGTTGGGCGAAGACGATTTGAGCGAGGAGATGTGATAATTCACGTGCCATGGAGGGTGACTACCGTTGATTGATAGGTCCGAGCCGATTGATGGTCGGGAGAAGGAAAGATTCACCGAAGAAGATGAAAGAGTGGCTGGAGTGGGTGAGAGAAGATGGAGCAGGGCCTACCGGTTCACCGGAGAAGGAGGGTCCGACGGTGGAGACGTGGCGGTTCGATGATGAAGAGGCTTTGGTTGTTGGTGGAGAATGGCGGCTGGGTTTGGGGAAGATGAGATGGGGGGTTTGGGCGAAGGGATTGGGTGTAGAGGATGAAAGGTCCGACCATTGCAGGCTGTTAATTCGCCGGTGATTGAAGATGGGATTAAAGACGGTTCATCTTGCAAAAACAAAAAAATGTTTAAGGTTTATTTTGCAATAGAAATGGCGGGAAATAAACTATGGTTTGACCAAGGTTGTTTTTGCAATACAAACAAATGTACATGGTCATATTTGCAATGAAAAAAAGCGGGAAATAAACTACGGTTTGACCAAGGTTGTTTTTGCAATACAAACAAATGTATAGGGTTTAATTTGCAATGAAAAAAGCGGAAATATCGGTCAGAATATCACGCCACCGCCAACCTGGCAAACTCATCATCACGTTAAAAAAATTAACATCACTTTAACGGAAGGTTTGAATTGCAAAAATAAAAATAGGTGGAGGTTCAATTTGGTGAAAATCAATACACGAGGTTAATTTTGCAAAACACAAAATAGGTCAGGGTTTTTTTTGCAATTATCTCATCAATCCTTATACACACCTATTTTATTTTTTTTTAATTCCAAATCAAAATCAAAGCCATTTCATTCTCTTTCATTTCATTTTAATAATCGTGAATAGATCATTTTATCATTCATGAGGACAACATTGACATATTACAATCCAGATAGGTGGTTCTTATGTTGTTAAAGTTTTGGGGTACATTATTGTTTTATTATGGTTATTATTAATTTCCTAGAAATCTAGAATGACTAGATGTATAAATAATTTTATTTTACTTTTTTAGTGTTATTTATTTTTCTTTTTTACTAATAACAAAAAGTAAATTGACTACATTTTTTCGTGTTTGTGTAAGGTAGCGTAATGAGATCTTCATTTTTTTTTTCGTGTTAATGTAAAGTAAATTGACTATTTTGTCCCATTTTTGCATTGTGTTTGAACTTTTTTTTGTTAGTGTAAACAACGTGGGACATACGACAAATGTTTTTGCATATTATATCCTTTAAGCTTGTATGTTGATACTTGATAGTCTTAAAGCACAAAATATAAAAAGCATGATATACATTGTTGGTGCTTTCTAACAACTTTTGATGAGTTAGTTCTTAACACAGATCGAGCTCGTGGTTTGGCAAGGACAAGGGTTCAAATCTCCCCCCTTGCATTTATCCTAAAAATATTTCAAAGGGTACGTATTGGCCCTATATGTAAAAAAAAAAAAAAAAAGTGCATCTCTCTCCACGTATGTACGTGAGGGGGAGTCTTAAAGCACAAAATATAAAAGAGCATAATATACATTATTGGTTCTCTCTCTAACAGTTTAAGCTTTTAGATGAGTTGGTTACTTAACAGATAGAGTAGGTTTTTTGCCAACTAGTAGCTCCATGTATGACAGATTCACCCTTAGGGTTGACGGAGAAGATGCAATTTACTTGGACCTGGTAGGCTGGTACAACTATGGCTTACAGTTACAGTGGACATACAACAAAAAAAGTCGAGTCATGAAAGAACCATATTACATTATTATTGTTGTTACGGAAGTGAGGCAATGGAATCCATATTTTCTTGAAGCGGTCAAGACTTAAGAATAGAATAAGGATTCCATCAATGTTTCTCTCTCGTTAGTTATTCAGTCCCACATTTTTCCTTTCGTTACTTTTGAGGATTGTCTTTGTGAGACCCTCATTAGGATCCATAAGACGGTCCACATCTCTGTTATGTACAGTTTAACTCATCAATACATGATAAGTCAAATTAAGAAGATCCATCATATATAAAATATTTGTAAAATAGACTTTTAAAAATTTTCCCCTTTTTTATCGGATAATTACAAAATCACATAAAAATAAAAAATAAAACCACAAAAGAACATGTTTGATTTGGTAGTATTTTCAAGGGTTTTTTTTTTTTTGTGGTTTTGTAATGATTAGCTAAAAAAGTAAGAGTGAGATAGAGCGAAAAAATGTGAGACCAACGAGAGAGAAAATAAAAATCATGGTTCCACAACTTGTAAAATATTATTTGTTTGGTCCTATAATTTGAAAAAAAAAATAGTTTGATCCTACATTTGCGTTTTTTTATTAGATTTCTCAATCTCTCCGTTAATGTTATAATTACCGTTTAATTTATTTGAAAATGGCCAAAGTACCAATACCTCCCTTACAATGACAAAAAGTATCCTTATCTTCATTTTTATGGAATTAGCCTTTCATTCGTACCAAAAGTCTAAGACCAATTTTTAAAAAAAAAAAACAAATAAAATAATATAAAATAAAATAATTCATGTATCTCTAGAACAAAATTATTAGAAAAATACCGTAAAACAGAAGACGTAGAAAAGGTCGACATCTCGTAGCGCTCCAACAAAACTCAGCGTCACCTTCAAAATCGAATAATCAGATTTATTTATTTTTGGATAATCAGATTTAAAAAACTAAATCCATATCCTAAATATAACATCGGATTCGGATTAAAATCCGTTCCATTGAGAGGCTTAAATTCCACTACTCTCATATGAACAATTGATCTCCACTGCCCACAAATGAGTTCTGTGAGATTCACTACCTCCAAGGTCATCACACTCAGAACAGGTAGAAAGTTCGTAATTCACTCAATCTCGAAAGAAAACCCAACAAACCCAGGAATCAAGAATCTTTACACCAAATTCAAGAAATTAGGGCAGAGATAAGTGATAAAACCACAAACCTAGCTCAGAAATCATTGAAAAAAAGGAAGCAGAAAATGACAATTGATGTATTTGAAGCGTTAAAGATGCAATATTTGCAGTTGGAATTGATCAGGAATTCTTGATAAGGTAGGTGGAGACTTGATGAAAGAATTGCAAAGATTCTTGATCAATTTGATTTGATTTGGTTTGGTTGTTTTTGCATCAACTTGATGTAAATTTTGCGGCGTGCTCGAAATGTGATGTAGTGAAACAAGTGTCATTGGTATAGGAATTAGGAAGAGCAGTAATCAGCATCATGTAGGACTAGTAGGGGTACTTTTGACTATTCCCAGCAAAATTAAACGACAATTTTAACATTAACGGGAAAAGAGAGAGAATCTAATGACAAAACGCAACATGTAGGACCAAACTATTTTTTTTTTAAATCATAGGAGCAAGAAAATCATTTTCTGCAAGTTGAGGGACCAAAAAATTATTAACACCTTATAATGTCTAAAATAAAAACTCATCATAGGTGATACGACGGTGAAAACTGAAAAGGGTTGGCCTTAGGCGTAGGTGGTCGTGCATGTGGGTAGAGGTGTTGACAGGGTGGTGAAGATGAAGTTGAAGGAGGACTCCAGACTCATTCTCCATTGTTATTCTTTTCTCATTACACGGGTGTCCAATATGACCAACCTAAGTTAAATTACTACTACCTTCGTTCCGGATACATGTTCCTACTTTCTATTTGGGGATGTCTCAACTAATCTTCTTAAAAACTTTTGATATACAAATTTTCTATCATTTTTCATTATATAGCTCTTTATTTAATACTATCATTATTACACATCATATAGAGATAGTGAGTGCAATGGTTGCATAATTTATGATTGAGAGTCTGTGTAATGGGTAGTATTGTCACAACATATTTTACAACACATCATTAATTATATTTTTTAATCCTTGTACATAATTAATCCTTGATCAATTAGCTTTGGGCTACACATAAAAATTAGGGTGAAATTTAGGCTAGTCCACTTTGAACAATTTTCAACCACTACAGAATCCTATAATTTGGGAGAAATTCGGACTGGTACCATGTGGAGAAATGTTAACCGCAAAAGTCCACCATAATTTTTTTAAATCGCTACAATACACTTTTGAGGGAAAACTGACAAAGATACCTTTAATGAAGAAAATGCTACAGTACACCAAATTTGGGAATCGCAATACAAAAATTAGTCATCGATCATTAATCACGAAATGAGTCTAAATCTTCATTGCCAGATTTTAGCAAGAATTACATGAATGAATTGGGCCATGGAATATATACGCCCTTAGATATTAGTCTTCTCTCACCTCTCTGTTTAATCTATGTTGAGAATACAAGTGATTCTGAGACGGTTAGCATATCGTAATTCATTTAACTTCATATTGGTACCTTTTGATCCGCTTTTTTGACACTCGAGGATTTTCAAATAACAATCGATTTATGAGCATGCAAGTATGGTGACATTGCATATGAAGAGTACAATCATTATCATGGCAGCTCAAATGAATATAAACAATGTTGTTTTTAAGCTTATGAGTCATGTTTTCATTTATTTCTTCTGTTCTGTCTGTGTTGCATATGAAGTGGGTGTGTTGGTCATGACAACGACGTTTAAATTGGAGACAACGACGCTTAAATTGGAGGCAACGACACCCACATCGGAGGTAACAACGCACACATCGGAGGCAACAACGCCCACATAGGTTGGAATCCATCTTCAAAGTAAGGAAGAGAAAATGAATCTGAAGTAGTCTTTCACTACAGCTCGTTCATCAACTCGGGCAATATCCAAATGTTGCACAATTGAGCGTAGACCTATTCAGTTGGCATAGAAAACTGTTCGCAAATGACAGAGACGGAGGAAAGGATATTTTTGGAACAAAACTTTGAAAAAACACTTTAGCGATTGAGAATAAAATGAGGGTAGTGGAACAGTTATAATTTCAGAAAAATGTATCGGCCCACAATTATTCATAAATTTTTCAACTGAAAAAAAAAACACATTTTCGGGACAAAAAGATTGTGATACCCTTAATGAATGAAAGACATGCACAAGAGTCACTCAATCAGATAAAATCATGTGTCGCAATTCAAAATTATGCATCGTGATAAATAAAATCATATCAAACCCAAAGATGATATTACTGGGTTGGCTTCATGACTACAATACAATTTCAACTTTCTATTAAGCATAACAAGTTAGTCGTGTAGGATATTATGGGCTTAAATGGGCTATAGGGAGTAAAGAACTGGCTAAGACTGCATACAAGGCTACAGGAGCCTACAGCAAGCTTAGTGCACCTTAGGGCATCTCCAACCGATACCCCAAAACCCCAATTTGGGTCCAAAGCCACCCCAAATCCATTCCAACCCAACCCCCAAACCTCTCCCCAATTTGAGACCATGAATAGTGTTGCCCCAAATTTGGGGTGACACTATTCATCTAACACCAAATTGGGGTTGATGGGACCCACTACTTTTTAATACAAAAAATTGTTTTTTAAATACAAAAAATTATTCATAATTTATATTATGAATTTAAAAATATTTTAATTGATTAATAACTAATAATAACTATGTAATAAATATTAATAATGTAATTTATTTTAAAGCATTAAAAAAGAAAAATAAATTATAATAAATTGATCTATTATGTAAATTGAAAATAAAAAAAAGACATACAACTTGAAATTAAAAATTACATACAACTTGAAATAAAAAATAACATACAACTTGAAAATAAAAATGGCATACAACTTGAAAATAAAAATGAAATACAACTTGAATTTTTTTTCTTGATAGTTTTTAACATTTAAATAGATGTATTGCTTGCTTTATCATAATGTATGTGTTTGTATTAATCAAATGGTTTGTAATTTAAAGTATTAAATTACTAATTTTAATATATAATTAATTATATAAATAATATTATAAAAATAAACTTATAAAACATAATAATTATTTATTGTGTAATCTTAATAATTACAATTTTAAATATTATAGTAGAAAATCAAAATTTAATATACTAAGGAATATTCTTTTTGGTGTAAGATTTGGTGTGAAGGGTTGGAGTTGGAATAGTGGATAGTGCTGAAACTGTCCCAAATTGGGATAAGTTTGGACCCAAATTATGATTTTAGGGTTTAAATTCGTCTCCCTATAATTAAAACTAACGGCGGCTGCTTTCATAAGCTTTGCCCAGCCCAACCCACTTTTCTTTCTCTTGATGCTTTTTTACAACACTGCAAAATGTTTAATACAACATTGCAAAATATTTAATACAACACTTATTTTATTTATTTATTTTTCAATTTTGCTTCTGCTCAAAATCATTTTTAAAAAAAATAATTTATTATCATCCAGCGATGTAATCTTCTTACACAAGCAGTCTTTGGATCATGGCTTATGATCAACCCAAATCTAAAAAATAAAGACAAAATTGTGATTGACACGTGTCATAATCCAATGACCGTTTGTGTAAAAATCATCTTACATCATCGATGAATGAAAATTTTACTCATAAAAAAAATACCATGAAGAAAAAACTCAAAGCAATAAAAAAAGTGGCGAGAAATTTGGGCTGATTTTGAAGGCGGGGGCCAGGGAGGCCGACAATATGGGCTGGTGACAATGGCGGTTGACAAGGTTTTTGGGCTGACTGGACACTAAAAATAGGAGAAACTATGGACCGGTACACTTAAGTACCTTGATTTTTGAGAAAAAATTGCAATCCGATCTACTTTTTGAAGTTTTTAATCGTTAAAATACATTTTGAAGTTTTCAATCGGAAAAAGTTACTTTTGGTGACAAAATGATAATGATACCCTTAATGAATCGTAGGCCCGATACGAAGGTCATTATTTTTGCACCACAGTTCATCAATTTTATTGCATTATTTTTTACACAACGATTCAATAGTTTAATCGCACTACGATTCACCAATTTTATTGCATTAATTTTACACCGTGGTTCATCAATTTTATTGTATTATTTTTGCACCGCGGTTCAATAGTTTAATCGTGTAGTCTAATTGTACCACGATTAATCAATTTTTGTATTGTTATTCATCAATTTTATTGCATTAATTTTTATACTGCAATTCAATAGTTTAATTGTGTAGTCTAATTGTATCGCAATTCATCAATTTTATTGCATTATTTTTTGCAGTTCAATTGTTTAATTGTCTAATCTATTTGCACCGCGATTAATCAATTTAATCAGATATTTTTGCATTGCAATTCGAAATAGTTTAACTGCCTAGTCTAATTGCACCACGGTTCAAAATCGTAATGAAACAGACCATGTCCTCAGTCTTCCTTTTCATTCTCCTCCGTTGTAAGCTTTCTTATTCCTCCTCTTTCCCCTTCGTCCCTACTGTGAAAATCCTCCATCCCAATTTCATTAAAGTTTCGTAGTTAATAATTCTGAAAACCCGTTTACCTTTCGGGGGAGTTGCCCCCGAACCCCCATGAAGGGGCGCTGCCCCCTCGACTCCCGAGACCTAACATTTTGTTGCGCAACAATGGTAATTTTTGAATTCAAAGTGTGTTGTTGGAGCTGTTGAAAGAATCGATGGCATTTTCAGAATAATATTTCGAAAAAAGTGGTCTTTTGCAGTTGAAAAAAATGAACGGTGGGCTTTTGGCGTTCAAAACTTTGAAAAAGGGACCAGTCCGAATTTTACCTTTGTTTTTTTTGGAAGATAATCGGGCCGGTCCCCTGTGGAGAAAATATAACCGCAAAAATCTACTATATTTGTTTTAAACCACTAAAGTACATTTTTCATGGAAAATGACGAAGATACCCTTAACGAAAGAAAAATGCGTTGAAAAGCCACAATCCAAATTTGAGCATTGCAATGAAAAACATTGAGCATCGCTCAAAATTTTGGGCGTCGAAATGCAAAAACCACTGCTCAAAATTTTGGGCGTCGTTCATTTTGGGCAACGCAGCCTGGGTTTATTGGGATTAAAATAACTTGGTATACATCATGAAATTCAATTCTATAGCGATAATTCATATTTGATTGACTTTGGAAGTTCTACGTGTACTATGATTTTTATATTCCTGCAATTTTATCAGATAAGAGATGTAGTTGATTCAAAGTAAAAGCATTTACATTTCTGATTTGAGGCAACGACGCCCACATCATACCGAACTGGGTCTAGTGGAAGAAGAAATCTCACTGGTGCTATATAACACTCCATTTTTCCTCGATCAATGTTTATCTATTAGGCAAAATACCACTTTTCCTCAATCAATATTTATCTATTACGCAAAATGGTCATATTCTATTTTCATAACAGATCATATCAGTGGCGATATCGACAAATAGAGTTTAGCTGGGCCAAATGTCAGAAACACGGTTTATGGATTGGAGGATTATGGCAAGATTGATAACCTTTCCATCTTTCAATCAAAATCAGATAAGAGAAGTAGTTGATTCAAAGTAAAAGCATTTGCATTTCCGATTGGAGGCAACAACGCCACATCGTAGTCTTTGACACCCACATCATAGTCTTCGTCCATTTCCTCCACCACCATCGAACAAGATTGTTCACGTATTGTAGCTAGAAATGGAGCCAAAGATTGTTATTATCATGTTCGGAGATGTCAATCCAACCTACCTTTCAAAGCCAATTTCGAATTTCCGAACTTCCCATATTGAACAAGTTTGAGGTTTCATTTTTTTTTTCAAGAATCTTGCTCGATGGTGAATGTAATGGCAGTAGCAGCACAAGTATTACTATGTGAATTGCGCTAACAAGAATCTAATTGAGTGGGTCTTGTGTTAAGAGAAACAAGTAGCTCAAACGGAGAAATAAATGAAGAAGGAAGAAAGAAACTAGGTTGCTCTCCCGCTTCTTATCTCATTAAACACGACAGTGAGTATTTTAGGAACAATGTTATTAAAATTGAATTTAAGGGTTGAATAAAAAAAATAGCGGAGTGAAGCGGTTATAATTTTACAAAAGAGAACAGACACGCAATTATTCCTTTTTTTTTAAACCGCTAAAGTTCATTTTCATAAAATTATTCTTAAAATGCTCGCACAAGAGAAAGAACGATTGGAATTCGTAGAGATGAAGCCACTACCTTCTTCTTCTTCTTCTTTCCTCTACCATATTCTTCTTCTACCCAATTCTTCTTCTTTTTCTTCTTCTTATTCTTATTCTTCATCTGGGCACCTCTTCTTCTAGGCGCCTCTTTCTTCTTTTTCCTTTGCGGTTCTTTAAGTCTTGAATTTGGAATGTTTCGTTTGCAGATCTTCAAGTAAAAATTCCTTTGTAGGTATTCATTGTTTTATATTAATTTTTTTTTCCTTTGTAGATCTTCAAGTCTGGAAATTCTTAATTTAAAAAATCTTCAGGTTTTTTGCAGATCTTCAAACGAAGAACCAAAGCACAACGACGGCGAATGGTAACTAGCTTATTTAGTTGCCCAGCCATCTTCGGCTTTAAAATCATTTGAGCCTTATTTGTGCAGCTTCAAATCCTGTTGAAGTTTGTCATGACAGACTCATGTGTTATCATCACTTCAATGACTTGGCTACCCATGCTATACCCAAATTCAAAGGCTAATGAACTCGACAGTCGACATAGATAAAATGATCACATCTTCAAAATGCAAGAGGAGAAAGCAATTCAATGCTTTTGAGTATGACTAGTACTTAACTAAAAGAATGAGAAAAAAAATCTCATTAGAGTCCACTATAAGTTAACTGGTTCTGATTGCACAAAAAGAGGGCATTTTTGCAAGAATATTCATTCTCAATCACAACTCTGGCAAAGGAAATGAATGTCAAATTAGTGTAAAATCTTAAGATTCATACCCATATCAAGTTTATCATTGCAGCAAATCCATATTGAAGTAGTTCAAACTTGCACTTAATTTTCCCTTAACAGAATAACCATGTAAGCATATCTTCCTAAAACTCCTAATGTACATTAGAACGAGCTTAACAAAATATTGAAACCTAAAACGAAATATTAAGGTATACTGTTGTAGAAGTCAGAGGCTGGTGATAAAATCTGAAAATTTACATGGTTCTAAAATCAATAACTCCAACTAGGATTCAGAAAGAATTGCTTCGATTTATGGTTGGAGATGAAGATTAGGGCGTGTTGTGCTAGGGATTTGGGGTTTCAAATTCGGGTTAGGGTTCATATTTGAGAGAGAGAGAGAGAGAGAGAGTCTGATTGATGATTTGGGACACTAATGAGAGATCAAAGAGAGAACATTGTTGTCTCTCTCGACGGAGGAACTCGTTGACGACGAACTTGAGTGAAATTGGGGGAGAGCCGACAGATTTAGATTTTAGCGAAGGTACATTTAGTCCATCTTAATAGTTTCAAATAGGCATGCCTATTTGTGTATATTTAAAATTTTAAGTATGTCCATATCTATTTTTTAGTAGGCGGTTTGAGCAGACGGGCATGTGCAAAAATTGTCGTCTCTAATGTCATGTTATTGTCTTATTGCTCCAAAGTTGCTGACTTTTGAAAATTGACATTTTGACCCCCTAAAGTATTCAAACAACCTCCTAAGCTTCCAAACTTGCCTCCAAACATCTCGACTTATCAAATAAACCTTCAAACTTGTGGAAACACTTTCAAGGCTTGTCAAGATCATATCATTGGGGAATTTATTTCTTCAATTGACTAATTTTAAAGAATTTGTTTTTAAAGAGTTGTAGATCTTTGAACAATAAAAATTATGTGGTTATGTTGGTGAACAAGTCTTTGCTTCACTTTCCAACCACTTTGGTATCTATTGGCCATTATATAATACATATACATCACGTCCAACAAACATTATCGATGAAGGTTATGCCACATTGTCTCAATATTTAATATTCTTCTTCTTTTTTCTCTTTCTACTATTTTTGTCTTTATTGTAAGTGAATTAAACCATATTGAGTTTGAAACAAATTCTGATGTTTGCGATGCTTAGTCATGCTGCTAGTTCAAGGAAATTTAGAAATTTGTATTTCGGAAAATTGATACAAATTATTCTCGCTAAATAAATTGTTTTGCACACAAACTCGAATAATTAATGAATATATAACTAGTATTTGAGTTGATTATAATTACAATAATGTTTGAACATCACTATATTATTAATACGTTAATATCAAATGTGGATGATAATGTTGAAATGTTATAGAGATTGTGACATGATTTTAGATTTTTAAAAATAGATTTTTAAAGTGAAATATCTCTAAATAGTATATTGGATAGATGAAACAATATTTAAGACTTATAAAAATTTAACTTATACCAGAAAAGTGTGAAGACCAACCACTCCAACATGGTTCATGGTATATGAATATCTTCTTCTTTTCTTATACATACCTTTTTTTTTTCCTTTTCTTTTCTTTTATTGAGGAATCTAAGATGAAAAAAATATGCTAAAATGTTCATAAAATAACGTGTTATCTTATGTGTCATTTTTTTATTTCACTTTCCTATCTACAATGAGACAAAAAAATATAAAATAATATAACATATACGATATTACATATTTTTAAGATAAAAACTGAAGAAAAATAGTCTTACGAGTATTTTATGTAAAATGGATTCCCTTGATCTAGCTTCACCGTGTGTTGATGCATGGATCGACTTGTGAGAGATTCTAATTCTATTTACGAATTAAGATCATATTACAATTTATATGGACTTACTCTTTTTTAAAATTATTTTTGCATAAAAATTGGTTTTCATTTGGTGACTCTTCATTTAAGATACCTTCTCTCACAAGGTTAAAATTCCAATGGACTAGTGGCAGACACAGAACCGCAAGTGGATATTATTGTGTATATATATATATATAATATTTTTAAAAGCTCGCTTGGTGAAATGTTTTTAAAATGTAGGTTTTGATTTGTAGCATGAAATGAAGTGGTCATAGTTTGTTATTTTGGTACAATAAGTAGTCCTATTTTTAGGTTAGTTGCTATTTGATTTCTTTTGATTTAGTCTTAATTTGTTCCATGTTTCTAGGCTAAAACTGGTTTGTTTATTCTTTGTTTTTGTTATGATCTATACGACTATAAAAGCCCGTTGGAGGTTATATAATAGATAAGTTTATTCTCATAATAATTGGCTCTGTTTATTGTTCAGCTGTGAACATACTCTTACATTTTGGTATCAGAGCCACTCCATAAGGCCTAATTTGAGAGTTTGGAAAAGTGAGTTAGAGAGTAAACAAGAAAGGAAGTAGAGAGATGGGGTCAGAGGTAAACGACAATTTTGCTCAACCTTCTATTCCGAAGTTTGATGGTGATTACGATCATTGGAGCATGGTCATGGAGAATCTTCTCCGATCCAAGGAGTACTGGATCGTTGTGGAATCAGGCTACTTACATCCTAATGATGAACAGGAGATGGCGACTGCACAGAGAAAACCTTGGAGGAGATGAAGCTGAAAGATTTGAAGGCCAAAAATTACTTGTTTCAATCTATTGACAAGTTAATTTTAAAGACAATCACGTAGAAGGGGACGTCCAAACAACTTTGGGACTCCATGAAGATGAAATGTCAGGGGAATGCTCGCGTCCAGAGATCCCAACTCAATCGTCTTCGCAGGAATTTTGAGGTTCTAACAATGAAGCAAGGTGAATCGATCACTCATTATTTTTGTCGAGTGATGGAAGTTGCAAACGAAATGAGGAATTATGGAGAGGACATAACTAATGTTAAGATATTTGAGAAAATATTAAGGACTCTCACCGAAAAATGGAATTATATTATCTGTTTCATAGAAGAAGCAAAAGATATCGATCAGTTCTCCGTGGACGCCTTACAAAGTTAACTGCTTGTTCATGAGCAAAAGTTCAAGAAGGATGGAGAAGAATAACAAGCACTCCAGGTCACTCATGATACAAGGTACAACAAACGAGGGCGAGGAAGAACATCATATCAAGGAGGTAGGGGTAGAGGAAGAGGTGGGCAGTCCTACGACAAAGCTGTGGTTGAGTGTTACAAATGTCATCAGCTTGGACATTATCAATATGAGTGTCCAATGGTGGAAAAGAAGGTTAACTATGTGGAGTTTAACGAATCAGAGGAACAACTGCTCATGTCTTATGTAGAAATGAACAAAGGTAATCACAATAATTTATGGTTTCTTGACTCTGGTTGTAGTAACCATATGTGTGGTGATCGCTCTTTTTTCTGTGATTTGGATGAGAGTTTCAAAAATATGGTGAGGCTTGGAAATAATATGAAGATGAGTGTGGTTGGGAAACAGAATGTAAGATTATTTTTGGAGGGTAGTAGTCATGTTATAATAAAGGTCTTTTACGTGCCCGAGTTAAAAAACAATCTTCTTAGCATTGGTCAGTTGCAGGAGAAAGGATTAAGTGTTCTGATTAAATCCAACCAATGTCGAATTTATCATCCCTCAAGAGGCTTGATTATCCAAAGCGACATGACTGCGAACATAATGTTTATACTGCTATCTGAGTCACAAGTTGCAGAAAAGCTAATGAAGAAGGAGGTATGTTTGCAAGCAACAACTCAAGACATGACTGAGCTTTGGCACCAAAGGTATGGTCACCTGGTTTACAAAGGTCTCAAATCATTACAGCGCAAAGAAATGGTGAGAGGTTTGCTTGAGATCAATGAAACAGAGTTGTGTGTACGAATTGTTTAAAAGGCAAGCAACACCGAGACTCTTCTACTATCTACTATCTACTACTACTATAAAATTCTAGGTTATTTCTTACAACTTAATGTATGGACAAAACTATCCATGCACCTAATAAACATCCACAATAAAATTAATGTTAAACAAGTAAAATTTGTCATAAGTAGAAAATAATGTATAGACATAAATAACCCTAGATTTAATAAACTATTCACCATTCATTATTGCTAAACAAATAAATTTGCATGGGCTAATCAATTCTTTGAAGGATGAAATTGAATTTGGTCCCTCAACTAATACCAAACTTTAAATTAGATCCTAAAGTCTTTAATTATATTCATTTTGTCTCATATGTTGATTTTTTTTTTGTCATATTCCCTCTTCGTGTCATTACAATTACAAATGTCATACAATATTTTTGAATATCACGAAAATGCACTTACTCAGTTAAGAGAAAAAATAATGATTTAAATTTTTAAATTTGTTTAACATTTGTTACGTTAAAATTTTGACTACGACAAGCAACCTTAAAAGACTATCATATTGATCCCTAAGTTATAGATCCTACTAACAAATCTCTATTCAGTTAACTAAATAACTTTTGTTATAACCATATTTCTTTTTCTATATAAAAGTGTGAGTGTTTTCTTACATTAGGTAAACATTACTAGAGGTGTATGAATTTTTTGAACTATCGTAATAGATTTATTGGTGATTGTCGAGATATTAAACAAATCGGTGACGAGTTTACTAATTATCAGTGAACAAACCAAGAGAAATGAGTTTTAAAAAAAGAGCTATTGTTTAAGATGATGAAGAAAACAATGGAAAACACATGTTATGAATATATGCATTTTGTTAGAGAAGAAAGCAATAATTTACAGTTTTCTCCCTTTAATATTTGCATGCTACAAGTAACTCTAAAGACTAACATATTGGTACCTAATAAATACCTCCTATCAATTAATTAAGATTTTCACTATCCTTTAAATATTGAAATTTTCGAATAAACCCTAAAATGTTGAGAAATGTGTAGAACCCATTATCCTACACATAACGTTAAAGTAAGTATGTTATCTTTAGTTACTTTATTTTGTAATAAATGGATATACTCCCTCCGTCTCCAAATTATTGTCCTGCTTTCCTTTTTCGTCCATCCTAAAATAATTGTCTTATTAAACTTTCCTTTTTAGGACAACACTTTTACCATTTTATCCTTACTTTTTCATCCTTCTTTAATTATGGGTTATATGCACATGGGATTTAAAGTAAATTATACATCAAACTAATATTAATAATCCAGTCAAATGTGTTTTCTTAAACCGTGCACCAAGTCCACCAAGATGATAATTTAGTGACGGAGGGAGTATATATTAACGTTGAAGTAAGTATGTTGTCTTTAAATTAACCACTACTAATAATATTTACACATTCTTCTGTTTCCCATTGTATGGTTTATTACCATATCTAATATATTACATAAATTGCAGAGTAAGGAGAGATAGAAGAAGAAGTTTGAGAGATAGCTAAAAGATGAATGATTTTTTTAGAAACTACAACAATTGTGAGAGTGGGTAATAAGTATATAACCTTACATCTTGAGATTATGTTTTTAATAAATTTCAAAAATTGTTATGATGAAATTGTTGCAGATATTACTAAAGTTTTATGAATTTATTTAATTGTAATAACATATTTGTTAGTGCGTATAGAGATACTTAGGAAATCATTGGTTAAAGCACTCTTTGAGGTGGTTACTTCTTTCGAGGGTGAAACTTTCAGTATTGTCCTTTTATCTCATCTATATGAGTTAAACCTTTTCAAAATATTTTTTAGATAAATATGTTGTAGATTTTGATTTGACTGTTTCCAAGTAGCATGAGCAGTTATTGATGTATCGGTGTTAAATCTTAGTTTTTCTAGTTGATTCTGTTGTTGTTTATGCTGGTGTAGTGTGTAACTGACGAGTTTGTATATGTGTGTATAGTTTTGAGTTTTGTAGAATATGGTTTTGATTTGGCAAAATAGTCATGATGCCAAGTCTTGGCATCAACATTTTTGGATTTTTTTTTTGCTTGAAAAAAATGTCAAAAGCGATCTTGCCAATGCTTGAATTTTCGATCATAAAATCGGCATTTTTGGGTTTTTTTTTGTCCTAAAAAAACTGTCCATAGTGCTAATGCCAAGCCTTGGCATCAGCATTTTTGAATTTTTTGGCTTGAAAAAACTGTCAAAACAGGGCTGATGCAAAGCTTTGGCATCAGCTTTTTTGAATTTTTTCGGTATTGCAAAAAACTGTCAAAACAGTGCTGATGCCAAGCCTTAGCATCAGCTTTAAAAAAAATTGTCTTGAATAAACTCTCAAAATAGTCATGATGCCAAGCCTTGACATCAACATTTTATGATATTTTTTTTGCTTGAATAAATTGTCAAAATAGTGCTGATGTCAAGCCTTGACATCAGCTTTTTTGAATTTTTTTGGTCTTGCAAAAAACTGTCAAAACAGTGTTGATGCCAAGCCTTGGCATCGCTTTTTTTTTTTGGCTTGAATAAACCTTGATGCCAAGCCTTGGCATCAACTTTTTTGAATTTTTTTGGTCTTCCAAAAAACTGTCAAAACAGTGTTGATGTCAAGCTTTGCATCAGCTTTTTTGAATTTTTTTGGCTTGTAAACTCTCAAAACAATCCTGATGCCAAGCCTTGACATCAACATTTTTTGATTTTTTTTGCTTGAATAAATTGTCAAAACAATGCTGATGCCAAGCCTTGGCATTTAATTTTTTGGTCTTGCAAAAGCGTCAAAAGCAGATGTTGATGCCAAACCTTGAGATCAATTTTTTTTTTAATTTTTTTTGCTTGAATAAACTGTGAAAACAGTGCTGATGCCAAGCCTTCACATCAGTTTTTTTGATTTTTTTTGATCTTGCAAAAAATCGATGCTGCATTGGCATTTTGAATACAGCTTGAATAAACTATCAAAACAGTGATGATGTCAAACCTTAGCATCAATTTTTTGATTTTTTTTTATTTGAATAAACTGTCAAAACAGTGGTGATGCCAAGCCTTGGCATCAGCATTTTTTGAATTTTTTGGTCTCGCAAAAAACTTTCAAAACAGTGTTGATGTCAAGCCTTGGCATCAACATTTTTTGGTTTTTTAGGCCTTATTAGATTTGCCTTCATTAATGACATTTTCGTCATTTGGCAACCAATTTGTAGTTATTTGAAATGTCTAAAAAATTGATGGACCTAAATGAAAACATGTTTTTAAAATTATACTCACTTGAAATTTGCCCTTACAAATGCACTTTATGGGTTTATGAGTATTGACATTCAAGCTGTGAAAAAAAAAAGATAGAAAAAAAAAAAGTTAATGGCAGTGCCCTCACCAAAACTTTGAAATCTAATACACTAAGTCATAACAAAAGCTAGAGAAGTCCTTTTACCTTATCTAAAAAAATATAAAGCTTTAATAAGGATAAGGAGTGCTAATTAAAGTGGAAATTGTCAAATATGACCATTTGACCCGATGAATAAATATATTTGGCTTTTAACCATTGGTTTATAGTGAACCAATTGGTTTATTAGGCGACCACTTAGTCGACTAGTGGCTTATCAGTGAACCATTGGTTTATTAGTCGACCAAGGTGAAGTGACAATAAAATTTTATTTTTTAAAATTATGCTATATATGACCAAATCATCTTTGACTTGACCATTGGTGTAAATACCCCTTGCTAAATGAAACTTGCAAAATGAACGGTGTTTCCGTTTGAAAAATTGAGATACATAGATATTTCAAAGTTACAAGAGCTCAAGCAACCCAAACCAGATTTCAAGATGGAAAAAACAAAATCGGCCAGAAAAGCAACACAAATAAAAAGCTGAGAGTTGAAGCAAGCAATACACAAATGAGAAAGTGTTGATGGGATTCATGATAGAACAAAAATTGAAATAAAAAATCAATTCACACAAACACATATGACACATCCTATATGTATATAACATGTGTAGGAGTTGAATCGACGATAGAGAGCAGAGTAGAGAGACATGCAAAGTCGTAGAATTGGATGTTGTTGATGATGGCAACTGTCGGTGCAAGAGAAGAAGAAGTAACGCCGCTAATCTCATCGCGAAAATTTGGACGGGTTAGGAGTGGTTTTGGGGAAAATCTCATTTGCAATATATATATATATATAGAGAGAGAGAGAGTCGGGAAGATAGGGAACTGGAGATTCGTGGGATGGGATTACGTCGGATGTTGGATTGGCTTGTGCCGAAGAAAAGGGGGAACTCATCGTGGCGTAGGATTGGACGTATTGGTTGATTGAGGGAAAAATTAGGTTATTTATTTATTTTGATTTTATTTTTTTGATCTAATTACTTTTTTTATTTTACCATTTGGGTTAACATTGTTGGATTTATTCCGTAATGTGACCCATATGAATTTGACTCATATAAATTAATGGTAAATAAAGTTTTAACAATAAAGTGTCCCACTTTGATGGTTAAGTGAGAATAAGAGTATGTTAAAGTTTGGAAGTTTTAAAGTGGTACTCTCTCTTCCTATGCCTCAAATAGTTGTACATAGTATATACATAATAATGGACACACACACACACACACACACACACACACATATATATATATATATATATATATATATATATATATATATATATATATATATATATATATATATATATATATATATATATATATCCTTGAAGATAAACATCATTGACCAAAATCAAAGTGATCATTTCTTTCCTTGAGGCGATGGCGTGGAGTTTGGACCAAGAAGGTTTGTTTGGTTTCTTTCTTTGTGAAGATACTAGCCTAATCTCTATATATAGTGTCCAAACCAAATGTAAGAGAAAAGGATAAGACACTAAGAGATATATAAGGTTCTACAAAAGGAAAGGAAAAGAAAAGTAAAGGGAAACGCTCCTCGCCATCAAGGAGAAATTAAAGAGCTTGGCAAGGTCGAAAATTCTGCTTATAATAACAATTGTAAGTCGACATCATGGATCCATGTTAGTTTTCATTACATGTATTTGTACATTAAATCGTGAAAATTATGTGTTCCAAGATTGTGGGTTTTATTATATTATCATGAGTTTCTAGAAAATGATTTATGGTTGAAACTCATGCATGTATAAAAGTTTAACATGTGGTATCAGAGCTTAAGGTTGCGAACTCATAATTTCTCTGATTAAAGTGTCTCTTATATTTTAATTGTAAAGTTTGTACGGTAATTGTACATGTAATATTGGTTGCTCTTGTACTATTTAAGAGTGAAATTAAAATTTTTGTGCAGTAAAGTTTTTGCATAAAATTAATTGTGTGTTTAACACCGACTATGTTGAATTTCAAGCTTGGCCAAAAATTTGCAAACAAATTAGATATTATGTTGTTATTTTCTAAATAAAATTTTAATGTTTTGTTAAAGGCTTGCAATATAAAAGTATAATTTATTGTTAAGACATTAATAGCTTGTTAGTCATCAAAGTGGCTTGGCTAAATGGAATGTCTAACACATTAAATTAATTTTATGTCAGTTGTTCATGAGTACAAAGATGCCTCTAAAAATGACAAGAAAAGTTGATTGAACAATTGAGTTTATAGACTAATTGCTAGAAGATCGTCTAAAGACAAACCATTGCAACTAGTCTATATCGTTAAAGGGACTAATCATTGTACCTTGGTTAAATAAGATGTATATCCAAAGATAGACAACTTATTTGACTATTGTATGTTATGATTGACCATTAAAGTTTCTATTGTATGGCATCGATTAAGTTGTTTATGTGTTTAAGGCTTACCCAAAGGTGAACTTAAATACATGCTTAAAGTTTATGACAGTTTCTGAATTTATTAAAGTCAACTCAAAGCGTTAATGGTTGAGCATGTATAAATGTTTTGCAGCCTCATTAAGTCTTTTTGCATCAGAAAGTTCAGTTGTTAAGTTCAATGGGCTAAACTATACTGATTGGTCTGAATAAATCCAGTTTACTCTGGGTGTTATGGATCTGGACATAGCTATAGTATCATATGAAAAGCCCGCAGCCACTACTGAGACTAGCTCAAAAGATGACAAGTCCATATATGGGGCTTGGGAGCGGTCTAACAGGCTGAGTTTGAACCTTATGAAAATGACTATGGCTGAAAATATTAAGACATCGATGCCAAAGACTGAAGATGCTAGAGAGTTCATGCTGAAGGTTAAAGATTATTCTCGGTCTGGTCTTGCTGATAAATCCATTGTAGGCAATCTCATGGGTGAATTGACTACAAAGAAATTTGATTGGTCAAAGTCAATTCATAATCATGTAACAGAAATGTCTTACCTATGGGAATGGATGTGAGTGATAGCTTTCTTGTATAGATCATAATGAATTCCATTCCTGCTGAATTTGGCCAGTTCCAGGTGAACTATAACACCATGAAAGATAAATGGAACTTTAAAGAGTTAAAGGCCATGCTAGTGCAAGAGGGAGTGAGATTAAAGAAAATAAAAGATCACTTCATCCACCTCACAGTCTATGATGGTGGTAGCAGCAGCAAGTTCAAACCAGGTAAAAGGGACAAAGGCAAGAAAAGTGATAAGGCCCCAATAAAGGTTTCTGAGGGCCAAATCAAGAAAACGAAAATTAGGTGTTTCTTCTATAACAAAAAAGGACATGTAAAGGTTGATTGTCCTAAACGAAAGGAATGGTTCGAGAAGAAAGGTACATATTATGTTTCTGTATGTTTTGAATCGAATCTTATAAAAGTTCCTAATAATACCTGGTGGTTAGATTCTGGTGCAACTACTCATGTGTCTCATGTTATGCAGGGATTTAGTACGATCCAACCCATAAACGAAAATGAACAGTACTTGTTTATGGGAAACATGATGAGGGCACAGATAGAGGGCATAGGGACTTATAGGTTGCTTTTGGACATTGGGTGTCATTTAAACCTGAAAAGATGCCTTTATGTACCTGATTGTTCCCGAAATCTTGTTTCAGTAGGGAAGCTGGATGTAATAGATTATCGTTTTGAGATTTGTAAGGACAGTTTTTTGTTGTATAAAGATAACCGTTTTTATGGGTCAGGAAAGTTGTATGACTCACTTTATCGTGTAAATCTCAACAACGATTTTGTTGAATCTTTGTTTCATGTTGAAAGTAATGTAGGCATTAAACGTAGTACACCAAATGAAAGTTCAGCTTACTTATGGCATCAAAGATTGGGTCACATTTCCAAAGAAATGTTATTGAGGTTGATGAAAAGTGAAATTCTTCCTCAATTGGATTTTAGTGACTGGAACGTATGTGTGGACTGTATTAAAGGAAAACAGACTAAAACCACAGTAAAGAAATCAGTCATAAGAAGCACTCAACTCTTAGGGTTGATGCACACTGATATTTGTGGTCCTTTTGACGTTCCAAGTTGGAGCGGCGAACAGTTTTTCATTACCTTTATTGATGACTACTCACGTTATTGTTATGCTTATCTACTGCATGAAAAATCTCATTCAGTGATCATCCTCAAGGTGTTCATAAATGAAGTGGAAAGGCAGTTAGATAAAAAAAAAGTGAAAATAGTGAGATCAGATAGATGTGGTGAGTATTACAGAAAATTTACTGAAAATGGACAATGTCCAGGTCCATTTGCAATGTTTCTTGAAAGTCGTAGCATTTGTACACAGTATACAATGTCCGGGACTCCTCAGCAGAATGGTGTTGCTAAGAGACGAAATCGTACATTAATGGATATGGTTAGGAGCAAGTTAAATGATTGCTCTTTACCCCTATCAATGTGGATGCATGCGTTAAAGACCGCTGCGTATCTCCTCAATAGGGTTCCTAGTAAAGCTGTCCCTAAAGCACCTTATGAGTTATGGACATGTAGGAAACCCAGTTTGAGGCATCTTCATGTTTGGGGTTGCCTAGCGGAAGTAAGAATATATAATGTACATGAAAAGAAACTTGATACTAGGATAGTTAGTGGATATTTTATTGGCTATCCTGAAAAGTCTAAGGGGTATAGGTTCTACTGTCCTAACCATAGTACGAGAATTATTGAGTCAGGAAATGCTCGGTTCATAGAAAATGGCTCAATTAGCGGGAGTGGGAAACCACGTGAAATTGGCATTCAAGAAATTCGGGTATAAATGTCATTACCCGATATTCCTGCTGAAATTGTTGTTCCAATTGTTGTATCACAGTCAAACAACATACCAGAACAACATATTAATGTTCAAAACCCACAAAATGAAGGTATTATAGATGAACCAGTCGCAGCTGAACAAGATATTAATGAACCACAACAGGAAGTAGCTTTAAGACGGTATGTAAGGCAGAAAAGATCAACTATTCTTGATGACTATGTGGTGTATAATCTTGAGCATGAATACGACTTGAGCATTAATAAAGATCCAGTCACATTTAGTCAAGCGGTGAATAGTAACAATTCAGAAAAGTGGATCAATGCCATGAAAGAAGAAATTAAGTCGATGTATGACAATGAGGTTTGGGACTTAGTAGAGTTACCTGAAGGTTCTAAAAGAGTCGGTTGTAAATGGGTCTTTAAGACCAAACATGACTCAAAAGGTAACATCGAAAGGTATAAGGCCAGACTTGCAACTAAGGGTTATACACAGAAGGATGACATTGACTATAAAGAGACCTTCTCCCCAATATCAAAGAAGGACTCTTTAAGAATTGTTTTGACTTTGGTAGCTCATTATGACTTAGAGCTTTACCAATTGGATGTTAAAATTGCTTTTCTAATTGGTAAGTTGGAAGAGGAAGATTATATGGACCAACCAGAAGGGTTTGTGACCACAAGAAAAGAAAATTTAGTGTGTAAATTAAAGAAGTCAATATATGGACTGCAACAGGCCTCCCATCAATGGTATCTGAAATTCAATAATACTATTACATCTTATGGCTTCACGGAGAACACCGTTGATCGGTGTATCTACATGAAGGTTAGTGGGAGCAATTTCATACAATTGGTCTTGTATGTCGATGACATATTGCTTGCTGCAAATGATATTGGAATGTTACATAACGTAAAGGAATTTCTCTCTAAGAACTTTGAAATGAAAGATTTAGGTGAGGCATCCTATGTGATAGGAATAGAAATATTCCATGACAAATAACATGGATGGTTAGGATTGTCTCAAAAGGCCTATATTGATAAAGTTCTAGAGAGATTCAAAATGGAAAATTGTTCGTTGCTGGGATAGTTCCAATACAAAAAGGGGACAAGTTCAGTCTAATGCAATGTCCCAGGAATGATTTGGAACGGAAGGAAATGAACTCTATTCCATATGCTTCAGTGGTTGGGAGCTTAATGTATGCACAGACTTGTACTCGATCTAATATCAGCTTTGTAGTTGGAACGATGGGTCGATATCAAGTAATCCTGGAATAGACCACCGGAAGGTCGCAAAGAAAGTTCTTCGGTACTTACCAGTGTTCTAAAACTCCCCGCCTAACTCCGCCTAGGCCCCGCCTAGGCGCTAGGCACCTCTCTACCACCGCAACTTTCTTAGTCGCCACCTAATCGGCCAAGTCGGCATCTACGCAAAACCTCGCCGACCTTAATTTATTTTTGTAGCTTTGATTTTATGACATGTGGTGACCGGAGAAGGAAGGGGGAGCGAACTGGAGAAGGAAGAGAGAGTGGTAATGGTGAGGCAGATAGTGAGGTAGAAAGAAACGAGGTTTGATTTTGTGGATATTCGGTGGGATGAGAGAGGGGATAGATTAAAGAGTTCGATCTAGGAGGAAAGAGATTGGAAGATGAAAACATAAAGAAAGTCGGTCTGCCGGAAAGAAAGAGAAGAAAAAAAAGAAAGGAAGAAAAAGGGGTTGCTGGTCTGCCAGATAGAGAGAAGAAAGATGAAGAAAAAGAGGGTTGTCTCGGGATTCTGAATTTAGAATGAGGGAATAGGGATGATGAGTTAAACTGTGAGTTGTATGAGCAGTAGGTAGGTGGAGTAATATATAGTTTAGTTCTAAACTTGACTGGTTTATTGCTTTGAGGTTGTTGGGAATTGAGATTAATGGTAGGTTTGTATATTTTTGTTCATTTTACAAATATAGACAAGTGTTTGATAAAATGACAAATATAAATAAAAAAAATGTAGTCAATGTTTTTTATCCTTGATGTAAATTATCAAAAAAAAAAAGGTAATTTAGCCTTAATATTAGGCCCCGCCTAGGCCCGATTACGCGCCGACTAATCCCCTAGGCGCTAGTGTGTTGCTTAACGATTGCCTAACGATTTTTAGAACCTTGGTACTTACAAGGCACCAAAGATCACATGCTCACATACAGGAGGTCTAATCACCTCAATGTAATCGGTTATTCATATTCAGATTATGCTGGATGTGTTGACTCTAAAAAGTCAACATTTGGCTATTTGTTCCTTCTAGCAGAAGGAGCAGTCTGATGGAGGAGTGGAAAGCAGTCTGTCATTGCTACGTCCACTATGGAGGCTGAATTTCTGGCATTCCTTGATGCTACGATTCATGGATTGTGGTTGCGGAATTTTATCTCAGGGCTTGGAATTGTCGACAATATAGCTAAGCCACTGAGAATTTATTATGATAACTCCGCAGCTGTTTTCTTCTCAAAGAACGACAAGTACTCTAAAGGTGCTAAACATATGGAATTAAAGTACTTGGTTGTTAAAGAACAAGTGTAGAAACAAAGAGTGTCTATAGAGCATATTAGCACCGACATGATGATAGCGGATCCGTTAATAAAAAGATTATCACCTAAGACATTTCATGGCCATGTCGATAGGGTGGGTATCATGGAAAAGTCTTTGTTAACATAATGGGCATGTATGTGTATATATATACATAACAGTTATTTTGCTCTTTAGGTTATGACACTCTGAGCTCATGTATATGTTTTATGTTTCTGCATATTTACATTGTACGGTTTAATGTAAGAAATGGTTTAGTCTTCTTTGAAGACATTAAGGTTGAGACTTATGTTTTTACCTCAGTAAGGTTAAAGTTAAGTTGAATTAATTTGTGATACTTGGAAGGGAACATATCGATTAAATGATGTGTAACCGCCATGATCCGATTAGTTTGACTTAATTAAGCAAAAGTCAAATTGACATTAAAGTGGATTTAACGTTGTATACACTTAAAGTTGTTGAATCCTCAAATCGTCATATGGGCCAAGTGGAAGAATGTTGGATTTATTCCGTAATGTGACACATATGAATTTGACTCATATGAATTAATGGTAAATAAAGTTTTAACAATAAAGTGTCCCACTTTGATGTTTAAGTGAGAATAAGAGTTTGTTAAAGTGAGAGTTTTAAAGTGATATTCTTCTTCCTATGCCTTAAAAAATTGTACATAATATATATATATATAATATATATATATGTATATATATATATATATATATATATATATATATCATATAAGTGATCATTTTCCTTGAAGATAAACATCATTGACCAAAGTCAATGATGTTTATCAAAGTGATCATTTCTTTCCTCGAGGCGATGGCGTGGAGTTTGGACCAAGAAGGTTTGTTTGGTTTCTTTCTTTGTGAAGATACCAGCCTAATCTAGTAATCTCTATATATAGTGTCCAAACCAAATGTAAGAGAAAATGATAAGACATTAAAAGATATATAAGGTTCTACAAAAGGAAAGGAAAAGAAAAGTAAAGAGAAATTAAAGGGAAACACTCATCGTCATCATGGAGAAATTAAAAAGAAAGACAAGGTCGAAAATTTCGCTTTTCATAACAGTTGTAAGTCGACATCATGGATCCAGGTTAGTTTCCATTACATGTATTTGTACATTAAATCGTGAGAATTATGTGTTCCAAGATTTTAAGTTTTATTATATTATCATGAAGTTTCTAGAAAATGATCTATGGTTGAAACTCATGCGTGTATAAAAGTTTAACAAACATTAACTAAAGTTAGGTTAGTTAGTAAGTAAAAATTAGGGACCCACTAATGTTATCTCAGCTGTCATGTCATCTGGTACCCGAGTTTGAGTACTCATTAAGTCTCCCTAACATTATTCTATAAAAAAATATTTATAAGACCGTGTTATGCAAATGTTTACCTTAATTTGTTCTACAAGCTTCCTCTCTAACTCTCTCCTATTTTTTTCTTCAATTATATCTATCCCAAAAAAAAAATTAGAAAACAAAATCACAAAATCAAATATATATAGTCGAGATCATTTTCAGGTAGTTTGTAATTGCATACTCCTTTTTATCAAATAATGAGGAAAGTAAAGAGGAAATAGTTAAATGAAAAAGTACGTAATACACCTTTTTTCCTTTTCTGGTGAAGAAAGAAATTATGAAATCAAATTTAATTGATCAACATCGAACAATAATAACATTTGTCTCCTTTAGAGAAAAATCATAAAAGGAATTATTATCAAAAAAAGGCGGTTAACTACATATTTGTGGCCATCCAATCACCATCGTCGCTCTTCAGAAATCAAAGAAACTTGTGGTCACCCCTTCATCCATGTTGACGAATCTATAACCAATCATTTTTATCTTACTTCCTTTTCGAAAATATTGCATCTTAAAAAGTGTTTACTTTTCCATTGTCGACATGACATCAAGAGTCAAGACAGCCCTCCCACCCCACTCCCACAGATTAATACGAATATCTTGAGATCGAAAATTCAGTATAACTAGTTTTTAATTTAATTATTTAAATTATATATATATATATATATATATATATATATGCTTGTATTTGTGTGCACACTCTCGCAATATTAAGGTATTTAAATAAATAAATAAATAAAATGTAAAGATATACTTTAAAGTCGAACTTTTCAACTCAACTTAAGAAATAATCAGATTGGCCTTGCACGTTTTCTTGGACGCAATATTCCCTAAACTAGATATGGAGGATCCACCATGGATCTTGTGAAGTCAAATACCTTTCAACTTAGACAGCGAAAAATATATTTAATTTAAAACACCTTTATATAGAAGTTTAAAAAAGGCTTATGCCTTCCTTGAATTTCCACTATATATAATGCGTTTCCCCTCGACTTTTGCCATTTTAAGGAATTACAGATTACTACAATTTTAAATCTATATATTTGACGTTATAATATCTCAGCAATCACTTTACTGACCACAAAAAAGAAATAATTTCATAAAATAAGGATACTAGCTACAAATTTTAATTATCTTAGGAAAGATAAAGAGGAAGATGAACACACAATCATGAACCGGAACCAGTGAACACACCACATATTTCTTTATTGTTGGGGCCAGAAGAAAGAGTCCAGATCTCCTATATCATTTGTGTGTATCACTAGTGTAGCATTTTTTATTTCCATCATTGCATTTCAATCAATGAATGAGATGAAAAATGATACACCATAATACACACAAGTGGTACAAGAGATATGGACTCAAAAAAAGTTATGACGTATTCTTGATCAATTATTACAAACGGCGAACTAAATATATATATATAAAGGTTTCTATAAAAAGGACACTAAATCTATAACCCGAAGATACAAACAAGGATAAGAAAAATAAAAAATAAAAAAATCTAATCACCAAAATTAGCACCGTCAATTTGAGCATAATAATGAATTATTAGTTCTTATTAGAACAATGAGCTTGGGATTGTTGTTGATGCATCTGTTGAAACATGACCGCCATTCTACTGTAAGCATCCATCGTCATTGGCTGCAACATATATGTCCATAAAGTCAAGTCAACATCCATCCATTTTTTGAAAAACCTGATATTTTGTTATATAAATGGCACAATCTTACCTGTGACTGGCATGCAAGGAATGCCGTCATGGGGTCCGGCATTGATGGAGTGGGAATCCGATCTCCGGCAGCTGTTCCACCGCCTTCCCACGAAGGTAAAGGCATGAAAGCAGATGGATGAAGAACAGGTGGCATTCCGGGGATGTTTGCACGGACGGCGGCGAGGGAATTCAAATCCATTCCCATCCCCATTCCCATTCCCATCCCCATTCCCATCCCCATGGGATTCATCATTGACATTTGAAGCTGTTGTTGCATAGCCAATGGCATCATCATGGGTGATATTCTACTCATCAAATGAACTTGTGCTTGCAGTTGCTTTAGATATTCAATCACTTCATCAAGCATCGAGGCCTTATCCGTCTGAAATCAATGTAGAAGCTTTATGTTCCTTTCAACATAAAATACTTTATGTTTGAAATTTATCAAAATGAATGTACGTAATTAATCCTAATTAATTCGACTTTTGTCCATCAATGATAAAGTCCATTGGGGTTATTAGTTAGTAGAATGTAGAGGGCACCCTAATTGCCTTGATGATTAACATCGTTTGCCAAAAAGACTATTACGACCAGACAAACACACAGGGCATCATGGTTAACACGTGCAACCGCTTCACGCATATTCAGACTCGAAATTAGGGGTCGGGTGTAAATGGTTCGGTTTTAGTTTGATTTAGGTCAAAACCATGAATCTAACCGTCCTTATTAGTTCCAAAAATTTCAAACCGAATCGAACCGAATAAGACTCGGAACCGAACCACTCGGTTTGGTTCAGTTTTATGATTTATATAAATTCTTTTTAATCAACATTAAGAATAACAATAAAAATAAGATTTAATTTAGAATTAACATTAAAATTAGAAATAGCCTACTAAAAATAAATTATCATAAAAAAACAATACAAATTCTAAAATAAACATAAATAATGAAAGAAATAATAATTTTCCAAAAATCAAGATTTTTTTGATTTAGTATATATATATATATAATGGTTTTGTTTGGTTCAGTTCAATTCCAAAAAACATAAATCAAGTCAAATAATTTTCTAATTCTATAAAATGAAACCGAATCATTTTCGATCAAAAGTAAATCAAATCGATTTGATTTCATAGTTGTGATTCCTATTTAGACCCAGATCGAAATGTTAATGTACCCAACCACTAGTAACCTACACACATAGATAGAGTTATTAAAAGTCCAGCAGTGATTGGACATGGTACAACCACAAAGGGTTCAAAAAGGGCCTACTTGTCGAGGAAAATTTAAGTCCTAGCATGAGATTATCATTCATAGTTGCCACTTGCCACCACTTGTCCTGTCACAATTCGAACCTATTGGTGGACTTGATTCTTCCTATTGTTTCACACAATGACAGTAACCAATAATTGGAATAGAATTTATCATAGCTCTGGAATTTGGACCACATTTTAAGCCAAACATTCAGTCTTTATTTCTTAATGGAGTAAATATTAGGTTTCACAATTAATTGAATAACGATTGTTTAATGTTTTGACCGTATCTTTTAAACTTTTAACTTTTTAAGACATGGCACTATGTGATGCCTTGTGACCAACGACGTGGTAGACCGTGACACTCAATATTTTTCCGAGCATTTCTCTTATAAAAATATTTTGTAGTTCTTAATTCGTAAGATAAAGTCTTACTTTCTTATACTCCCTCCGTGGCTCCGTCTCTAAATTATCGTCTTTTTTTTTTCGTTGGTCCAAAATAATTGTCCACTTTAAAACTTACCTTTTTAGAACATCATTTTTACCACTTTACTTTTACTTTTTCACCTTATTTTAATTATGGGTCACATACACATGGGTTTTAAAGAAAACTGCACATTAAACCAATATAAATAATCAAGTCAATTGTTTTTTCTTAATCTGTGTGTTGGGTCAACCAAGATAATAATTTAGGGACGGAGGGAGTAGTTGATTCATCGATACATGATGGATCGGGTAAAAAGAATCCGTCTTACAAAAAATATTTATAAAACCGTCTCACTCAAATATTTGCTTTTTATTCTTGGCCATTTAGAGCCGTACAAGGAAACTTTGAGGGACCTGGATGCGGAAATTAATAATCTCACCCTCTTCATGGTATTAATGGCGAGGGGATTAAGCCCGTCATTCGGGTATTAAAGATTAATTTCAAGCACAAAAACTAATCGAACAGCCTTGTTTAGTGTTATTAATCATATTCAATCTTTTATCCTGACAAAAAGCAAACCCTAAATATTTCAATTTTCTAAGGAAAGGAAAATGTTTGGGATTTCCATAAATATGCCCTAATTTTCTAGTTGAACTAATTCATGGTGTCAAATATGCAAGTAGTTAGTTTATAGCTCCACAAGTTTTGAGCGAAAAATAGTATTTTTGATAAATACAATTTTACCTAGGTCAAAGTATTTATGGATAAATTCCACGGAAAGGAAAATATAAATAATAAATAAACGTACAAATCATACCTTGCTAGAATTTGGGACCATCTTCTGCAATGTCTTCATTCTTTGATTTATCTTGTCTCTTCTTTTCTAAAATAACAAACAAAAAGTAAAATAACTACATATTCATACTAAAATAAGAATATGACAGAGTTACAATTAACTATGTCTTACTGAAAGTATCCAACTATGTCATATTTCTATCAAATCATTAAATGAGATAAAATGCTGGTGAAATTACCATTTACACTTCAATACATACTATACTCCTATTATTTTCGCATAGTAAAATATTCATTTTTTTTACCTTTTCTTTTTTATTTTTTTTAATCTGTAGGACTAATGTATATTTTCTCATACAAGTGTCCGTGTTGCTCATACATATCTAATTAATCATTAGCTAAAATATTTTTTTCTTATAACGTGATAAGATCAAGTCTGTTTAAATATTGCGCCCTAATTTTGCTAACAACCGCACCTATTGAAAAGAAAATTATTATATTGCCCTTCACCCTTTTTTAAAAAAAAAATATTGAAAATTCAGGAGAGCCAACGGACCAGCCAGGCGACACTCCTTCATGAGGACCGATTGATTGATTGGCTCTCCATAAATTTTTAGAATTTTTTTTTTTGAAAAAAAATCTGAATATTTATACAAAAAAGTGGAAAATTCATAAAAACATTCTGAAAAAACATTGTTGAATTAATTTATATGAAATTACAATTATTACGCAACATTTTATTTATATATGTTGTATAGAAAAGAAAATGAATAAAATAACTTAGATACTTTGGATAAGCCTAGAAATTATATTTTGTTGTTAAACTTATGTATTTCAAATTTAGAAAATAAACATAATTAGAAACGTTAGGGTGGATTATTATTTAGTAAAACTAGGTTATGATTATTTGAGTTATTTCTCTCCCAAAGCTATGCATAATAAAAGTTGTTCTATATTGACTTTGTGAACATGATAACTTCTTGTTGATAGAAATGGTTCAACAAGAACTACTGACTATAACAAAACAAAAGAGAGGTCCTATGGCTATATCATTCACCATTGAAACAGGCCACTCCTTTCGCAGAATTTTGGATACTAGCTAGCATTAGCAATTGACAAACTAATTTATAGTGAAAAATAAATTTTTTATTACTATTTAAAAAAAATGGACTTTAAGATTAGCATATATACTACTCCATCCGTTTTGAGCAAAAAATCAACTATTCTATTTTAAAATATTTCACTTAAAAATCAACTACCAAAAATATCATTTTTTTAAAAATAAATTTCACTTTCAAACGGAGACTATATTAGCATGTAAAGGAAAGAGTAGTATAGAAGCCTCAAAACTCCCTACATCAGTCTTTGTAAATTTGGTACAAAAATTACACCAAATCTTTAAACTGGCCGGTGTAATTTTTGTACCAAATTTTTCCACCATCTTCAACAGTTATACTTCAAAGTTTATTTTAAAATAAATTTTCCAAGTATATTCTTCATTATTTCATTTAATTTGTATTCCAAATATATGTTTTATTTAATTTAATTTGTATTAATATATTTTAGCAAAACAAATGTATTATTTATTGAATTAATATTATATTAAATTAAATACTATGCATTAATAATGGTAGTTATTGCATAATATGTATTCGTATTAATATTTTTTTGTGAGTTTAATTTAATGTAATGTAATTTTTGTTGTTTTATTAATGTCTTAATATTTATAAACTTTATTATAAATAATTTTAATATTATATATAACTAATAACTAGCAATATAAATAAAAATAATTGAATTAATTTTTTATACTATTTAAACCAAAACATCAAAATAGTATTTAAACTAAACAACAAAACTAACAATAATAATAAAAACACAAAATACAAAATAATTACTTAAACAAAAAAGAAAAGAAAAGAGGAGAGGGAAGATAAAGTGGGGGAATAGTGTGCGCTGGGTTTGAAGTTTGACAAAAACTTACGTAAGACAGTCTTACGGATATTTTTTATAAGACAAATTTTTTCTTTACCCGACCAACCGTGTATTGGTAGGTTGAGCTGTGAGAGAGTGAGACTCCGTCTTACAAATTAAGATCTATAAGATCATTTTACGTAAAGACCTACTCTTGAAATTTCCCTGACCAAACTTCAAATTGAAGCAATTTTTAAAGTTGTTGTTGGAGGGTCAAATAGTGGCAAAATACCTCAATTTGAAGTTATGATGACACGGTTGGAGATGGTATAAGACGTTATACTTTCTCAAAATTCAAAATAAATATGGCATAAACATAGAAAAGACGATCTTACATGTATTTTATATAAGATGAATTTTCTTCACCTGATTCATTATGTGTTAATGAATTGAATTATGAGAGTGATATTTCATCTTACGATTTAAAATCAGTAAGATGTCCAGTAAATATTTACTAAGAAATTTTCAGGAAATTCAAGATCTGTGTTTATGCATGGACGACCCACTAGACCAGACAATATTAGTCTTAGCGCACCCACAATTTTTAGAAAAATTCTACACCACTGTTTATGTACGTGAATTAAGAAACCGCTTACGATGACTAGCCACTTAATTCAATACAAATTTAACATCTATACGACGCCGACATATATATATATATATATATATATATATATATATATATATATATATATATATGTGTGATGTGGTTTAATGATCTTATTTTTACTACTATAAGTTAAAAAGTTATGTTATATATAAAAATTAGGAACTATTAAGGGGTTAGGGAGAGATAGCTTACCCGTTCAGATTGGTTATGGATAGCAGCGGCCCTACTCCTCTTTGTCGAAATTGATGATTTTCCTTTTCCTTTCTTCTTGTTTTCTTCATCGTCGACTATCCTCTATAAAATATACAATTATTAAAGTAAATAAAAAAATCAAATCAAAATATAAAGTTCAAACATATTATTGTTCAGTTTGACCTTTTTTAGTTAAACTGACTCTTTTTTTAAAATGGATTGACGTATATGTTTTTATTTATTAAAATTATAAAATACAAAATTAATAATGCCAAATAAAATTATAAAGAACATTAATATTCTTACAACTATTCTTATCACTAAAATATATGTCAAATGATGACTCACCTAAATTATATGTCAAATGATGACTCACCTAAACTATTTTTGACAAGGTATAATCGTAAAGATAGTATTATTACTCTATTATAAAACACGTGTTTTATGATTTTTTTTTAAATTTAAAAATTATACTATACTAAATTTTTATTTAAATAATTGTCCGTTTAACTTAAAAGGAGACAATAATTGAAAAAAAAAATTAGAATTTACGAAACATCTTTATATTTAGCTTTTACTTTTTATTTTTTAGAAACAAATTAATTATATGGTAAATGAGCACCGAAGCTGAAGCATTTCTTAGACAGTTGAAATCACTGATCTATTTCTTATTCATTTTACTCATGTATAGTTTAGTTGGAAAAAAAAAAAATACAATACGTTTAATGCACAGATGTAAAAACTACTTTAAGACAATGAGACAATTGAATAATGTATGCATTTATATATAAACGCATGAAAAAGAAATAAGATAGATAAAAATATATGCCTGAGGTCTGCTGTGAGAAACGGAATCATGTTCGTCTCCGGTGGTCGACTTCCCGCCGTGCTTTTCGGAGCTCGTATTTCCCTGCGACCCTACTGAAGTAGAGGCGAACCCTCGCACACTCAAATCCCTCCCAAACGTGGCACTCCCACTTACACTAACACTCTGATCCCTGCTGCTCCACTCGTGTGCCGCTGTCGCTCCTACACGTGCCACCTTCTGCCTCTCAAACTTATTATCACCGGCGCAAGACCCCACGCGTGTGGAACACCCGACCCCGGGCACCATCACCTGCCTCGACGGCTCATCATTCCGCGTGTTGGCGCACGGCACCAATGCATCCATGGTCATCGTGGCGGATGCAGAAGCGCTGGCGGAGACGGGAGCTGCGGCGGCGAGGTGGTGGTCGAACCACGGAACCAACTCGTCTCCTCCGCAGGAACCAGCATCCGTAGTTTTGTAGGCCACGGGCAAGAAGGCGGCTGGGTTTACAATAGCCTCAAGGGTGCCGCCGGCACGTGGCTTTTCCCACGTGTACTTGGTGGCGGAGGGAGTGGATTGTGGTTTGTTAGGCCCGCGCGGTGGACCCAATCCGTGCATGGATAGTTGGCCATTTTCCCATGTTAATTCAGCTACTTCATAGTCTAACCTGTAAATGTGCCCACCAAAAACAATTGGTACGGGTAAAATAATTCCACGCCATAATAGTAACTGATATAGAGGCTCCCATATGTATATGTATACAATATATGGGAGTATTAAGTCATTTATAACATTATTATAAATGGCTTAATACATGTAAAGAGAAACAGAATAATTACGTCGGCACGTTGGAAGACGAGGAAATGGAGTTTGAATGAGCATGAAATGGGAGCTTCGATGGTGAATTGGGGTTGTCTTCGAGGCCCCAACTTGGTACACACTGATTCATTTTCGAGAGAGCTTTTGTTGATCAAGTAACTACATAAACTGTACTAGGAGTAATGAACCTGCAGTGCAGGGGGGCTTATATGAGAAGAATGATATTCATTTTAGAGAGAGAGAGGGGGGTGGGGTTGGACTTGTTTTGGTTCTTTAATTGATCATATGTGATGGACCAAGGGAACTGTTGAAGATTGAAAAGTTGGGAGGAAGTTCAAAGGCATTTAATGGATATAGGAAGATAAGAACAATGTTGAGAAGGAAAGGGTGGTCCATATGAGGGAAGAGAGATTCTATGGGTAGATAAATAAGAAATTGAGAGTATCTTTTAAAGAGTTTTTAGGGCTGTTATGCAGCCTTAGCTGGACTTGTCTATGCTAGCCCCTAAATTCTTAAAGGTATTTCTCAATCATAAGATACCATATTAAAAATCATGCCATATACCATTTACAAACATCACATACACCCTCACTTTTTGAGTCGGCTACATAATTCTTTTTATATTAATTAACCCGTTTGATTTGAACTATAGTCATCAGACGCACACTTGTTTATATTTGTTTTCTTTTTAGAACCCCTCTTACATCTTAGTCCACTAATACACAAATAATCAGGTCCATAAAATTCATTTCACAAAAAAATATTTGTACAATAATTTTTTCTTACATATTTTTTATATTATTGATGTTCCGTGTTACTTTTAGTCTATCTTATCTCTAGTATGGCAATTTATTTTAATTTTGTCGCACTTCGTAACAAATGCACTTCCATCTTCGATGATATTAACTTTGTGTGGTCACATTTGTTTTGAGAATGATAGTACCTTATTAATCGGTATTAATATATCCTGGATTATTAGGTAATTTAGTTTAGATACAATTCCATGGTTAGTTAGCAGGTGACCACATCAGTTTACCTTGGCATAACGAAGAATACTTGAATTAGTAATATTTTCAAGAGCAATACTAGGGTTATTCAAAATGTGCACCAAAAGATATACATTTAATAACTTGGTATATCCTGATTAGTTGTACATTTTGTGGGTCTTAACACTCTAACCAGTCAAAGTGGTCTAATTAACTCATTGAGTGTCCATTTTTAGTGCACATTTTGAGTGACACAAGCATTAATCTATTTTCCAAGTATGGTTCTATGATCTATCTACATCCTAATTGAAAAGATGTCTTTAAAAAATTCAAATATTCATCTATTGGCGGATAAAGAATATTTTTTACACAAGCGACATTTGGAACATGATAAGTAGCAACCAAAATCTAAACAAATTAGGACAAAGATTATAATTGACGCATGTCATGTTCTAATGGTAAAAATGATTTTACATTGCTCTAGATAAAAAAAAATATTCCCTCCATCCCTAATTTATTGTCCTGGTTGACCCGGTGCACCGTTTAAGAAAACCTATTTGACTGGATTATTAATATTGGTTTAATGTGTAGTTTCCTTTAAAGCCCATGTGTATGTGGCCCATAATTAAAGTTTGGTGAAAAAGTAAGGGTAAAGTGATAAAAGTGATATTCTAAAAAAATAAGTTTCAAAGTGGACAATTATTTTGGGACTGACGAAAAATGAAAGAAGGACGATAATTTAGGGACGGAGGGACTACTATTTATTTAAAGTAGCTAATTTTTATAGATGAAGTATTTAATACATTTTGTTTTAGTGAAAATCTATTTCCACTACAACAAATACTTATCCACTACATCCATCGAGATTTAAGCTTGCATAGACGAAAATACGTTTTTTTTAGTTCATGACATGAATTACATAAATCAAAACATATTAGCATATATATCATTATGAGATATCACTAGAAGAGAAATCTTAATTATAATGATGACATTCATATTTACTTTTTTTTTTTACTTACGTAATAAAATTTCAATGCTAAGAAATACTTTTTTTTACATCTTGTTGACCATGAAATTTCACTTTTTAATTTTATTATTAGGTAGACAAGCAGGTAGAAATATAAAATGAAAATACATGGGTCACTGGGTATTTTGAAAAATTAAAAGAAATAAAAGATTTTTCTTTTAATTAAAAGAAAAAATGAAGTTAAAATATTTGTAAAAATATTTTGTATGACTAAATAAAAGTTTTTTTTTTGTCCAACTATAAGCTAAACTAAAGTAGTTATGATTAGTGTAGTACTCCCTCCGTCCCTAAATAATCGATTTAAGAAAAAAAGTAATTGACTTGATTATTTATATTGGTTTAATGTGTAGTTTCCTTTAATGCACATGTATATGTGGCCCATAATTAAAGTAGAGTGAAAAAGTAAGGGTAAAGTGGTAAAAGTGATGTTCTAAAAAGGTAAGTTTCAAAGTGGACAATTATTTTGGGACGGACGAAAAAGGAAAGAATGACGATAATTTAGGAACGGAGGGAGTAGTAGATAAATAATTGTTAGTGACAATAGTCTTTCCTTTATTTTATAGTAATTGTGCTTGTGCCTTATGCATGGTCTTTGTATGAGATCAATTCAAATAAAACTAACAATTAAAGGTTTTATATATAATTGTAGAGGATAGTAATTCAAACAAAACTCATAACTGAGGGATTTATATGATTAAATCTAGTATATGTGTCTATGCTATAGACACGGGGTCGGTATGTAATCAATTCAATGGATGCTCGGGATAAATTATAGATAACCACCTTGTCAACTCAAACGGAAGGATGTGATTAAAAAAATGTGTTAGAGGAAAGCATTCTTGTAATTGTAATTGGTTGTGGATATGATATTTAAAAAAACAATAAATGAGGGGTTATTACATACTTATTGGTTGTGGAGGGGGTTAATTGAAACAAAACTCATAACTGAGTTACTGAGAGATTTATATGTAACTTACATATTTACAAATCAATCTTTACAATATGTTTACTCTTCAAACTACTCTCCTAACACCTCGTTTTTTTGTTTCATTTAACTTTCATTTTGTCAAATTTCATTTTAGTGGTAGGACGCATTTCACATAAGATCAAATCCACATTTGCATTAAAGAGTTTCATTTTAATTGAATGTGAATGAAGAGGAAAAAAAATTCACGAATGATTGAGGGTGTAAATTACTCACGATCACGTAGGATAAATTACACGATTACATAGGTGATGCTCTAACTACAAATATATTTTTCATCTTTTTTATTTTTATTCTTCCACCACAATTGGAATAAAATAGTTTATATTTTAAATTTATATTTTCGTAATTTCAATTAACTTTCTAAAAAATATATGTCAATCAAGGGGATTTTAGTTTTAAAATTTACATTTTAATAATTCAATTTCCCCAACACAATTGGAATAAATGTTACTATTCAAGGTAAGTAACTCTTCAAATTAGAACAGTAGTTTACTTGGTTTAGGAGATAGAGAGTTGATTTGAGCTAAAAATTTCAAAAATGGATTTGAGAGAAAACAAGAAAATTTAAAAATTATTTAACGTCATTATTAATGGTAAGTTCTCTTTTTTTTAATTATGTATGTAATAGGTGAGTCTCATTTAAATCACCAACCATGTAACTTAATTTTTTTTTTGATTAATAAAGTTATTTTGCATAGTTATTATTATTTACAATATTTTTAAATTCCTAGGCCACGTCGTACCAAAATTCGAGATCCGGCCCAATATATTTAGAGAAAATAAAATTATTATTTTCATAAACTAAACTAAAAGTATTACAATTCACGTGTTTTATAACCTTTGTAAGAATAATTATATTTTCGCCGCATATATCAATTCAAAAATAAATTTAACTGAGAAAATGTGAAAATATATACGTCATCCATTCCATTCAAAGATTCTCATATTTGAAATGTCTAATTATTAAGGGATATATAATTAGCATTAAAGTTTGTCACAATTACAAAGATGATTGAGCATAATCAATATATTAATAGCAAATGTGAGGATAAAATTAAAATGTTATGAAGATGATAAACATAATTTTTAGAAAGTAGACTTTTAATATGAAACGTCTCAAAATAGCATGAGTGAGTATTTCTAATTAGGTCTGTCAATTGATCGGATTCAGATCGAATATAGCAAATCCAAATCTGATTTGTTATGAAACCATGGGATTCATTTTTTTTTATTTTATTCGACCCTCATTAACTTACTGAATAAATATAATTGTCAAGGTATTTTTATCTCAATCAAATTAAAGGTCGAATTAACATTAAAAAATTTGTTCTTAACTTACATAAACATAAATGACAATGCTAGTAAAACATTATGATGCACATAAGAATTTATACTTAGTAAAAATAGTAATGATAAGGACTAAAAGTTTCACATAAGTAACTTATATATATATATATATATAAAGCGATGTTAGGGCCATTTCTTATTTTTGTCATAAGTATAGGTCTACATGATGTGACATATTACCGTTGGTTTGACATTTTGTAGGTCCAAAGACCTCCGAATAATAGAGTGTGTCGCATCACGAATGCCGTATTTTAGTACAAAATAAAAGTGATCCAAGCATTACCATATATATATATATATATATATATATATATATATATATATATATTTGTGATTATCTCCTCCATTAATTCCTCAATCTGACATATTTTCTTACGGTAACTAATTATTGGTGTTTTTAGGGGTGTATCGAAACTACTGAATCACGGAACTGAATCAAATTAAATCAAATTATTCGATTTTGGTCAAAAATGGTTCGGTTTCGGTTTTAAAAATTAAAAAACCGTCCGACTCAGTTTGTTTCACTATTTTTGGTATCAAACCAAACCAAACTAATATATATATATATATTTATTTATTTATTTATTAAATAATATATATTATATATTACATTTAATAACTATTTTTTACCTTTGAATTTTATATGCATAATCTAGGCATTTTATTTAGTCATAATATATATATATATATATATATACATATTAAACCAAACAAAATCTTGATTGTTGGAGAACGATTATTTCTTCCATTGTTTGTGTTTATTTTGGAATTTATATTATTTCTTTATGATAATTTGTTCTTAGCAGGTTATTTCCTAAATTTGATGTTAGTTCCAAATTAAAATCGTATTTTTATTGTTATTTTAAATATTGATTAATTTGATTGAAAATAATTTATATAAACCACAAAATCGAACCAAATTAAACCAAACCGAATGGTTCGGTTTGGTTCCAAACCTTAATCTGTTCGGTTCGATTTGAGATTTTTGGAATCAATAGGAGATGATTCGATTTGTGATTTTGGCCTAGACCAAATCAAATCGAACCATGAACTACTTCCTTTTCGATTCTTCATTTCTATATTACTCCATTTTGCAGATAATTGTTATTGGTACTTTTTTAGTGCGTGCGCTCTTTTATGAATCAACTTTTTCTTTCTAGGCTATCATGTTGTGAACTCTTTTATGCGCATATATTCATCCAGACCAGCATTTTAATGGGTACGTGTATCAACAAATTTTAATTGGCATAAATATGTTATGCTTTAAAATGTCAAAAAAAAAATTAAATAAATGATTTTGACTATTAATTTGTGCTCCAAAAAGTGAGTAGTAGATTTCTTTCTTACTTTGTCTTTTTTTTTTTTCATTTTGTTCGGATCGGGATATCCAAGCTTTATTTATTAAGCAAGTTTTTTGAATTGTAATTATTCATGTTTTTTGGTATACGTATGTTGATAATTGTCATACATTGCATGCCGTGACCTCATGCAGAACGAATACATTTTACACCGTTCCTTACAATTTTCAAGATAATTTAATCATGTCGAGTAGATCGAACAGCACACATGACCGTCTTACTGCTTACGAATCTGAATTACGCAAAACAAATAAAACATATGTTTAAGCAATTCAATTGGAGTACTTAAGAGAAATTCAAGAATTAGCTCTTGGAGAAATGAATTTGAGCGAGAAATGCTTCTTAAAAGTCATTTACGCCAAATTCTACTTATATATTTATTAGTATCATAAATAGTAAGTACGTGTATATTGCGCGTATAACATACATATGCACAAGTAATTGAAAAGGAAAAAAAATTGTATATGCCAATTGAGCTGCTCGGTCCAATTAGGCCCAAGCCAGGAGCCACGTGTCAATCGTGTGTTTCTTCCGAGCAAGCGAGCAAAAATGTTACACGAGTAACTAGATAAAATCTCTAGTTTTGGTCAGGTTAAATACTTGTGAGATGGGGGCTTAATTATGCGAGCAACATCGATGAGCGGGCTACATTGCTCGATTGCACCAGTAAGTTACGAACAGTTGAGGGCATTGATGTCCGGAAAAGATTAAGAACAGTTGAGGGTGGTTACACCCGAGCAATTAAGATAAACAGTTGAGGGTGGTTACACCCGAGCAATAATCCCGACTATAAGCCATGACAGTTTGCAGAGGAGTTAATGCTCGTCATGGGCAGTTAATTCCAATCATGGGCAGTTAATGCCAATCATGGGCAGTTAATACCAATCATGGGCAATTAAAGCCAATCATGGGCAGTTATTCATAATTATTGGCAGTTATGCCTCCGGCACATATAAAAACCTTGTCAAAATTGGGAGAGAGGTATGCGCAATCTTATTCTCTAGCCTAATCTCTGCTGAATTGTTAACTCTCTTGTGCTAATTCACACGCCGGAGGGCTTTTGCAGGGAGTGCCCCTGCCCAGTTCACGTTTGTTCATTTTTACTTCAGGGTTGGGCTCAAAGGATCTACAAACACGTTGAAAGCCATGTGTTTAGATTGGCCGATTAGTGGGTCAGTTATCTTGGGCGCATCGGTTGGTTCCGTTGTAGGGAACGCAGTTTTTACTGGCATTAAGCGTTTAGTCAGATACTCTTTATTTTAAGAATTTTATTCATGGCGGAGAACGGAGTTAATGGCGATGGCAGCAGTCGCAGAGAGGAGGCACATCAGAACCACAGCCTCAATCAGGCTGCTGGCAGTAATGTCCCTCCACCCCATGATGCACGTCACCAGCTGAATCAGAGGCGTGGGGTTGAATCGATGGCCAGAAGCGCCGAAGCTGCGGCTGGGTTAGCCCATGAATTTCGTGAAGAAGCTTTACGCCAGAGAGCCATCTATCTCGGTCAGATGCATCAACTCAACTTACAAATGATTGCTATGGGCAAACCACCATTGCCCATCGAGTTGGATCCTTGCCGCCTCTGTTGGCACAGGGTCGGGCCGTCATTTCACGCGGGAAATCCGATGCATCCTTTGGTCGTTCATTCCCAACCACGCGTGCATGGTTCTAAGCGTCATGAGCAACCAGAGGGAAGTAAGGCCAGTCATAGGGTTATCCCTAGTGTCCATTCAAGGTTAGGACCTCGAGTTGGTGAGGATTCAGCTCAGTCACGTCGTCGCCGGCGCCACCTTCACCGCAGGTCGCATGCTCGTGGGCGCCGCTCACCGTCACCGCGGGCGATCTGCATATGGTCGCCGCCACGATCACCTGTGGGTTCTTATGCTCTGAGGCGAGGACTCCTTCTCCGAGGTCTCATCAATCGCTGCACCTATTGCGCACGCTCGGGGCACCTCGTGACAGTGGCGCAGTCGCTGGGGCCCGCAAGCCATCAAGGCTATGGGACTACGGACCCACAGCCCCTCCTATGCCTCGCACTGGGGGTGGTTTGCCCGCAACCATTAACATGCATTCGATTTCGAGGAGCCAAGCGCCGGATGGAAGCTCGGGAACAAGGCAAGGCTCTGGGATGGAACTTTCGGGTACATCTGCTCGTTAGCCCCGTGGATCGAGAATGCACCACTGGGCCAAGCAGGGGTTGATTTTCCCCAACATTAAGGAATATACGGCAAAACCAAGGCTGGGACCGTTGATGTCTTTTGAGTCCCGATTGGCTTGGTGACTTCGACGGCGCAAGATTAGAGCTTTTGGTTGCCTCGCAAGGAAAGGCCTGCTCGATGGGTGCATTACCACGACGCCGATTAATAATTGGGCGGATTTGCGAGCAAAGTTCTTGGCCGATTTTGGGACCGCGGCTCATTAGCAAAAACAAGGGCTGATTTGTCCAAGGTCAGCAGGCGCACATGAGTCAACAGCCGAGTTACCTCGGAGGTTTACCAAGGTTCTCGAGCAAGTTCCGTGCCCGACCGAGCAAGAGGTCACGCTGTGTTTTGAAACGATTGTTAGAAGGAGAAGGCGCGATTGCGATCGAGTGGTATGCGTGAACCGAAGACACAGTGAAGAGATGCTCATGCAAAGTTAAGGCACAAAGAGGCAAAAAGAAGAAAAGAAGAAGAGAGCGTTGAAGCTGCTGGGACTGAGGAAACGGCCGGCCAGAAGTGGCGGTTACAATAAAGAGTAAGTCTCGGTATGATCTAACAAGGAGTTTCTTTCGCGATCGCGACCGATTTGACCCCGCTCAATACATTGCGCGAGGACATAATGTACGAGATAAGGAACGAGCTTCCTAATCCCCCTCGTATGAACCCAAATACAGCCGGAGAGAGGGATCAGACGAAGAGGTGTGCCTATCATGACGATTATGGGCATACTACAGAGGAATGCTGGCCATTGAAGAAGGCCATCCAGAAGTTGATCAACGAGGGGCGGTTAGACCGCCTGCCGAGATGCGAGCAACAGGGGTAATGCACCTAGCGGGAGGCTCCACCCATTAGGGGGGTCATCAATGTTATAATGGATGAAGAGCTCACTCCGACACAGCTTGGCAAGCAAATTTATTCCTTATCAAAAGTGGTAGATCGACCAACGACCTTGCAGGATGGAGAACAAAGCTATACAGTTTACTCGCAGCGAGTTGGCGAGTAGTGTTGCCGAGAGCGCCGTTGATTGTTTCGTTGGTCGACTGGGTCGTGCACGTAATCTTGGTGGACACCGGAGCATGCCTGATGTGATGTATTACTCCCGCTTCCGTTTGGAATTGAATGATGACGCCTAAAGCCGTATGCTGGGGCTTTAGAGGGTTTCACAAATCATAAAGTCCCAGTGAAGGGTACTATCGAGCTGGAGGTATTTATTGGTGAGGGACTCAGAACCCGGGCTGAAAAGATTACCTTCATGGTAATTGACTTGAAATCTCCATACAACATTATTTTGGGCGTACCGAGCATGACTAAGTTTCAGATGGTCGCGTCAATCCCGCACCAGAGAGCCAAATTTTATACCGATCAAGGAGTGGGAGTATTGCTGAGTCAACCGCGAGCAAATAGCCAATATGTTCGGATACGCAGAGAAAGAAGCGTAAGTTGACTGAGGATGGGGAGCAGAAGGTTACTATCAGTACCAAGGAAACTTCTCATGTGACTGTAGGACCATCGGTGGTGGCGATGGTACAGGAGAATTTGGAAATGGAAGCAAGCTCCATGCCGACATTGAAGTCGGGGGAGAAAAGTCAAAATGAAGAGGATACAAGAAGTGGCCACGTCAACATGTCAGGCTCCATCTCGGCCGCCGCTGCATGTACTGCATTTAGCCTGAGCGAGAAGAAAGTGGCCGAGCAAAGTATTAGCAATCCGCCGACACCGACGTGGGATTTGGGGAGCTAGCCGAGGTCGCTGACCTTGTGAATGAATCTTTGCCAACACCATGTCTCGAGGAGCCAGCTGAGGCTACGAGGTAGACCAAAATCGATAAAATTGAGGATCGAGCTAAGAAGGATGAAAAAGTGGAGGTGATACGCCCAAATGCGATGAGCCGTAGTTTACGGCCAAGACAAGAGATAATCATTAATCCGCATCATCCCGAGCGTAAGATTAAGATTGGTCGAAGCCACCTGCAGAGGCAAGAGAAAGCCTAATCAAGCAACCGCAGACGCCTGGATATCTTCGCTTACGACCGTGAGGACATGCAAGGGGTAGCGAGGATGTGGCCTTGCATCGCTTGAATGTTGATCCAGCTTTACCGGCCAATCCAAAGAATGACCACTGGTTTATTCGGAAAAGGACCAGCGATCAAGGAGGAAGTCGGAAGTTACTCAAAGCAAATATTATCGAGGAGATACATTACCCAACTTGGTTGGCTAACGTGAGTTATGGTAAAGGTCAAACCTGTGCAAGGGCGGATGGTGTCGACTTCACGCATTTGAATAAGGCTTGTCCGAAAGATTGCTATCCTTTCGCCAAGAATTGACAAATTGGTCGACGCCATCGCAGGTTCGAGCTGCTCGCCTTTTTATGATGCTTATTCCGGTATCATCAAGTGAAGATGGCTGGTTCGTATAAGGCTCTAACAGCCTTCCGAGCAGCCAGGGGGTCAGATTGTTATAAGATGATGCCTTTCTGGCTCAAGAATGCCTGTGGCCACTTATCAAAGGATGGTCAATGTGTATTCAGCCTCGCAGATCGGGAGAAATGTCAAGCCTACATTGATGATATGGTGGTCAAGACCAAGTGGGCGCGAAAGCACAGAGGACCTGGGGAAACTTTTGCAATCTCGTGAGAACAATATTAAGCCAACTGCAGAATGTGTGTTCTGGAGGAAAGCCGCAAGTTCCTGCTTCATGGTTACCGAGAGGGAATTGAGGCTAACTCGAAGATAGGCATTAGTCACTCATGAAGCTTCCTCGCTGTGGTTAAGGACGGCAGAGGCTAAATGGCGTGGTGATCGCCAGAAGGTTCATTCGAGGCTCAAGCAGCTGCTGCCTTTCTTCAAGGTTTTCATGGGTAATAAAGGGTTTGAATGGACTCCTCGAACGCCGAAAGCTTTCAAGGAATTGGCGGAGTATTTAGAAGTCCACCCCTTGCTGAAGAGCTCTAAGATTCGGGGAAAAATTATATGTTTATCCGGCTAATTTAGCAAAGCAGAGCCGCTTTTGATTAGTGAAGAAGACAATGTACAAAAGCCTGCTTACTATGTATCAAAAGCCCCTCACGTAGAGGGAAGATATTTTAATGCAGTAGAAATTGGCTTACTCGCTGTTGTTGCCGCCGAAACTTCGAGCTTATTTTTATGCTCATTCAATTGTTTGTACACCTGATCTCGCCATGAAAAGATTTTGCACAAGCCCGATACC
>CM028383.1:6233468-6274389 GCA_013146195.2 Codonopsis lanceolata | reverse complement strand
AAGAAACGCCGTGCGAATTGATAGATTGTGACACCCAAACCCAATGCTATAATCCGTTATTGAACGTGATACTGCGTGATCCAATTACGAGACGAACACGAACCTCGGATAAGGATTAAAACCACAATAAGTGTGAAATCCCTATTGATAAGTCAGGCCAATTACAATGAATTCACATCAAGTATTCATAAGTTAACGAAGAACAAGGAGGTTTCAAGAAAACACTCAAAACTATGTTAACTCAACAATCAATAATCAACTTGAATCTTGCAATGAAAAAAAAGAGGCATTTATATAATACAAGATAATGGAGAACTTTTAAAAAAAGAATCTTACAATATGAAGGCAAACAAATTAAAGAAAACCCTAATAATCTCTTTTTACAAGGGCCTACCTTCCAAAATTGAATTTTGACCCCAAAAGTCTTCCAATTATTATTAAAAGTTCCCCAAATCATCTTTGAACATATGGGAACTCTTTTGAAAGCTTTTCCTTTCAAAACTAACTGCTCAATTCAATTTACTACAAGCAACGCGGTCTCTTTGTAAAAAGGGAATGCGATCGCTTGTCACGCGCTGTTGCCTCGTATGTGGACGGATCGCTTCAAAAATTGACGCTAAATCATCGAAAAGGTGTGGTCGTCTTGATGCCAGGAACGCGACTAAGACCCGATCGCTTTGCTTGAGTCAACGCGACTACCTTGAATGTTTGACATTTTCTCACTTGATTCTTCAAGCTCAATCTCTTCGATCTCGTCGAGTATCCATTATAGTAATCAGAATCACCAATGAATCCACGAATCAAGTTTATATAGAATCCTTGAATCTTCCAAACATACTCAACAATCTTCAAGGTCTTCATGTGAACATTTTTGTATTTGTCTTTTTTAGCACTCTTAAATTCTCCATGCTTGATCAACACTTGATTTTGGAATTGACTTAGGCTTGATGGAATCTCATCATTCCCCCTCTCTTGAACAAGATTTGTCCTCAAATCTGGACCTACATCAAATGGACACGATTTAGCAACCAAGACATAATTCTCTAAAATTATGCTTACCATGTGATTTCAGTTTGTCAATTTGCTTAAAATCTCCGTGTTTGCAAACCACTCCATGCAAGTTCATGCATCTCCAATCACCGGGATCAAAAATCAATCGGACTATTTTTTCTTGATTTTCAATGACATGACCAACACTAATCCTTTGCCCTACCTGTGAATATAACACAACAACGCTATGCCCCATAACAAGATAAAAATTGTTGGCACAAGATTTCATAATCAACAAGTAATCACACGTCGTCATGCTCAATTTAGCACAACTGAAATCCCTTTCAAATTCAATCTCAAGTTTACGAAACAACCAAACCCCATCTCCGGGTTTAAATCTCAACCTCACTAACTCCTTCTTTTGTATACTCATGATCAATTCACTAAATAGGAAGAGTTCACAATTATCAAGGCAACACAAAGAACCCATCAAAGTTGATAAGATCTTAGGCCTACCATATATTACTTCATGTAATCTCAATGATAAACACCTCGCATGCAAAGCAATCGTGCCAAAATCTATGTTCTCATGCATAAAACTATCATACAACGATGCTTGTTCATGTTTAACATAATTTACATCCCTCAATGAAACCATATGCAATTCATGCAACCCATAAAACCTTATGAAAAAATAATGCAACATGGTGTAGACACCCCAATTTCGCACTCGTTTAAAACACTCTATAAATTTTTATATCAAGTCAAAAGACTAACGGACGTTACATTCTAGGGGACCAAAGTGTCGAAAGAAAGAATCAAAAAGCTAAAGGGCAAACAATGAACAAAGAAAGGAAAAAGTGTAAAAGTTAAAAGAGTAAAAACAAATCGGACGCGCCACCAACACATTTGGGCGCCGCACCCATTTCTCAGAAGGCAACACCCATAATTGTTTTGAAGCCTCGCCTCCTCCTTCCAAAGTACCACTTCTTCGAGCATGGTACAACCACTTACGCCTTAGTGCAAATATCCCCCTTTCCTTCGGGTTAATATTTCCTTATCTCGCCTATAAATAGAGGCCTCTCTCAAGCACAACAACGGAGAAATTAACATAGAAATTTTACTGGAGAAGCTCTCGCTAAGCGTTGTTAAGCTGTGGAAATTCTTCTCCCCATTAGGCTGAAGAAATCCTCCCTAAACACTTTTAAACTTTGTCCAAATAAAAACCTAGTTAAACCAATTAGGTTCTCTCCCTAAACCCGGTCACAGAAAGCCGCAAACGCAGTAGTTACGCCGCTGAAATTCAGACATGACAGACAACATTCTCATCAAATACAAACATTTACACCACCCAAATCCAGAGGTGGAAAACAACAAATACAAAGGAAAACAACAACATTGAAATTCTGAAATTGCATAAAAAGCAACAAAAACAAGTAGTCACGCCGCCCAAATTTCAACAAACAACAAACAAACAAAAACAACAAAAATACTTCCTTTCCTAAGGACATGGGAAGCACACGTAGACCGCCTAGAGGCTTAAGCCTAGGCATATAGTTACAATCTCTTACTATTTAATTAGTTTCTTTCCTGTTTTTACTTTAATGTAAAAAATAGGTATAATTTTTTACAATTTAATTAATTTCTTTTATGTTTATACTTTAATGTAGAAATAGTTATAATTTCTTACTGTTTATTTAGTTTCTTTTATGTTTATACATGTAATGTAAATAAAGTTTTGTTGTTAGCATATCTATTTTATTTTTAAGATAGCTTATAAAAATATTGTTATTATTCTCTAGCTTTATTATTTTAGTTGTACTTTTGCTTTCTTAATTTTGTTTAGCAAAATGTAACGTAACTTTTCTTTATTTCTTTTTTTTCATATATATAAATATATATTTCTATGTCAAAGTATATAAAATAAGCCAAGTATGTTGACAAACCCATTGTGAGACCGAAAGGGCAAGTTGGGTGACTAACCCCTTCCTAACTCGTAACTTAGCCCTCGAACCCATATATTCTGGTATTTTTTGTTTTTCTTTGTTTTTCCATAAAATAGAGGTGATGACTTTGTAAACACATTTTTGAATCCACAACGAGGCTAAGCGTATTTCACGTGCTTAAGTTTTGAAATTGCTCGTTTTCATTATGAGGAAAGTTCGAAATGGGGTTCTCACAAATGAAAAACATCATTCACTTTGAAACAAGCACCAAAATAGCTCATCAAAGATGAATTATGCTTACTCACAATTAAATGACTCACACTATGATGTAATTTAGACATACCATGCAGATCTACCAATTCAGTACCTAACAAGGGATATGGAACACATCAACAATTCCATGATATGATTCTAGATAGTCCCATTTACGATTCACAATCACACTATCATGCATAGAACTCTTAACAAGATAAACTCTAGTATTATCCAATGCACAATTCTGAATTTCCTTTCAAACTTGCAATGCACAATGCAATCCTACCATATTTACAACCAATGTAACATACATGAATGGATCCACATACGAATGATTAGGCATATGCAATATCAATTTTAGGTTATCACCAATGTATTCACCACATTTCATCCAATCACTTAGACAATGGCAACTAACCAAATTTTGCAATTGAAACTTTCTAAACAAGTCAAGTCGTCTAACAATCTTTCTCATGAATAAGGCATTCACAAGACTTATCAGATTTTTCAAAGCAACACCTCTCATAAATTTGAATTCCTCATCGAAGTTATGGTGTACATCATGCAATAAATTAATTGGTTTAACAATCTCACCCATGACTGAAGTGTCTACAAGACTACTTAACTTTTCAAACTCAACAACTACACTAATTAGCTTATGATCAATATCATGTTGATTAAGATATAACAATTCACCACATATCTTATTTTTCCAAGAAAGAGTAAGATCATACATTTGAGAAAGTGTAGGATCTACAACAATCTATTTACCTTGTTGGTATTCAAACTTGAGTCTCACAATTTCTTTAGACGGTGTAGGCTTCACCCCATGAACAATCTGCGAATGAGAAACAATGGAACTAGGCAATAACAATTCAACGTTGTTAGTACGAAAGTTCGCCTTATTGCATCTAGGTACAATTATTGGCTCTTTTAAAAACAAATTTTGTTTTGAAACAATTGCCATTTCTCTAAGACTCATTTGCTTGAATTCTATCTCTCTCTCTCTCTCTCTCTCTCTTTTTCTTTCTCACTCTCACTAATTTTCCTTTCATTTTACCCTCTTATCTCATATCTTTCACTAATCTCTAAAACCAACCTATCACTCTTGTTTTCTCATACTATCTCCTTTTTCTTGGCTATTTCACATTCCTCACTTTTCTCTCTAGCCAAACTCTCATTATTTTCTCTCAAGCTCTCCTTTTGTGAAGGCTTCTCTATATTCTTTTCCTCACTATCATTTCTCTCTTCTCTCAAGCTCCCTTGATTTTCATAGACTTGTCTTGGAGTCAACGGTACAAGTTCAAGAGTTTTTTGATTATGCATGAAAGAAAATATGTTGGTGACTACATCATAAATAACATGTTTATTCACTTGCCAAGGTCGCCTTAGCAATAGATGAGTTTGTCGTAATGGCACCACATCACAAATCACCTCATCTTCATAATGCCCAATCTAAAATTTCACAAGCACTTGTTTGTTCACCCTCAACTTACCATCTACATTCAGCTTTTGCAACTTGTAAGGTTTAGGATGTTTGGTTGTAGGTAACCTAAAATTCTCAACCATGGTTATACTGGCAACGTTAGCACAACTACCCACATCAATGATCACCCCACAAACTCACTCTTGCACTTTGCACTTGGTATGAAATATGTTATTCCTTTTAATGTCCTCAACATCTTGAACTTTCACTTCCAACATCCCCCTAACTACTATATTATTTTCAAACTCATCACCTAATGGTAGAGGATTAGAAGAACTATCGTCACCCTTATCTACCTCATCTTCTTTTAATTTCAATTTCTTTAATTGCAACTAAAAATTCTCCCATAATTTCTCAAAACTAAGTTCTTCCTTGACTTTCTCTTCACGTTTAACCCTAGCAATAGATTTTTGTTCTAAAGGTTTATCTTTATAGTCGTTCACCGGAATGTTTTTCTTTTTCATTAAACTCTTCAACTCGGCCCAAGTCTCAACTTGAGGCTCTCTACATCTAAATATTCATTCCCTTCATCTCTCCCACCAATCTGCAGCATAATCACAAAACTTTATGGTGGCAGCTCTAACCTTCTTAAGTTCAGAAATATTATAACCTTCAAAGACTTCCCCCATCTTCTTCTCCCACACTAAGATATCATTCTTACAATAGAAGGTTGGGATTTTGATTTAACTTCATGTTTTTATTTCTCCCACCTTCCCATCTTCAATCTATCTAAACTCGCTTTCATCTCCTTTGTTTTCTCCCTCAACATTTTACCAAACTGTTGCATCATCTCTTCTAACATAACACCCATATCTGATTTACTATCCATGGTGTTCCTGCAAGAAAACGTTAGTAATAAAAATAATTTATACCTCACACACTCCTTTACGTGTATCACTCAAGCAATGATCATTCCTATCGTGTTTACCTACTCTTCCTCACCTTTAATTCCTCCAAGTTCTAAGAGAATTAACAATTAAATCGGTGAATTCAAAAGTAAACAAACAAAACTCAATCAATATAATTCTACGTATAGAAACAATTAATTAAGAATAGAATTCCAATGATGAAAAGCTCAAAGATCAATTGTAAAAGAAGATTCAATTTTAATTCTCAAACTTAGATGAAAAGATATAACAATACTTTAAAGCTTCTCAATCCAAACAAAACTAACAACTTTCAATTTCCTTTTCTTTTCGGCCAACAAGTAAATTTCTTTCTTTCTTTTTTAATTTCGGATTTCCTCTTTTGTTTTTTTAATTCCGAATTTCTGTAATTTTTGTATTATTTTTTTCGGATTTGTTTTTTGTCCGAAAACTTTTTTTTTTTTGTTATTAAACAAGGTTGGCCGAAATTAACAAGGCAACAATTTTATTTTATTTTTAGGTTTATAACCCTAGAAGATTAGGGTTTGAAATAACAAACAAAACACGAATTGATAAAAGAACAAACTAGAATTAATGATCCTGGTTCGAAGGAAGAGGAGAAACAAATAGATAATTAAAATAAGAACAATTTAAAGTAAGATAGATTGTGGAAACAAACATTCGCTCTGATACCAAAATGATATGATCATGATCACGTACTCGTGAATCGTGATGTGAAACGTTGATATGATTCTAATCGCGTACTCATGATGATAGAGCGTATCTCACATATCGAAAAAGCTAAAGAAACGTCGATAAATTGATGGACTGTGACACCTGGCCCAATGCTACAATCCGCTATTGAACGTGGTACGCTGTGATCCAATTACGAGATGAACATGAACCTCGGTATAACGATTAACGCCACAATAGGTATGGAATCCCAATTGATAAGTCAAGTTTCAAACACAACGGATTCACACCGAAGTATTCACAAGTTCACGAAGAACAAGGAGGTTTCAAAGAAAACACTCAAAACTATATTAATTCAATAATCAATAATTCAATTTTCGTCTTACAATGAAAAAAAGAGGCCTTTATATAGGCTTACAAGTAAACCCTAATACTAGAAGTAAAAAAGGAATCCTAGAATATGTAGGAAACAACTAAAAATAATAAAACCCTAATAATCTTGCTTTTCTACAAGGGCCTACTTTCCAAAAATTACATTTTGGCCCCAAAAGTCTTCTAATTATTATTAAAAGCTTCCCCAAGTCATCTTTGAACATATGAGAACTCTTTTGAAGGGTTTTCCTTCCAAAAGTAATCGTTCAATGCAATTTATGGCGCAACGCGATCGCCTTGTATGTTGGACGCGATCGCTTCAAAATTGACGCTAAGTACTGGAAAAGGGGCGGTTGCCTTGATGCCTGGAAAGCGGCCACTTTAAGACGCGATTGCTTTGCTCGGGTTGAACGCGACCACCTTGTTTGACGTTTCTCACTTGATTCTTCAAGCTCAATCTCTTTGATCTCGTCGAGTATCCATTATAATAACCAGAATAACCAATGAATCCACGAATCAAGTTTGTATAGAATATTCTTTGAATCTTCCAAGCATATTCAACACTCTTCAAGGACTTCATTTGAACACTTTTGTACTTGTCTTTTTGAGCACTCTTGAATTCTCCATGCTTGATCAACATTTGACTTTGGAATGGACTTAGTAGGCTTGATGGAATCTCATCACTCACCCCACCCCCCTCCCCAAAACAAAAAAAAAATATTAAAAAAACACTCTTTGGTTTGTTTCAAAATAAAAAATAATATTTTTTTTTGTTAAACAAAGTGATTTTTTGTAATTAATATACTTATTTGATAATTTTGTATTAATGAGTAAATGGGCGCCCATATCCATTTGTTACCCACTCATATATACACATGTTATTAAATGAGCACTTACCCACCCGCCCATTTGAGCTCATTGCTCATATGGGCGCCGCCCATACTCGCATGTTTGCCACCTCTAGTTGTGATAATGATAGTTACAAGGGTAGCATTACTGATCTGTTGTTTCAAATAAGCATATACTCTTTTGATTTTGAGTAATGTTACGGTTATTTAATGAATACTTAATTTTGTGCACAAAATGATGTGTTATCTTATGTATTTATCTAGTTGAATTCACTTTTTAACTTAAAGTGAAGTACATATGATGTCAAATAATGAATTCAAATCTTCTATTACAGTCGATATCACACTCTTTATCTTATTGTAACTTCTTTTTACGAGTACACGTGTAAAACTAAGATTTAACAGAACAATGAATGTGACATAGATGTGATAGAAGATTTCGAGCAACCAAATAACACAATACATGTCATATTATTTTATATTTAGAATTAAGTACTCATAAGTGGCTCTCCTCTTTGATTTCAATGGGCCATGCAGAGAAGATTGTTCCAAGTTAAAAGGGTCACTACACGCCATAGTTAGGACAATGAAACCAACTAATGTGATGAAGATTGTTCCAAGTGCAAAGGGTCAGTACTATATGCCATGACTAGGGCAGTCAAACCAACTAACGAGCACCTTCATTCCTCTTAGCACAAAAGGGTCACTACACGCCATAGTTAGGCCTTGCTTACAAAATGGCCCCCTTAATTATAGCTCTACACTCTAAGAGGTATGATATTACGAGCTAGAGCTTGTGGTATTATTACAAGCTCTAGTGTTAGTATCGTTAGATCAAATCTACTTAGATTCTACATCGTTAGATCAAATATATTATTTTCTAATTAATAACACGGACATTCCATATCATCACCAACTTAATCATCAAACGACTTTAGCACTAAAGCTCGTAATAATAACACAAGCTCTAGCTCGTAATATCATTTGTCATCTTGTAAAATAACGGAAGATCAAGTGGGAGTCAAATTTGATTTTTCCCTCTCAAGTCTCTGGCCAAGAGACACCGTATTTTCTGGAAAAAAAAAAAGGCAGGCCACTTCCCTTTTCTTCCAACCGTTTCTCTCTATCTCTCTCCAAATAAGTGGGCTCTTTAATATTTTTTTTCTTTTTCTTTGATTTTTGGTTTTTTTGCAATTTTAAAAAAATATTTTTAAGAAGTACACATCTGTATCTATAAATAGAGACTTGGTTTGATTCATTTGGATATCAAATGATTTTTTTTTCAAATTTTGAAGTTATTGGGGATAAAGATAGTGGGATATGAAAGATTATTGAGGTTTGTGCCAAATTGTTGTATGAGTTTTTTGTTTGGTAGCTTATGGGTATCAAATGAATTTTTATATTTATTTTTAATGAGTTCAATATTAAATAGGGATCAAAGATGATCCTTTGTTGTACATACTCTTAAAACCATCGAATAAATACTTCACACCGTTTTTTAAAAAGTTTACTTTTTCTTTTTAACGTTTTTATTAAAAATGTATTTGTTTTTTAATGGATTTTTAAGTGTTACATCGTGCAAGACCTTGAGTGGTTGAGTGGGATAGGATGTAGCCAACACTCTAGAGTGATTGATTTGTATTCGTTAACTTGCTAGAATTTAAAGTTGTAACTCGTCGTTGATTGAATTCTGACTTGGTTGAGAGTTAAGTTGCTTAGACTTGTTCGTAGCCTCAGTTGAAACCTAGGTCTTCGCTTGATTGATTTCACTTGTGTAGACACGATCTAGTTCATGTTGGAAGTATTCGTGAGTTTATTATGAGCTAAGGACGATCGTTGCATAGCTTCCGTCTTCGTTTGTTCGTTTAAGTTCGAGTTGTATTAACAACTTGTCTTTTGGAGTTGAGATACTCCTAATCTTCGTTTGACTTCGTAGAGGTGTTTAATCCTATTCTTGAGTCTCTTGACTTGCTTAGAATTCCTTGTTCTTGCCCGTCGAATCATTGTTTCATTCATTACTTCAATTGTTAGTTCTTAACCTTTATTCTGGTTTCGTTCCGAGTTGTTTCAAGCGTTGTTCATGTATGTTTCAGATGAGTTTTAAGTAGGGTTTAACCCTAGTATGTTTAGGGTTGAGTTGGGTATGTTTTGGACCATGTTTCAAGTCTGTTTCTTTTCCTAGAGGACCAGGTGCTCACTTAGCTAAGGGATCAGGTGACCGTTTATATTACAGAACAAGACTTGACTGGGCTGGAGACCAGGCGCTCGCCTATTCTAGACACTAGGCGACCGCCTTGTATCGACACCAGTAATGTACTGGTTTGTTATTCGTTGTGAAGTTACTAATCTACCCTTATTTAACCCTTTCCACTTCAACCTTTTGAGGGAACTTTGGTCTTTTAGACCCTATGTGGATGCAAGACTCCCCTCTCTCTCCTCATTTATGCCATCCACTGGTTGAGAGAGAGAGAGAGAGAGAGTACGTAAGAGTGTGTGTGAGATTAGTGTGTGTTTTGCTGATTTCTGGAGTTCCAGGCATCCGATTGACGAGCCGAGACCATCGTCGCGAAGGCCTCGATGAATAGAACACTTACCCTTGGTTTACTTTCCTTTTCCTTATAATTTGAAGCACGTTCAAGGTACTTTACTTAATCCCCTACTTTCTCTCTTTAGCTTAAATTGATGCTAGGTTGTTAGAGATTTGTTCCTCATGAATTGTGGTGTTAATTCTTGTCTAAATGATGAGTTTGTAATGGGTTTTAGTATGAAAACTTTTAGGGTTGAACTTTTGAGGGTTTGTTGGGTATATTGAAGTAATTAATAATTAAGATTACTTCTTGTTGGATTTGGAAACCCGGATGAATTTAGAATCCCAAAATTAGGTCATGACCTAGAATTCGGAAGTTTGTATTTGGACTCAATAGAGTCTATTATGTATTAGAAGTGTGATTATGAGCCTTAGGATAAATTCCTACAACTTTCGTGTTCGTCGAGTCTCAATTGTGAGATTTCGAGATTCGATCAGGTGAGACCGAATTGGTGTTTTTGTGATGTATATTGGTTTAGGATTCCAAAAGATGTCCTTAAATGACTTTAGCATGAATGTATAGTTAGTCACCGGATTCAATGAGTTTGGTATACATCTGACAATGTTGACTCGTTAGAAGTCTTTGTTCGTGCACGATTAGTGAATTGACTTATTAGAGAATCAGAATGCGATTCTTGAATGTTATTAAGAGTTTAAGAGTGTAGTTGGTTGACCATTCCATGGTACTTGTTAGGAGTGTACCTTTCGACACTTGGGAATCGTAGACTAAATATTAGTCTCAGGCCATTGTTATGTCATTAATGGCATATGATTGAATTGGGTGAGTTGTGACGGTCAGACCTTGGACGTCATCTCCTCTACACTAAGATAGAAGGTTGGGACTTAGGTCGAGAACGACCGAGTACAATTATTGAGATTAGACTAAATAGAATCGATTGAGGATTTGTCTTATACTAGAGTAAGACTGTTTGTATCCTACGATGTTTGGGACTGGTTTGGTCTCGGTTGTATTGATCGGCATGGTTATGGTATTGTGTGGTTATGTCCTAGTGACACCTAGACTTTATAATACTTTATTATGGTTGTATTGTATGAGCTTGACTAATTTAGTAAGTCATTTATTTGTACTTTGAGGGTTCGGAGAATGAGTTGATTAGAAAGAGCAATTTGTGAGAAGTGATATTAGACATGCACTTTAGGGAACAGTTTTACTAGGGACTATTTTAGAGTTACTTAGTAGTTGTATGGTTTTAGTTTGACGATTGGATGACCATTCTAATTGAGATATAGTTTAGTGTACTTATTGGGCACTTGTGATGATTTGACTATAGGATAGTCATGTTACGCCTCGAGCACGAGTTAAGTATAGCATTATATATACCAAATGATTTCATACTAAGTAAAGTCGAGTAAGAACATGTTTTGAAGATTAAGTTTGTAGTCTTGGTTTGTAGGCTTTAAGGACTAACTTAGTAGCCTTTATTTGTTGATGATTCGAGGATCATATAAGACCTCTAAGTATATGTTCATAACGAACTAGGTAATAGTCTTGAATTATGATTGAGGTTAGACTTAACTACAACCTTTGTGTAGTCGTGATTCGGGGATCATTAAGTACCCCAGTACTTGAATAATCTGACTCGTTATGAGCGTTTGTGAGATGGCAAATATATGTCTAATTGTGTTTTTCTTAGTAGAGTATAAGACCTACTTTGCTTGATTTGAACTCACTATTTGGGAAGTTTGTTCGAGGAACATGACGACCTCGATGTGTTATCGTTTAGACTAAATAAGTAGTCTTGCTTGGATAGGATACTTGCAATCATGCATGTGTGTTATATGTAACGTGTTTCGTAGAATCATTGATCTACTTAGTGCTGATAAGGTTACCAGTTACTAGGACATTGTCGAGTTGATTGTTTGTCAAGTAAATATCTACTTGCACATTTCATGGCATCTCATTGAGAGTCGGTTTGTATTTGGTATTGAGTTGGCAGTGCGGGTGTCGCACTGGTTCCCTTTATCCTCACTGTTTGGCCAACAGTGGGATATGGTCTCGTATTAGCACTACCTAGCCTGATAGCGAGCTCTCATTTCCTCATTCTAGGTTGAATGAAAGGTAACGATGATACTCATTACGAAAAGCGGATGAGACGTGATATTGCTCACTAGGAATACCAGTGAGAGGAATGATTGTTTTTGGAAAGTTCTTGGTATTGATCACGAGACTTGGTTCTTGGAAAGTTCTTGGTATTGTTCATGAGACTTGGTTCGGTTATGATTTGTTTTGTATACCGTAGTATCGACACATTCATATATGTTTAACTATCAAACATTACTATTATTTCTTAATGTCTTGTTTTCAGGCACTATGTGCATACAAAGTTGTGTAAGTACAAGATTTTGTAAATATGGGGTTTGTATACCTATTTACTATCCAGTATACATTTCCAGGTTATTGGTATAATATTGTACTAACGCGATATTTATATGCTTGAGTTATTACCATATCATATTATGAATTATAGCAGCGTGTCATCACTACGTACTTTATTTCTAGCGTGCAGCTGTTTGTCAACCGCATTGGGGCCATTTGTATAGAGACTGTAGCGGTACACGGTTGATCGGTATATCGAGTTGAGGTCGTGTGTTCATGTTAGTCGCAGTTGACTCTTCTGAGTTGTATCTCGCGGAGTCCATTTTCCTTATCGTATTATTATTCTTATATGTATCGTTGTTATTCTTGTGAGGACGCCTTCTTGTAAAGTTATGTAGACTTTACTCGTTGGGTAGTCTTTTGGGTTGTAGTCATTGGTTGTATTTGTAGCCGACAAGTGTTGTCGAGCTTGTGTATATTTATTTATAGTTTTATTTAGTTGTCTCTCGGGCATGCAGTAGCCACGGGGCTTTCAGTTGTTGTTGTCTCCGGCATGTATAGCCGTTGAGGCTTTGTTTATCACGTTGGATTCTTGTTGTTTCGTCGGCCTTGATTAGCCGAGGGTTGTTCCCCGTGAGAAATGTCGCGTCATGCAAATTGAATTTTGGGCTGAGAGATTTACTATCTCTTTGGTGGTGTTTAGCTTGGAACTTGATAGCTCGGGCACTCTTCTTTTATTGCTTCCGTAGTTTTGAATTTGTTGTTCAGTAATGCCGTTACGGCTTTACGTTCTTGTTTGAGCTTTGTTGGCTCGACCTTATTGACTTGTGCCATCTTGTTTAGCTTCCTTGGCGGCACTACGTTGAGACTCCGTATTGGTGTCCAGGTCGGGTCCTCACATTCCCTCTAGCCACATAATGAGTTTTTATTGAGAGTCGCCCAAGAGAAGGCTCGCCACGTGTCAGCTCGGTAGGCTAGCCAACGCATTAATGAGAAGTTTTTCATTTTGATCCGGTGCCCCTGCTCTTTTAACATTTGTTTCTGAAATTTCCTTTCTTCCAAACCTTGCAATTTCATTCTCTGTCAGTTCCATTAGTCCTCCGTTAGCTTAATTTGCCTTGGGATGCTTGACGGACCCTAACGAAGTTTGACAAAATGCTAAGTGGCACACATTTAAAGCTAAGCATGACACATTTAAAAGGCAAAAATAACACATTTTAAGGTCAAAAGTGACACTATAAATGAAAAAAAATTATTATAATTTTCTTTAAAATACAAAGCAACACTCTTAATACTAAAAAGTAACACTCATAATACTAAAAAGTGATACTTTAAAACACACTTTTAGGTCAAAAGTGACATATTTAATATTAAAACGTGACATTTTCAATGCTATAAATTGATATTTTCACCATTTCACGTCAAAGAGTGACGGTTTTCATTTCTAATGCAAAGTAGCATTTTTTTCAAAGCAAAAGTGACACATTTAAGGCTAAAAAGTGATATCTTTAAAAGGAAAAAAGTGATAATTTTTATTAAAAAGGTAAAGTGACACATTTTATACTGAAAAAAAGTGATACTTTTAATACTAAAAAGCAACACTATTCATTTATACACGTGAGTGGTGACGTAATTTTCATAAGTCGAGGGTTGCACTGAGAGATTATTGAATCTTTGCACATTTAATTTCGATAGGTCCATCTTACGGATTAAGATTCGTAAGATCGTTTTACAAGAGACTTACTCTTAAATATGAGATAGAAAAAATAACGACACTGGCACATAATATCTTTACCTTTCTAGTAAAGTATATATAATCAAATGGGACTTTGTTTTATGAATTGAAGGAGTACTAAATTTCGTATACAATATGATTTCATATATCATCTTATTTAGTACTCCCTCTGTTTCTAAATAATTATTACACTTATTTTTATTTGTTCCAAAATAATGGCTTGTTTCTAAACTTTCTTTTTAAAGAAAAATATTTTTACCATTTTATCCTAATTTTTTATTTCTACTTTAATTATGGTCATGGCGACATGCACAATGAACTTTAAAGGAAGGTACACATTGTACCAATATTTATAATAATGTCAATTAGTTTTTCTTAAACATTGTGTCGATCAAACATGACGATTATTTAAAAACAAATTGAGTAGTTAGTGGTTTAATCAGAAGTGTAAGTGGTTTGATTTGGTTTGGTTTAGGCCAAAACCACGAACCGAACCACCCCTTATTTGTCACAAAAATTTCAAATCAAATCGAACCGAATTGAATAAGGCTTGGAACCGAACCACTCGGTTTGGTTCGGTTTTGTGGTTTATATAAATTCTTTTTAATCAACTTAACCAACATTAAGAATAACAATAAAATAAGATTTTAATTTGAAATTAACATCAAAATTAGAAAATAACCTACTAAAAATATATTTTTATAAAGAAAACAATTTTAATTTCAAAATAAACACAAACAATAAAGAAATAATAGTTCTCTAACAATCAAGATTCTGTTTGGTTTTGTGTGTATGTGTATATATATATATATATCAAGGGAATAGATTATGCATATCAAATGATTCAAAGATTCAGAATAGTCAACAAATGTTATATAATATATATTGTATAATAAGAATATATAGATTGGTTTGGTTTGATTCGATTCAATTCATTAAATTTGGTTTGATACCAAATCAAACTGAACGATTTTTTAATTTTTGAAACCGAAACCAAACTTTTTTCAACCAAAACCGAACCAAACTGACTATTTCGGTTCGGTTCGGTTTCGTGATTTTATGGTTTCAATTTACACCCCTATTTTTAATGCAAGTTACAAGATAAAAGGTTGCAAGACGACGTTGTGATGTAACAGCAGAAAAAAATCACATGCCAATATTGCCCTTTAATATTAATTACACCGGTTAAATCACTAAAGTAGCCTTACTTTTTACTACAGTATAAATAAAAAACTTTATTAAATTCATGATAGAAATAAGATAAGCTAAATAAGGCTCAGAAGATTACTAATTTGTTTGTATTAAATAGTTAAAAACCAAAGTATTGGTCTGGTTCTGGTTCTTATGAATTTTGGATTGGTTTCGGACCGAACCAAAGTATTAGTTCTTATACATGTTAGGTTAGTTCTGGTTGTGAATTTTATAAAACCAAAGTATTGGTCTATTCTGGATCTCATTTTTAAAGGAAAAATTAAATTGAACCGGACTATAATCACCCTTACCCTGAACCCCCCCCCCACCACCACACACAACAACAATTTTTGTTGAATAGTATCACTCCAAATTCGGGGCAACACTATTCATCTAACCTCAAATTAAGGTTGATGGGACTCAATTCTTTTTAAAATAAAAAATTAGTTTTTAAATAAAAAAATATTATTAATATGATATTAAAAATATTTTATATGATTAATAACTAATAGAATAAATAGATACTATAGATCTGTGATAAATATTAATAATGTAATTTTAAAGTTAAAAGGACGAAACCTCGAAATTCCTCCTCGGCCCCACTACGGGATCCATTCATGATAAAAACCACCGAGGGGGCTAGCGCGGCAGCCGAGTCAAGGCAAGCTCAGCAAAATACTCTTAAAAGTATGACTAAGCCGAGGTAAGAAACGGATGAGAGCCATTGCCCTCAATCAACACAGCCTCGGCAAAACAATCAATGATCATCGGCCCTGACAAGAAGCTTCCCAAAGCCCAAAGGAGCTGACACACATAATCACCAACTCCCCGATAGCGCCCAGTCCAATCATCCCTGACATGGCTGTAGACCATTTATTACCAGCCATAACATGCTCCCCAATCAAAGGCCACCACCTCACAAGGCCATTCAGGTATAAATAGGAGACATTCTCTACTGTTGAAAGACAAGCCATTTTTCAGATATCCTAACACGCTTATCATATTCACTTATCTGGATCTAAGATACAAACAGTCATAGTGTGGGTTCCCCGGGATGAGCCTGCGCCCCGCGCGCCCTTGGATAGGGATGCGCATACATGCAGAAGCGAGACACCACGCTTTCCATTCCACCCTCCCTTGTTTAAGGGATGACGAAATTAAAAATGCGAAAAGGGTGCTATCTAAAGTAGCGCGTTGAATACGTCTCGGTCACTTCAGTGATTTTTGGTCCGTTATGGGAGCTATGGGTTTTCTGTATCAAGTTATCCTTTTTTTTAGAGGATAACAGGATGCAGGAATACATCACCCTTTCATTCACATCTTCCCTTGTGTAGGGGAAAATAGAAAGTGCAAGAAAGGGTGTTGCGGGCCCCGCTACAGACTTTATAAAATTGTCTTAAGGCCTATTTCGGATTACGATGAGTGTTTTGGGTTTTCTACATCAAGTTATCCCTTTTTTAGGGGATACCAGGATATAGAAATACATCACCCTTTCATTCTCATTCTCCCTTTTCTAGGGGAAAGCAGAAAATAATGAGAAAGGATGTTGCGAGGCCCCACTACAATCCAAAATGTTTTAATAAAGTCGTCATCTTTATTATAAGGAAGAAATAAAGAAAAACCAAAAATAAAACCAGAGATTGCAAAAACGGGTTCGGAGGCTAAGTTACGAGTTGGGAAGGTGCTAGGCACCCAACTCGCCCTTTCGGTCTCAAAAACTGTTTTTGGCTAAATTATGCTTTTTGTTATATTTATCTAGCAAATAAATAAAACATTAAAAGACAGAAAAGAAATCAAATACATTTGTATTTACATTATTTATGGACTTGTAGCCGTCTCTTTACAATAGTTACAAATATACTTAAAAATATTTGGTCATAATAATGGCTCTTTTTAGTGTTATTTCCTAAATAAATCCGGGTAGCACAACTACTTATATTTTTACATTGGGCCGGATGAAAAGTAGCACTTTTTATAAATAAAAACTTTAAAGCTTACCCTTTAGCGGATTAGGGTATGCTTGCTCTGTCCTTCAGGGAGAGGGAATCTTTTTTTTTTATGAAGTGGTGTGAAGATTCGGGCAAAATAACTATTTCCGAAAGCTGCTTTTGGCCTCGGGATCCCGGTGGAGCAACTGGTTGAGACTGATTGATTGATTTGATTGAGGGAGGCAGAAATCGGGCAGAGCAACTGCTTGCTTCTGGCGGATTTGGCCTTTGGATTCGGACAAGGCTACTGCTCATGTTGGGATTTTTGGACCGGGGGGAATAGAGTGGAAACCTAGCTGGAAGGCTATGGCTCACTTTGACCGGTTGGTTTTGAGTTTGGAGGAGATTTGGCAGGGTTTCGAGGCTTATAGGAGGAGGAGGAACTCTCTCGCTCACTTGGCGTAAACTTCGGCGCGATTTGGCGTAAAATTTGGTTTTTATGAGCGTGTCAAATTCCTTTGCAGAAGCCTTCCTTTTATAGGCAAAGAATGACTTTCATTCATCGTTAAGTTTGATCTCTTTGTGCATCATCGGTTTGTACCGCGTGCGGAGATAATTGTAATAAAAGCAAAGTGCTACAGTGACTTAGCACAAAGCTGGCGCTGCCTTCATATAAACTGGGCGCCGAGCCCACTTTGAGTGTGGGTGGCACCTGGTTCTGATTCTTAGCTCTTTTTCAGCACTTTGGCCCCCTGCATTTCACTGCTTTACGCATCCTGCTTTGTCTTTTGCATCTTTAAACCCCGTAACTTAACATTTGTTAAGATTTAACAGATCTTGATATTTCATGTCATGTTACATATCAGGGTATGAAATTGGGGTGTCTACACATAGTTGTTACACATTTATTATACACTACACCAGAAATATTACTCTCACGCCGGAGGGTTCTAGTCGGGGCACTCACGACTCCTTAACGGTGTTTGTTTTGTCTTATCCAGATTTTCCCTTCTCTTTTAAAAAAAACCGTATCTTCAGGGTCAATACCCGTCGTTGAATACGATAGAGAAAAAGATTTTCTTTTTGAAAATCGTATCCTCAAGGTCACTACCCGTCGTCAAATACGATAGAAAAAGATTTTCTTTCTTTAAAAAACTGTATCCTCATGGTCAATACCCGTCGTTGAATACGATAGAAAAAAAAAATTCTTTTTTTTTTTAAATCGTATTCACAGGGTCAATACCCGTCGTTGAATACGATAGAAAAAGATTTTCATTTTCGAAAACCGTATTCTCAGGGTCAATACACGTTGTTGAATACGATAGAAAAAAATTTTCTTTTTGAAAATCGTATCTTCAGGATCAATACCCGTCGTCGAATACGATAGAAAAAGATTTTCTTTCTTTAAAAAAACTGTATCCTCAGGGTCAGTACCCGTCGTCGAATACGATAGAAAAAGATTTCCTTCTTTAAAAAACCGTATCCCCAGGGTCAATACCCGTCGTTGAATACGATAGAAAAAGATTTTCTTTTTTTTTAAATCGTATACTCAGGGTCAATACCCGTCGTTGAATACGATAGAAAAAGATTTTCATTTTCGAAAACTGTATTCTCAGGGTCAATACCCGTCGTTGAATACGATGGAAAAAAAATTGAAAATTGTATCCTCAGGGTCAATACCCGTCGTTGAATACGATAGAAAAAGATTTTCCCTTCTCTCTTTTTTAAAAAAAAAACTATATCCTCGGGGTCAATACCCGTCGTTGAATACGATAGAAAAAGATTTTCTTTTTTTTTTTAAAATCGTATCCTTAGGGTCAATACCCATCGTTGAATACGATGGAAAAAGATTTTCTGTTTTTGAAAATCGTATCCTCAGGGTCAATACCCGTCGTTGAATACGATAGAAAAAGATTTTCTTAAAAAAAAACCGTATCCTCATGGTCATTACCCGTCGTTGAATACAATAGAAAAAAAATTCATTTTCGAAAACCGTATTCTCAGGGTCAATACCCGTCGTTGAATATGACAGAAAAAGATTTTCTTTAAAAAAAAATCGTATCCTCATGGTCAATACCCGTCGTTGAATACGATAGAAAAAGATTTTCTTTTTAAAAAAAAAAATCGTATCCTCAGGGTCAATACTCGTCGTTGAATATGATAGAAAAAGATTTTCATTTTCGAAAACCGTATTCTCAGGGTCAATACCCGTCGTTGAATACGATACAAAAAGATTTTCTTTTAAAAAAAAATCATATCCTCAGGGTCAATACCCGTCGTTGAATACGATAGAAAAAAATTTTCTTTTTTTAAAAAACCTGTATCCTCATGGTCAATACCCGTCGTTGAATACGATAAAAAAAGATTTTCTTTTTCGAAAACCGTATTCTCAGGGTCAATACCCGTCGTTGAATACGATAAAAAAAAGATTTTCATTTTCGAAAACCGTATTCTCAGGGTCAATACCCGTCGTTGAATACAATAGAAAAAGATTTTATTTTTTTTAAAATAACTGTATCCTCAGGGTCAATACCCGTCGTTGAATACAATAGAAAAAGATTTTCTTTTTTTTAAATAACCATATTCTCAGGGTCAATGCCCGTCGTTGAATACGATAGAAAAAGATTTTCTTTTTTAAAAAAAAGCGTATCCTCAAGGTCAATACCCGTCGTTGAATACGATAGAAAAAAAATTCCTTTTTTTTTTTGAAAATCGTATCCTCAATAGTGGGCCAGCCCGGATATATTGATGTGCGGGTCGTGGACCTAGCATTGCAGGCTCGGGATCGTCGGGTGAATATTAACCTGGTGATTTTGGCACAGACTTTGGCAGGCATGAATGCCTTTGCAGCTGGCGATGAGCTATTCCCTTCTGGGAGCCCTCTTTTGATCCACGTGTGGTTGGAGGAGCATTTCCTCTGGGTGATGGGCCCAGTGCCGCTGGGAGCAAGATATGATCCAGGGTTTTATGGCTCTCGTGGTCATTATCCTTAGACCAATTTTTCGGAGACCAATTGGGCTGAGAGTTTCTTGCGTAGGGGCTCCATGGACATTATATGTGTTATCAGCCATTGGCAGATCCGGCACTTCCTTCTGTATACCGAGGTATATACCCAGGTCGTTTTATTGGGTATTGAGCGTACCTCTTTTTTTCGGGCGGATAGGATCTTGCGCCAATTTGGCATGGAACAGCTCATTCCTAACTCGAGTCGTCCTGTAGCTATGGAGCTGGAAAATAGTAGGGACTTGGGCACCATTATCCAGAATTTATGGCTGCAGGACTTTGATAGGCTGCAGGTGGCCTATCTCTACTCTGATTACATGCTCCTTTCCCATGAATATCTGTCATGGATCATGGTGGCTGCTGAAGCGCCTTCCCGCATAATCAGGCGTGGATTGAGGCAACTGTTGGGCCGTCACATATCTAGCGACATAGATGCTCGCCTGATGGAGATATGCGAGGACATAGAGAGTGGCAGCATAATCCTTGGGAATCGGAAGAGGTTGTCCCTCCCCCTCAGACTGGATGTGGCACTGCCCTTAGGAATGATGGCGCTGGTCCGAGCAATACGGCTATCCAGGACAATAGAGATGTCGATGATGAGGAAGAGGACACTTCTGGGGGCTCTCACGCTGGTGAGACTGGAACATCTTCTGTACCTCGCAGAAGAAGTATATGGGCCCGGCTGGGCGGACGCCGCAGGCACTGATGGACCACTTTGGGGCTTGAGCTACAAACGAAGGATAATAGGGGAAACAAGGGGGTAGAGGTAGAAAGATAATATCTATGTACAGGCAAATAATGCATAATATAAATATCTTAAGCAGCTACTCCTAAGTTGCACCTTAGGACCTTATATTATATTTTGGTGTTTTAATGCGAGCTTTTGTCGTGGTTTTTCTCTTTCTTTTGTCAGTCGAGACTCTGCAGGCTGAAGACCGATGTTTGGATGTTGAGGATTCAGAAAGTGCATTCCCTCTCCTTTTTCTCCTGATTATTTTCATACATATTTTTTTTGTGCTCTAATTTTTACCTAGGCTGCCCTTTTGGGTTTTCAACCTAGCGAGCTCTTATTTCTCCTGTTTGTTGTTTATATATATATATATATATATATATATATATATATATATATATATATATATATATATATATATATATATATATATATATATATATGTATGCTCTAATTTTTGTCTAGGCTACCCTTTCGGGTTTTCAACCTAGCGAGCTGGAAAAGCAACTGCAAGATAGATCGGCTCAAGCATAGTACCTTTTGAGCTTGTTGAGGTTGAAGGGCTGAACAAGATCTTCTCCTTCTTGGTTCGTGAAGAGTACGGCACCTCCTGACTGGATTTCTTTCACAACATACAGTCTCATCCAAGGAGATTTCCATTTTCCTTTAGTATCAACATAACTAGGGGGTTTTTCTTGAAGTACCAAGTCTCCGACTTGGATGTCACGGCCTTTAACTTTTTTATTGAAGGCTCGAGCTATCCGCCTTTGATATGCTCAGGTGTGTTCTAGGGCTAGCAAGCGTCGTTCATCGATTAGGGCTAATTGTTCGTATCGCCCTTTGACCCAATCAATTTCTGATATGCCGGATTCCATCATTCCTCTTGATGACGGAATTTCAACTTCTATGGGCAGCACTGTCTCTATGCCATATGCTAAGGAGTAGGGAGTAGCCCCGGTGGGTGTGCGGACTGAAGTGCGATAACTCCAGAGGGCTAGCGGCAACTTTTCTGGCCAATCTCTTCCTGTGTCAGCCATTTTTCTGATAATATTTTCCAGCGTTTTGTTGGCTGCTTCAACGGCACCATTTGCTTGCGGTCGGTAAGGGGAAGATTTATGCCTTTAGATTTTGAATTCGTCAAGCAGACGATTCACGTCCCCTTCAAAATGCGTGCTGTTGTCGGAGATTATCTCGAAAGGCACCCCGTAGCGATATATAATGTTGGTCTTGATAAATTTGGACACCTTTCGAGCATTCAGGATTTTGTAGGAAGAGGCTTCCACCCATTTGGTAAAGTAGTCGACAGCTACCAGAACGTACTCGTGGCCATTAGATCCCTTCGGATGAATTTGGCCTATCACGTCAATTCCCCAAGTTGAAAAGGGCCAAGAAGCTATGGAGTTATATACGATGTGCGGGGGCACGTGCTGCAAATTTACGAAACACTAGCACTTGTCGCAATGACGCACCCACCGAATACAGTCGGTTTCTAGCGTACTCCAATAGTACCCCTGCCGGATAACTTTTTTGGATAACATGTGGCTATTCACGTGGGGCCCGCAGGTACCACCATGAAGCTGGTCCATGATTTGCTCGACTTTTGTTTGGTCGACGCATAGTAGATTAAGGCCTTGATAATGCCTTTTGTATAGGCTGTCACCGTTAAACACAAATTGCGATGCCCATCTCCACAGGGAGACTTTCCCTCTTTTGTCTAAGTCGAGAGGATAGATCCCTTTCTGAAGCAGATTTAGGATATCAGAGTACCAAGGCTTGTGATATGCTTCAGGGGCTGCATTGATTTTGAAACAATATGCCGGAGTAACCTTTTTCCCAACTACAAATGGTTGGACTTGGGTTTCTGCAGGAATTTGGACCAACGATGCCAGAGTGGCCAATCCATCGGCAAATTGATTTCTATCTCACGGTAAGTAGTGAAACGAGATAGAATCAAATTTAGTGGCAAGTGCTATCAACTTGGCGTGGTAGAGCTGCAGCCGGGGATCTTGGGTCTTCCACTTCCTTTCGACTTGATTTATAATTAGAGCGGAGTCTCCATAGACTTCCAAGTCTTTGGCTCACTTTTGGAGAGCTTCTTCTAGGCCAGCAATACAGGCTTCGTATTCCGCTATATTGTTCGAGCACTCGAACTCCAACCTTATATAGCCAATGGAGTGTGGGAATCTGCTGGGTCGATTAGCAAGATTCCTATGCCAAAACCTCTTTTGTTGGCGGCTCTATCAAGGAACATTTGCCAGCTGGTGTCGTGGTCAGTAATTTCCAGGACACCTTCGTCTGGGAAGCTAGGCTCAGCTGCATCTTCTGATTATAAGGGCAGATCGGCTAAATGGTCTGCAATCACGCTGCCTTTGATGGATTTGAGTGTGACATAGGTTATGTCAAACTCGTTGAGGAGAAATGACCACTTAGCCAATCGGCTGGATAGTGATGGCTTGCCGAAGATGTACTTTATAGGGTCCATTCTGGGGATGAGCTTGATGGACCGTCCTTGCAGATAGGTCTTGAGCCTTTGGGTAGCCCAGACTAGGCTGGTGCAGCTTTTCTCTAGTGCTGAATAATTTAGCTCGCTTCCTTGCAGCTTCCTACTTATGAAATAGATGGCGTTTTCAATGTAGGAATTTTCTTTTTCTTGGGCGAGCATAGCCCCTACTGACGTGTCTGTGACGGTTAAATATAGGATGAGCTGTTTATGTGTATGGGGTGGAGCTAGCACATGTGGATTGGTAAGGTAGGCTTTTATTTTTTCAAAGGCTAGCTGACACTTCTCGTCCCAGACTTGGTCAGTATTTTTCTTTAGGAGTTTGAAGAGGGGCTCACATATAGATGTCAGCTGTCTGATGAAGCGACTGATATATTGCAGCCGGCCCAGGAAGCCTTTGACTTCTGTTGGAGTTTTTGGCCGCGAAATTTCTATAATGGCTTTAATTTTGGCTAGCTCAATCTCGATACCCTGCTCGGTCACCATGAATCCCAGGACCTTGCCTTTGGTAACCCCCAAATGTGCATTTGGTGAGGTTAAGCTTCATTTGGTGCTTCCTTAACCTTTCGAAGAATTTTCGAAGGTCCTTGATATGAGCACTGTTGGCATCGCTGGAGTGCACGATCATGTCATCAACATAGACCTCTACTTCTTTATGAATCATGTCGTGGAAGAGGGTGGTGGCAGCCCTTTGATATGTAGCCCCAGCATTTTTTAGCCCAAATGGCATGACATTGTAGCAGTAGGTTCCCCAGGGAGTAGTGAATGAAGTTTTCTCCTTGTCTTCTGCTGCCATTTTGATCTGATTATAGCCCAGCATGCTGTCGACGAAGGATCTGACTTTATGAGTAGCGACGGCGTCTACCACAATATCTTTATTGGGTAGAGGGAAGTCATCTTTGGGTGACGCCTTGTTGAGGTCGCTGAAATCTACACAGATCCGGACCTTCTCGTTGGGCTTGGGAACGGTCACTATAATGGACAGCCAGATCGAGTATTCTACTACCCGAATGAAATTGATGTGCAGCTGTTTCATGATTTCTTCTTTTACTTGTAATGACCATTCTGGTTTAATTCGGCAGAGCTTTTGTTTAATTGGCCGAGCATCCGGATATATAGGGATCCAGTGTTCAATGATGGATGGGTCTAGCCCAGGCATGTCTTCATAGGACCAGGCAAAGATGTCTACGAACTCTTTAAGAAGATCAATAAGTGCTACCCTTTCAGGGCCTTGCAGGTAGCTGCCGATTTTGATTGCTTTTGTTTCATTGTTCAGCCCCAGATTGATAGTGGACAGGTCTTTAGTTGCTGCTGATGAATGATGTTTTTCCTGGTGCTCGACTGACTTTACAAGCTCAAGCAAATAATTTTTACAAACTCATTATTATAATTATTTAATGTATCTTTTAATGTAGGTACAACTAAGGAATAAGCAAAGACATTCAGATTATCATTAATAGCAAACTGTACAGGGTTATTTACATTATGAACCTGAGGTTTGGGATCTTAATTTTACGGAGCGGACCGGTAGATGACCAATCTGTAAAGCCAAGAGAAGGATGGGGAACAGTATATCCGAAGCGGTCCACCAGATCTGCAATCATCAAGAGCAGGCCGGTCGTGGTATACCAATTCTACAGAGGCTTATCAGTAATAGACTCAAACTCAGCAGGGAGCTTTTCATGGTCAGTGCCTCCGTCTATCATACCCAGAAAACTATCTCCCAGAATTTTAGTAGAAACTCCTCTTATTGATGAGAATATTTACAGCACCTTTATTTTTTGGCTAAATAAGTTCACTTGCCCTTTAGAACTCCTTGGCTTGATTCATTTCAAAGATTCTTATACCTGCCACCGTAATTACCTCGTTGTTGATAAGATCTTGAATTGTGTTTTTGAATGAGTAGCACTTATCGGTAAGATGACCACTGCAACGGTGGTACTCACAATACTGGGCATGATTCCATGTAGCAGGCAATGGATTGGGTGGGTGATAATTAATAATGGGTTTAAGTATCTCATGGGCCCATAGTGTTTGAAAGATTTCGGATCTTGGGGCAGGTAATTCATCATAGTGTCTTGGAATTATTTCTTTCATTCCTTTCGGCCTGGGTAGATTACCAGATTGAGGTTTGGTCAAACAGCTGGGAGGAGTTTTCCCCCTTGGATAATACTGCACTGGGATTGGGCTGCCTGGACCCTGGTTTAAGATAGGCTCCTTTTCTGGTACACAAATTATTTCTTTGGAATCCCTGGGGTCAATTGCTGAGAATAAGTATTTGAGGGATCGAGAGGAAGATAATTCTTTTGGTTATGGTAGCAGGCATTTAGGTGAGGGAGATCGGGATTGATTTCTGGAGGATATGGATTAGAATTATGAGCATTTGAAATCATATTACTTTGGGCAATGGGATTAATATATGGTTGATGGCTGGCACTTGGTTGTTTTTTGGAGGCATGAAAAATGATATTTTCTGAGGTATCAGGATGGTTGGTTTTCGGAAGGTAAGAAGTATTAAGGGCATATTCCGGGCTTTTGATCTTTTGAGAGAGGGCAACAAAGGTTTCTGCGAAACTTGCTAAAATATTACCAACTACCTGGTTTATTATTCTTTCAGCATGGGCATCCAATTCATTCTTTAGCCAGATATCAAGTCCACGAGGAGGTGCGTACTCAGGAGTTTATTTTTATGGCTCCCAGTTGTTCCAGTCATTGCTAGTCCCCGTCATATCTTGTTTATTTTTAGCTGTCATTATGCTCGAATCTGCGCCCTTTGAACTGATACTGCCCTTTCTGTTCTGACCCCAGTATTTTCTGAACTGACTTCTGAGCCTGTACCTCGTATCAACCAACCAGTACTGTCTCTGCCTTTCCAAATTCGGGCCAGGTTTCTGAGGAAAATGGGTTTCGAAGGTATCAGAAAGGCTGGTTGAAGGCTTTTTGTGCTAGGAGTACAATGTGTCTTTATTAGTTTTTTTTTAATTATTATTATTCCTACAAGTGACCGGACAAGCACCTGCTTTGTTTTGACAGTCTCATGACTATTCTTGGAATAGTGGATTCTTTCTCCAGAGTATAGGACCCTCGTATTCCACATGTCTTTCGACTCCCCAAGATCGGACTGATCCCAGGCGAAGGGCCTATACTCTTTCTGGGATCCACCATTCAAAATGGTCTAAGTCTAGCATCAGAAAATAATTAATCAGCCCATGTTTATTTATTCATTTTTTTATTCACTTGCACACACTTTTTTTTTTTTTTGCTTGATTTTTTTTTTCGATCTCTTTTTTTCTTTCATTTCTTTTAATCACCCTTTTTTTTCTTCACATGAGCTGACTAATGATTCAGAGACGCAAAAATCGGTCGATCTATGAAGTGTCCTGAGAATCTATATGCAGTCTAACGTTAGCTTATGCAGGGGGTAAGCTGGCTATGGTGTAAGGTAGCAATTCAGAATATATTTACATGCGTGCGCGTGTGTGCGGCATCTAAAAAGCAGTAAAAGTCTTTTTCTTTTTTTTTTGCAGATATAAAACTTAAAATAAAACAGATATGACCTGTCTTGCTGTTATTTGTGGATTTTCTAAGCTTTTTTAGTTTGAGCGCGAGCAAGCAAGCAATCGCATCAAGAAATAGAAAGAAAAGCGGGGAATCTATCTATTCCTATTAATTACAAATTTGTCCTAATCTCCAAAATAAAATGACAGAATGAAATAATAAATGTACAAATTTGCGTAATAAAAATAAAGCAGAACAGAATAATAATATAGAGCAGAAACTAAAACAATAATAAAAACAAAGCCCCGGCCCTTTTTGTTGTGCTGTCCGGAAATTTATTGCTTTTTTTTTGATGATTTTTTTTTTTGAAAAATACATATTTTTAAATATACATGTAACAGTGACTGGAACGAAACTGCTGCAAGATGGAGGATCATATCCACAAATATATACACGGATGTATAGGAATGCAATATCCAAATGCTTAAAGAAATATAACAATCATACTTTAACCAAAAACAAAGAAAAACAAAAATTTTTTTTTTTTATGAGTCTAGCCCTCCATTTTTATTTAAAATAAAAACGATCTCCTAAGAAGAGTCGCCACTGTGGGTTCCCCGGGATGCGCCCGCGCCCCGCACGCCCTTGGATAGGGGTGCGCTTACGTACGAAAGCGGGACACCACGCTTTCCATTCCACCCTCCCTTGTTTAGGGGAGGACGAAATTAAAAATGCGGAAAGGGTGCTGTCTAAAGTAGCGCGTTGAATACGCCTTGGTCACTTCAGTGATTTTTGGTCCGTTATGGGAGCTATGGGTTTTCTGTATCAAGTTATCATTTTTTTAGAGGATAACAGGATACAGGAATACATCACCCTTTCATTCACATCTTCCTTTGTGTAGAGGAAAATGGAAAGTGCAAAAAAGGGTGTTGCGGGCCCTACTACAGACTTTATAAAAATTGTCTTAAGGCCTATTTCGGATCACGATGAGTGTTTTAGGTTTTCTACATCAAGTTATCTCTTTTTTAGGGGATACCAGGATATAGGAATACATCACCCTTTCAATCTCACTCTCCCTTTTCTAGGAGAAAGCGGAAAATAATGAGAAAAAGGATGTTGTGAGGCCCCACTGCAATCCAAAATGTTTTAATAAAGTCGTCATCTTTATTTTAAGGAAGAAATAAAGAAAAACCAAAAATAAAACTAGAGATTGTAAAACCGGGTTCGGAGGCTAAGTTACGAGTTGGGAAGGTGCTAGGCACCCAACTCGCCCTTTCGATCTCAAAAACTATTTTTGGCTAAAGTATGTTTTTTGTTATATTTATCTAGCAAATGAATAAAGCATTAAAAGATAGAAAAGAAATCAAATACATCCGTATTTACATTATTTACGGACTTACAGCCGTCTCTTTACAATAGTTACAAATAAACTTAAAAATATTTGGCCATAATAATGGCTCTTTTTAGTGCTATTTCCTAAATAAATCCGGGCAGCACAACTGCTTATATTTTTACATTGGGTCGGATGAAAAGTAGCACTTTTCATAAATAAAAACCTTAAGGCTTACCTTTTAGCGGATTAGGGTGTGCTTGCTCTGTCCTTCAAGGAGATGGAGTCTTTTTTTTTTTTGATGAAGTGGTGTGAAGATTCGGGCAGAATAACTGCTTCCGAAAGCTGCTTTTGGCCTCGGGATCCGGGTGGAGCAACTGGTTGAGACGGATTGATTGATTTGATTGAGGGAGGCGGAAATCGAGAAGCAAGCTGCTTTGCGGATTTGGCCTTTGGATTCAGGACTCTTGCTCTGTTGGGATTTTTGGACCGGGGGGAATAGGGTGGAAACCTAGCTGGAAGGCTATGGCTCACTTTGACCGGTTGGTTTTGAGTTTGGAGGAGATTTGACAGGGTTTCGAGGCTTATAGGAGGAAAGGAACTCTCTCTCGATCACTATGCGTAAACTCGCAACGATTTGACTGCGTAAAATTTGGTTTTATGAACTGTATCAAATTCACTGCCGAAGCCTTCCTTTTATAGGCGAAGAATGACTTTCCTTTGTCGTTGAGTTTGATCTCTTTGTGCTTCATCGGTTTGTACCGCGCGCGGAGAGAATTGTACCAAGAGCAAAGTGCTACAGTGACTTAGCACAAAGCTGGCGCTGCCTTCATATAAACTGGGAGTCGAGCCCACTTTAAGTGTGGGTGGCGCCTGGTTCTGATTCTTGGCTCTTTTTCGGCACTTTGGCCCCCTACATTTCACAGTTTTACGCATCCTGTTTTGTCTTTTGCATCTTTAAACCCTGTAACTTGGCATTTGTTAAGATTTAACAGGTATTGATATTTCATGTCATATTACATATCATGGGTACGAAATTGGGGTGTCTACAGTCACCTCAACTTCAAGTACCTCTCCAAGCTCTCCAAAGATGGGCTTGTCAAAGGTTTACCTACGGTGTCTGCCGACCACGACAAAAGTTGCAAAGCTTGCCAATTAGGAAAACTTTTCAAGTCTTCCTTCAAAAGAAAGTCTGTCATGTCAACGACCAGACCTCTTCAACTTCTGCACATGGATCTCTTTGGACCTATCACTACAGTCAGTATCTCTGGAGACAAGTACACACTTGTAGTAGTTGATGACTACTCTAAGTTCACCTGGATCGAAACAATGACTTCAAAAGATGAGACATATGATCTAGTCACCACTCTTTTCAGAAGACTTCAAACTCAAAAGCTTAAAGACATTAATGACATAAGATCAGACAACGGCACCGAATTCAAGAACAACGGTGTTGAAAGATATTGTGATGACCACGGGACCGGCTATAACTTCTCTACTGCCGGAACTCCTCAACAAAATGGTGTAGCTGAACGGAAGAACAGAACACTAATTGAAGCAGCAAGAACTATGCTAGCGGAAGCAAGACTTCAAGTATCGTCAACTCGCATGCTTTACCCGAATAGATCCCTGGTAAACAAGTTTCATAACAAAACTTCATATGAAATATGGAGAGGAAGAGCCCCAAATATAGGATTTTTCAAAATCTTCGGCTGTAAATGTTTTATTCTATATAATGGAAAAGAATATAGAGGTAAATTTGATTCAAAATCAGACGAATGAATTTTTCTGGGTTATTCCAAACATTCAAAAACATTTCGCATATTTAACAAAACTTCTTTGAAAATCTTAGAATCTGTGCATGTTACTTTTGATGAATATGATTTAATAGAGCCTCGAAAGGCTCCGAATGTTGTTGATGATTATGATGATGTTAAGACAGGTACAGATAAAGCTTCTACTTCTACTCCACCTCAAAATCCTCTAACTGCAGACCCTTCAAGTTCTGCTAACCCTACACCGGCAGACTTCAACTCTGCTAGTGCCAGCTCCAACTCTTCTGTTGACCCTGAACCCATCTCTTCTGTTCTACCCCCAAACACCTTTGCAGATCACTCACCCTTCTTGTTCACCAGAAAATGAAAGTTTTGAAGATTCTATCTCTTCTGAACCCGATTTTGGTGAATCTCCTTCTCTACCTTCTCCAGATTCGTTAAGGGAAGAACTCACAAGAAGTGATCTTCCTCCAGTTATTATTGAAACAAGAGATCACCCCATCTCTCAAATCATTGGTGATCTCAACTCAGGAGTTCGTACGAGGAATAGAGTTCGAAATGAGACTGTTTGCATTCGCATTCGTATCTGAAATCGAGCTAAAGAAGATTGATGAAGCTATCGAAGACCATTACTGGATTGAAGCTATGCAAGAAAAGCTGAACCAGTTTGAAAGATGCAAAGTGTGGAGTTTAGTTCAAAGACCGACTGACCATCCAGTTATCAGCACCAAATGGGTATTCAGGAACAAGAGAGATGAAGATAGAAACGTCACCAGAAACAAATAATAATTATTTTTACTATATTATTATTAATATTACTTTTTAGTATTATTATTATTAGTAATATTAATAATAATTATTATTATTATTATATTTGTTATTATTAATACTATATTTATTATTTTTATTATTATTATAACAATTATCATTATTCATATTATTATTTATTAATATTATTATAATTCCTTTTATTATTATTATTTATTATAATAATAATTATTATTATTATTATTATTACCTTTTGTTTTTATTATTTTTATTATTAAGAAGGGTAATATTTGAATATATAAAAATTCAATAAAGAAGAGGACTCACATATTTTTGAAAAGTATAATTAAGCACTAGACTTAGTGCTTACAACTTATGGTCTTACATGTGCTTTAAGTGGCATGTACATGACTTATGACTTATCTTATCATAAGTGAAATCAAACGCTTCAAAAACAACTTATGATAAGTAATAAGTCATAAGCACTTTCAGATAAATCAAATCAAACATGCCCCCAATAATCATAGAAAACAGCTTCTTTGAACATTTCAAAATACAAAATCATTAATAATAGTATTAACATTAACACTTTATGCATATCTCTCTCAAGACAAAAAAATTGTCAAACCGGTTAACCTCTCGCACACTTAACATGATTAGATAATCAATTGAAACATTTGGTTTACAACTGCACCCTTAATAAACTCAAAAAATTTAAGTATTTTATATGTATAATATACATATATATATAAATATGGACGGAGCCATGGCGATTGCCCACCTCGCCCTAGTCCAGGAACAACCCTTGATTTATGGTGGTTGCAGATTCACACCCCCACTATGTTATGCTTGGTGTGTCACAACACGATACCTTAGTAATGGTATAACATCTCCTAAAAGACGAGGGTTAGTTGTAATTTGGAGAGACGATCCCAGTTCGTTATCTGCTAAAAGGAAAAGGTTAAAAACATGACAGTAATTTTTTTGAAATGGAGGGAGCAATTTGCAAATGTGCAAAAAGAAGAAGATAAGGTTCATGTAGTGACTTTAATAATGGCAGTACTGTTCTAACTACACTAATCATATCCCAATAAGGCAATAACCAACAAAGGGTCTCCGTCCAATCAAAATCCACTTTACCTCCAATAACACGAAACAAGCGCCACATATCAGTAACGTTTCGCGATACAATTAGTCAACATTATGGTTAAAATGGGTCCAACTTACCTGATCATTACCCCTCTAGATAATGACAAATAAATCCAGGTGAAAAATTGTGCGTCCCACAAATCTAATCTATCTAGAGCGAGAAAAACCATTCTGACTGCAAGTTCTAGAGATAGAAGTCCAATTACTTCCAATTTTTCTCACTCTACACCAACCCTCCATTTTTCTTCTCTACTCTGCTAATTTTTAGAGAGAGAAAGTGGGGGGCTAGGCTAAACCCTAACCCTAACCCTAACCCTAAATGTCATCTTCCCCAAACATAAACCCCCAATTGAAAAGGATCCACCCGCCACACCAAACCCTACCCGATCACCTCTGGTTCAAAGACCCACAAGCCCTAAAAAATGTTGTTATCAAAATGCGCCTTCAATCCCTTTCCAATTCCACCACTCCCCCTTCCGAACCCGACAGCGAAACTCTAACCCGACCCGAAGACACCAACCCGACGGAACCCGATTACACTGCTATGCTCTCTGATCAGCTACTGTTAACTGTACTGTCTAAGCTTCCGGTTGATCAACAAATCGTCAATTGTTTGGTTTGCAAGCGTTGGTCGAGGGTCAACGGTGGGTTGGTCAATTCACTCGAGGTTAAGGATTGGGATTTTCTCGAATCCGGTAGGCTTGCTTACCGTTTTCCGAATCTTGTTGAGGTTGATATTGTTAATGCTTGTATACTTTTCCCGCGAAATTATGGGATTTTACTTAGTCATAAGTTAGTGTCTTTTCGTGTCAATGCAATGTGTTTGGAGAGCTCGTTTGTTAGAAAACAGGATTTGTTGGATAGTCATGTGATTGATAAAGGGATACAGATTTTGGCTCAGGGTTGTCGTAGTCTGAGGAAATTGGTTTTGATTGGTGCTAGTGCTGAAGGGTTGGGTTTCCTTGCGAATGAGTGTTTAACCTTGCAGGAATTGGAACTGCATTCTTGTAATGACTTGGACTTGAAAGGAATAACAGGTTGTCGTAACTTACAGATTTTGAAACTGATTGGGTGCATTGACGGGCTTTATGATTCAGTGATTTCGGACATTGGACTGACGATTTTGGCGCAGGGGTGTAGGCGGCTACTGAAATTGGAGCTGGTTGGCTGCGAGGGTAGTTATGATGGGGTTAAAGCGATTGGGCAGTGTTGTCAAATGCTAGAGGAGTTAACGCTCTGTGACCATAGGTTGGAAGGCGGGTGGTTGTCTGCGTTATCGTATTGTGGGAATTTGAAGACTTTGAAGCTACAGTCTTGCAAAAGAATTGATTCAAGTCCTGGGCCGGACGAGCATTTGGGTTGTTGCCGTACTCTTGAAGAGTTGCATTTGCAGCGGTGTCAATTGCGAGAAGAGGATGGAGTGAGAGCATTGTTTTTAGTTTGTGAGGCTGTTAGGGAGCTTATTTTTGAGGATTGTTGGGGATTGGACGACAATATATTTTGCTCTGCAATTGTTTTTAGGTATGACCTGATTTTTGTTTGTTCCCCAACTTATAAATACAGTTTAACTGTGGTATTATAGAGGCATGGGCATAATAATTAGTAGATTAGTATTTATCATTCTTTTTTATTAATAGTGAGAAGACTGTGATCTTTAAAAATAGGATGCATTCAAATCTATAAACGATGAGAGGAGTTATAATTCCTTCATTTGGGTGTGACTGCAAATGCCTTGTTTGACCAATTGGAAGTAACACGAATCATTGATGTAAGAAGTGTTTCTACTGAATACAACATTGAAACTTTAACTGTTGATTTTTTTCTCACATTGTAGGAGAGTGACATTTCTGTCATTGGAAGGATGCTCATTAATTACAATGGAGGGTTTAGACGCGGTAGCTCTTTCTTGGAAAGAACTTAAGAGGCTTAAAGTAATCTCATGTAACAGTATAAAGGACAGTGAAGTTACTCCAGGGCTAGCAGCTTTATTTTGTATTCTTAAAGAGTTGAAATGGCGGCCGGATTCTAGGTCTCTTCTGTCATCAGGTCTTGAGGGCACTGGAATTGGACAGAAAGGTAGTAGAGGATTCAAGAGGAAGTGAAATGTTTGAACTTGCAATTTGATTTTGAGAATCAAACACATAAACACAAGCACATCCTTAATTGATGTAAGGATTTTGTTGTTCCTTTCTTGATATTGATAGGATGGTCAATAACAGGGCAGGATTCACCTTTTTTACTTATGGAGAGTCTGTCTGCCAAAGGTAGCAAGTTCTTTAGATACGTAAATTATTCGCACTGATGTACTCTATATGCTCGAAGATGAAGCTTTTCACGAAACGTTTGACTTGGGGGTCTTAGGAAATGTGCTCCTTTGTTACAAGCCCAAAGTTTAGCTGGGCTAATTTCCCATGGTGATTGTAGCTGTACTGAGTTACTAGGAACTAGAGCAACTATATTAGAGATAATTATGCAATCTTTAATGCATTCTTCCTTATGTTATTCTATGTTTACATTTGGTGTTTTTGGCAATTGAATGCAAAAGGGTTTTACTTTCATGCCACTACTCCACCACTTCTTTGTTTTGTATTCATTGTTATTAGTTGAAACTGTCAAACCGTGTGGCAGAGTGGATTGATTCCCAATGTGGAATATTGAAATGTAGCTTTTGATGCTGGACTTAATGCTTCCTATTCATTTCTAGGGAGTCCACTTTCCTTGAAAATATATAGGAAGCTTCTAAGATGTTTACCTGATTTAGGAATCAGTGTTTCCTCTTTCTCCCCATTCTAAGCTGGTATCCCTGAACGAGTGCTGAAAAGCATGTGAAGATGTTGTCAACAAAGTTCCCGCAGATATGGACGCTCCATATTATACCGAGTCTCCCTTGTGGGTTTAACAGCTATGCAGGTATCCGTTACTGTTTCAATAGTGCACTCTAAATTAAGATGTTAATGGATTTTATTGAACGTAAATTTCAATGCTACATTTCATATTTGTTCTATTACTCTGAGACATTATGTTTATATTTTATTGTATCCATGTAAATAATCTCGTCTTTCTTTTCCACACATCTTTTGGTAAGTTATCAATCTAATATTCTGAAAGATTGTTTCTGTAGGTGAATGAATATATTGATTTTGTGCCAAGAGAATGTCTTGAACCAATTGATTTTAATAATGCAAACGAAGTGATGATTTTTCACAATTACGGGGGATCTTAATTCAGCTAAAATTCTTGTTCTTTTCTTCTTCATAGTTGGTATATGGTGATTATGTAATATAGGACCTTAAACAAGATTATCTAGACTGTTCTATAGTAGATTATCATGATCGTGGCTGTGCAGGGGACATGTAGAGTACCTGGCTGTTTGAGGGTTGATTTACGTTTCTTGGGTTGAGGGAATGATTAGCTTCTGTTGCTTATGATTTGTAGGGCTGAAAAAAGTTATTTGATCTGAAAGGTTTACTTATAACTTTAGGAGTCTCTCTAGAGGTTTTAGTTATAATACAGCAGAAATCTGTTAGGATATTTATTCATGATAGAGGAGTAACCCCTCACAAGTAACTTTGTGAACACGGCGATAACATGAAAACAAAACCCAGTTACCTCTGTATCTCCCGTTCCTTATCTAAAGACTTTAGAGAACATTAATCTGAGGCAAGCTAGAACCATGTTTAAGTAACTTTATTCAACCTGGAAACCTCTAAGGTCAGAGAGGATGCATCTTTTGAGTTTTCTTTTTCTTGACATTGTTAGACTTTCACCTTGAAAAGTTCCTGATATGTTTGTCTTGTGGGTAATAAGTATCCAAGTTATTTTGTGTTTATAGCTGAACAAGTGGGGAATAGGGGATCCAGAAGCAAAAATCGGGGTTTTTTTTTTTATAAGTAAAAGAAAAAGTATACATAAAAGAGTGGTATTAAAAGAGAACATAATTCTTACTTGGTGCAACTGTGTAGATGGGTTCTATTCTTCTCTTGAGCCCTTAGACCTTGCTGTAGGAAATTAACACAAAGAAACATATGTGAGACATGTCTGCAATATCTCCACCTTGGTTAGCACTTAGCAGTGCGATGTTACTTTTTTTTGGAAGTATGCTAATGTTAAGACTAACTGCATCCCTCTTTTTTTTTTTTTTTGATAAGAAAGACTAACTGCATCCCTTGGTGCCCTCCATTAGGCAGATCACTATATTAACAACAACCTGTTTTGGATCATGATCAGCTGGTTGGGTCTTTGATATTTGTTTATTTGTACTCCGTCCTAAAAGGAAAGAGTTGCACTTTACTTTTCAGTTTGCTCCAAAAAAGAGTGGTATTTTTAAAATTCAAGTATTCAGATCTTCATAATTTATCAATTGTTTTTCTTTTCCAAAACATGATAGTTATCTTACATGTCATGCAAAAGAATATAACTTCAGTGCAATTTAAATGGATATATAGAGAAGCAGAAGGACAATATTAAAAAGTTTGTCTTGTCAAATGTGGCGTCGGTGAGTGTTGGGTCAGTGGGATTTTTCGATAGGTAAGATGAGGGGAAAGGCTTCTTGTGCATGCACGTCAATATATTCAACGGGATGTAGGAAGGGGGTGGATTTTTCTATGAGCTAATCATCAAAGCCGACTAGTTTCTTTTTTTTTTTCTATGGGGGACACATATTCATGCCATTTAAAGTTCTTGCTTGTTATTCTTTATGGTTTGATTAAGGGTACTGTTATGGACTCGAATATTATGAGGACTTGGCATTATGAGGTTTGCCAATTGGTAGGGGAATTTTTTTTATTTTTGTTTTTGGTTTGGCCCCATATTCATCCTTTAGCTCACCATGTATGATAAGTATTGAAAAGGCTCTCTCAAGGGTAAATGGTTGCACAGGTGTTCAAGTGTTTACAAAGAGCAACCAATGCCTTCGCAAGGCATTGGTTATTGAAAATCTGACATGATATCTTTTTCTTGCTGTGAAATTGTTCTATATGAGCAACTGTACATATGTTTGTTCATTTTCAGTGTGAATATAGCAGAGTTATGATAGAAGCATGGTGCACTATGCCGTGGCTTGAAAGTTGAAACCATTTATGCTTTGTTATGTTTTGTTCCTTTTGACGCCTTACACAGCGTGTTGGTTCCTGGTTAGCACTGATAGTGGATTGTGAAATGTGTATTGTCAAAATGGCTTAAGCAATGGATTTGTAGCAAATGTGTTTCGGTCATCCGATCTGAATCCCCGTATGGACGTTGGAGAGAGACCCTTCATATTGTCGCAACATATACAATGGATGCTTGGGGAGCCCGTTGTCTTCCTAAACCACAACATGTACCCGATGGATGTGTAACGGAGGCTTTGAGATGGTTGATTTATGTCATTAAAGCACCTGTGCGTCATCTAATTTGGGTTCTGCACTCTGCACTTCTGATGTTCTTTTCATCTCCATTTACATAGTTGAATACTCGTTCATAGTAAGAGTTAGGATTTTAAGGGGTGGCTCAGCGGTAGAGATAGAGATGGGGTTACTTAAAGTATGAGGTCTCAGGTTCGATTCCTTCTTATGCTCTCTATTGGAAGAAAAAAATAATAGTAAGAGTCAGGAAGGATTGCTCCGTTTGGAAGCAGTCTATTTCAATCTTTCCTTTCCAAATCACATTGCATCTTACAATGTATACGACTGTTGGTGCTTCTTAGATGGTAATTACCTCCTTTTCTTTTTTTGTACAATAAACAATAAATTTCTTGTATGATCAAATAACAATGAAAAAGGATTCATTATTGATGTATAGAAATATAGCAAAGGGTATGTTTAGTAGTCGGATAAAAATTGGCCCAGGCGATAAGCGCCTCTCCAACTCCACACTTATCTTCAAATCGCTCAAAAAAATTGGTTGTGGATAAATCGGTGTCTAGTCACGAAGAAAAAGGGCGACGACGGTACTGCAATGATGGAGAACGGGATCTAAGTATCTAACTCCAAGTGAGAGAGAGAGAGAGAGATAATTACTGCTTCGTCTTCTGCAAATCGATATCTTCGTCTTTGGCTCTGGAAAAAAAAAATTGATGGTCTTTCGTCTTCTTACCTAGGGCAAGATGAAGATGTTGAATGGAATCACAAGAAGCGATCGATGGAGAGAGGCAGAGCGCTATCGTCATCCATGGAGAAAGACCAAAAAAATTTCTCTCTCATGAGTCATGTGCTGTTTGGCAAATGAAAAAGAGTTTTCACTCCCTGTATTGTTTTGGGACGCGAAAGGATGTGAAAGGGGAAAGGGGAAAGGACAGTGCACCATTTTCAAGTCTTTATCCTTTAATAATTACTCTCTTTGCAATTTTTTTTAAAACGAGTCCGATAATCGAAGCTGACTTGACAGTTGTGGCATATTTTTGGTTATTTGTATTCTTTTGGAGAATAATTTGGAATGGTTGGTTTTTAAAATTTGAATTTTGTTAATTGCAGTATAATCATTATTTTAATATTTTTAGATTTAGATTATTATGTGATATTTATTATTAATATATGTGAAAGTTTAAATGTTTAATCAGTTATATTTTAAAAAAATGAGAAGCAATGTAATATGTCTTAATTTCTCAATCTCGTCTAGGCCCCATCTTCGCCTCCTAGTCACTAGGCCTGGTCTCGACGCCTAAGCGCAGCCTCAAGCAACTTTTAGAACTCGTAGTCGGATAGAGATATAACAATATTATTTGGATAGAGATGAACAATATTTTTGATGAGGTGCTTATGAGTAGTTTTAATATAAAGACCGTTTACTGAATCTTAATTTGTAAGCGATGAAAGGATTGAAATCGAGGGATTGACCCTCGGCATGAAAAGGACCCGACCCTCTAAGATAAAGAGGGTCCCACCTGCAGACAACACGTTGCAGGATAGGACCACTCATCCCCAAGATAAATCACTCTAGCCTCGGCATCATGACCCTAAGACTACGAGCCCACCACCTACCGACCGACAGATCACTCTCGCCACCAAATATGTCCTCATAAATCCTCAACCTCGACGAATAACAAAAGCCTTCGTCGCAGAAACCACTCGCCTCTCCTCGATCAATCATTCACCCCGACAAACCATTTCCCTAGGCCCAGAAAACCGCACGCCAATACCAACCTCTCGACACACACGCAGCTTCACTCATTCCTCGACAAACGCCTCAACGCATTTAATAACAACCACTTTACGCTCCCCAATAACAAACCGTCACGCCGCCATCAACTTCGGTATAAATATAAGAGCTCATATTTATGGCAAGGTAAGTAATTTCGGCGATATTCTAACTCTCTTATCACGCCTTCTATCAAACAATTAGCACGGCCATTTATTACCAAAACTCTACCTGAACCGATTCATACAGGAGGGTTATAGTCGGGCCAACCCGACACCTTAACTGTTTATTGTTTCTATTGTGCGAGTTAACCACCGGACGAATAAGAAGCCGCCACCTCATCCTCGCCTCACGTGATCGCCAAGACAAGATCACCACAAATATTGCGTGATCGACGAAGTTCCTCTTTCTTACATTTCAACCCACCAACACACTGGGTTGGGTAAGAAGGATCTATCTTACAAAAAATATTCATAAGACTATATTACACAAGTTTTTACCTGCTTATTACTCCATTCATTAAGCCCCTTACTATCAAATTGTCTGTATTAATTATTGTAAGGGTAAAATAGGCATGACCTATTTTATCTTGTTTTCACCTTTCTTGGTCAAAGAAGAATTTTAATTTAGTCAATGTTTATTTTAGGTGTTAGATTTTGTTTAGATTATTTTGGTAGATTGATTTGTTTTTTATAGGAAAATCTTTCAAAAGATTTTGGGTATATTAGTTAGGTAACTAAATCTTTGCAAATAATTTAGTTATTTCATGTATCATAGTTTTGTTAGGAAAGATATCTTGTGATATATTTTTGGTAACTAAATCTTTACAAAATAATTTAGTTATTAGAGGTATCATAATAGGAAACATAATCTTTTGTAATATTGTGCTAATCTCTACCCAGCTTGGAGAAGGTTTCTCTTGTGCCGTGTTCTTGAGTTTGTGCCCTATATATGCAAGGCGTGATTTTCTGGTTTGAGTGTGTGCCGAGAGCTTGACACAGAGAAGAAAAACAGAAGGCATAATCTGAGATCTTCAGAGAAAAAAATCAAAAAGCCGTGTGCAGAGAGCAGGAGTACGCTGAGAGAGCCTTGAATCAGACCATATTCAGTAGGTGTAAGAGAGTTTCAATCTAGAAGTCTTGTGTGCCGAGCTTTGTGAGAAAATCAACATCTCATACACGAAGACCATCATTCTCCATTCTTATACTGGTGCTGCTGCTTAAAGAGCGAAACTTCAGAACACCTTTGTTTCGAAGTTTGTGTTTCTGCTTCTTAGCTTGGTTGATTGTTCTTGGAAGCTATTCTTGTTTTGATCTTTTCTTCCCACGTTTGTTCTAGTAGTTTATGTGGGCTTTGTGATCTCCAAGATTCTATATCTTGTGAGATTTTGTGTTAACTGTAAGGTTCAAAAACAGCTTTGATTTTAATATAGTTTGTTGCCTGAGGCTTGATCTACAAGATTGATTCTTGTAGATTGTTTTGTGTGATTTTCTCTTCCTAAGTCTGTTTAATCTTAAATCTTAAAACAATTCTTCACGCTATTTTCTCAGGAAACACTTTTTTATTGTTACTATCATCAAGGCAACATTCACCGCAACATTGACCGTAATATTGTCTCCCATATCGAGAATCTCCAATTACACGTTTTTCAATTGGCATCGAGCCTCCTTGATATCACTAAGAGTCGATTCTAAAGAAAGATGGATTCTCGTATGAAAACTGGTCCTCCCACTACTCACAAATGCTAATTATTCTATATGGAAAGTCATCAATCCATCATTGATAAAGAGCGTGGCTTGCTTGCTTTTAAATGGTTGGAG
>CM028383.1:6028232-6233368 GCA_013146195.2 Codonopsis lanceolata | reverse complement strand
TATCATTACTCCACAAGATTGGTCTCCTGGTCCATCTTGTGGGGCATATTAGAGAATAATACCCTCCGTCCCTAAATAATCGCTTGGGTTGATTCCGCGACGCTTTAAGAAAAGTAATTGACTTGATTATTTATATTAGTTTAATGTGTAGTTTCCTTTAATGTCCATGTATATGTGGCCCATAATTAAAGTAGAGTGAAAAAGTAAGGGTAAAGTGGTAAAAGTGATGTTCTAAAAAGGTAAGTTTCAAATTGGACAATTATTTTTGGACGGACGAAAAGGAAAGGAGGACGATAATTTAGGGACGGATGGAGTATATTTTTATTATTCTTGTTTATTTGTAATTAGTAATTAATGGTAATTACCTTGTATAGTTCTTTCCTTATTATGTATCTTCCTTGTATATATGTTTCTTGTACCTACTCCAAGTGTAACCTAATTGTAACTCTCCCTATAAGCATGTAATTCAATCAATGGAAATGTTATGCCGTTATTCCTAAACTTTATTAGTTTCTACAACAATAAGAATTTAAATTAGAAGAGGTGAGCTACCTCATCTCACATCTCTTTCGTCTTCAATATGTTGGAAAAATTATGTTTAAATAATGAAATTGTGTAATTTTGTGTCACATATTTTTTCATGAGTCATTTGTGTTGTAACAAAGATAATTATAAAAACGTATTCTACTATGTGTGAAGATCGAAATCATATATTTATTTGTTCAATTTGGTATTTGGATGAATAAGTTATGATTGATTAAAATATGGTGTTGGAAGTGTGTTTATCCCACATTGAGAAATTAACAAAAACTTGAGTGGTTTATATATAAGTATCTTATGTGTTAAGGATAAGCTTGTGCAGTAGAGAGCTCTCTCTCGTGCAACTTGCCTGCGGCGAATGTCGGACCAAATTACGTTTGTAACTTTAATTACCGGGAGGCAGGCAACTTCTAAGTGTTGTGCCAAGGAGAGACTAAGCAAACAAATGGACAAAGTATAATAGGATCAATCACAAAGAAGAGGACCTTAGGATAAAATCAGAGAGACTTACCTTTAAACGCTCTAGGTATATAGCTATTTATATGAGTACAATAGAAATCCTAAAACATTTAAAAGGTTTTAAAAACGGATAAAAACAGGGGCAAAAACGGGGCTTGAGCGGCCGCCAGCCCCTGATGGGTGACCGCGCAAAGGCAAGAGCTCGCCGGTTTATATCTTACGAGCGATCGCCCGGTCAAATCCCTGAGCGATCGCCTAGGTCCAAATACTGTTATTTTCTTGTCCAAAACCCGTATAGTCAGACTCTGCAGGGGGGACCGCCTCGCCCCCCCCTCTTTGAGGTCCAATCAAGTCCTACTACCTGCTTTAGCCAGTTCCCTGATTAATCGAGCCATTCCATTCTCAACACTAAGCACTTACGAGGAATAAACGAATCTCTTGTAAAGAAAATTGTGTTTGACAGAATCTGTATTACATTTTAATTTGTTCACACTATACTTTTCCTAACAATAACAATTTAATTTGTTTACTTCTATATTCTGTATTACATTTTCCATGTATATTTTCTAACACAATATAATGGACCTCTAAAGGAAAATAAATAGTTTTATGTCTGAACAATACCTTGCGGAAAATGTTAAATTTTTGAAACATTTATTCGAATGAAAGAACCAAAAGTATAGTGTTTGTTCGCTTGCCGGACGTGAGCAGTCATATCTTGTCGGAGTGTAAAAGTATAGTGTGAACTGTGAACCATTAATATTGAGTGTAGTGTTATTAGAATGAAAAATTGTGTTATTAAAATAGATGATATATTATATATATAACAACGAGATGGTAATTGATATTAAGAACATTTGCAATGGAGATGCTCAAATAAAGAAGTGTTTGTTTTGTGTTTGTGAGCAGGTCAAAAGATATGGCTGTAGGTAATGCAAGAAATGGCTTGAATGCAGTGTATACAACAGTTTTTCAAAGAGGTTATCTCTTAGTAGAATTTTTCAACCATCTACATAATGCTATTCTGACTGACCCTCGTCTTATTGAAGACCTAATTCGATTCAATGTAAGATTTTCCAAAGAATGGAAATTTCAACAATGGCTTGTTACTTGTTAGTCAGCATTGGGATATTACCGAGGTGGCGTTGAAAACACAATTTTTTCAATATGCAGCGTTTTCGAAACGAATTTTTTTTTTCTTTTTATAAACACGTTTGAAAACTATTTCAAAACGTTATTTTCATAAACAAAGTAGTTATAAACGTAACATATTTTTAAAACACTTCAAATTAGAGCGTTTTAAAACACTCCAAATTTTTAAAACGTTGTATTTTTTTATCAGCATTTTGGTCAAAACGCTCCACCAAATAAGTATTAAAATACATGTGTATTGTGAGTTGTGTTAATAGAATTTAATGTTTTAAGGTAACATTGTTCTTAATTATTTTAGGACACCAAGTTTGGGTTTTACAAATTTGGGGCCAATGATGTCTTAATTTTGCACCAATACTTAGCGTGCATGCATGTTCGGTTTATTAAGGGTATAATCGCCCTTTCGTCATAAAAAATGCTTCTTCGACATAAAAAGTATTGAGTTTTAAAGCGATTGAAAACTATCCAAAAGGGATCGACACGCTTTTCACCCAAAATTTTAGGAAAAAATGTTGGCCTATCCCCTTTCAACCGTTGTAGTATAACACTACTAGAAAAATGACCTTTAGTGACGGAATTTTCCGTCGCTAAAGGCGAAATTCCGTCGCTAAAAGCCCCCAGCGACGGACGGTATTTTTCCATCGTCGCCATTCCGTCGCTAATCCTTCGCCGATGCGACCGATTTCCGTCGCTAGGCAGCCTTTAGCGACGGAATTTTCCGTCGCTAAAGGTTGATTTTCAGCGACAGAATTTTTCCGTCACTGAAATTCAACCTTTAGCGACGGAAAATTCCGCTAAAGGCGTTTAAAAATTAATTAAAATTGAATTTCAGCGACGGAAAATTCGTCGCTAAAAAATTTAAAGCGACGGAAAATTCCGCTAAAAATTAATTAAAATTGAATTTCAGCGACGGAAAATTCCGTCGCTAAAGGCGTTAAAATTAATTAAAATTGAATTTCAAGGAAAATTCCGCGCTAAAGGCGTTTAAAAATTAATTAAATTTGAATTTCAATGACGGAAAATTCCGTCGCTAAAGGCGTTTAAAATTTTATTAAATTTCAAATTTAAAGCGGAAAATTGTCGCTAATAATGTAAAAAATTAAAAAAAACCCAAAATACTATTATTATAAATTTTTGTACCGATAATATAACAATTAATACAAAACCGAAGATACAAAATAAACAATAATATAAAACCAATTTAAAAACATCAAACCAGTAAATGTTATTACAACAATCCATGTAAATTATACATAACAATTAATACCAAAAACTTGTTTCTAGAGTTAACTTGTAAATTTAAACTTGTACAAATCCATGTAAACTATATCTAATAAAAAAAACTAAAAATAAAATTAAAAAATCCTACGACATGAGTATCAAAAAAAACTTCATCTTCACGGCAATCAGCTAGAAAACCTGTCCAAGTAAAATTACTATTTTGATTAAAAATCAACAAGAAAAAGTAAGTCATTGTTTTCATATGATCAAACAAGAAGCTTTAGAAGCTTACCATACCATAGGAATACATTTATGGCATAATCATCATTTCTTTGCTTTTTTTGCTGGATAAACCTAAACATGTACAAGTTATCCAAAATCAATTAGTTAATAATAATAACAAAAATGGTCCAACCCCATTTCCTTCAACCCCAATATGAGTATTAAACCGAGGAATGGAAAGAGAAGAAATAGAATAAATGTTGCTTGAAAGTAAGCACGTTTCGGCTTTCAAAGTCCCCAACATACATACGCTTATGTTGTTCTGGTTTCAAAGTCAATTGAACTACAACCATGGATTTCATAGCATCAACATGGCTACCTAGCTAACAAGCGTACATAAATCGATGTTTAAACATTAATACACTAAATTTACATTAACACCCCCTTTGTTTCTTACCATTTACACTAACACCCCCCTAAACGTACATACAATTATCTTTTTTGGTTTCAAAGTCAACTAAACTACAACCATGGATTTCATAGCATCAACATGGCTACCCATTTAACAGACGTACATAAATCAATGTTTAAACATTAATACAATTTACACTACTAACACCCATTTATTTCTTACTATTTACACTAACACCCCCTAAACGTACATACAGATATGTTGTTCGATTTCAAAGTCAAGTAAACTAAAAACATGGATTTCATAGCATCAACATGGCTACCCAGCTAACAAACGTACATAAACCGATGTTTAAGCATTAATACACTAAATTTATACTAACACCCCTTTAATTCTTACCATTTACACTAACACCCCTCAACGTACATACAATTATCTTTTTGGTTTCAAAGTCAATTAAACTACAACCATGGATTTCATAACATCAACATGGCTACCCAGTTAACAAACGTATATAAATCGATGTTTAAGCATTAATACACTAAATTTACACTAACACCCTTTTATTTCTTACTATTTACACTAACACCCCCAAACTTACATAAAGTTATCTTTTTTTATTTCAAAGTCAATTAAACTACAACCATGGATTTCATAGCATCAACATGGCTACCCAGCTAACAAACGTACATAAATCGATATTTAAACATTAATACGCTAAATTTACACTAGCATACGTACCATACAAACTAACATGTATATTTCATCTACATTATAAAAATAGAATTATAACAGTTTAATTACACACTATAACATTTAATAAAAATAAAAAATATCAAGACATTTAGGTTTAGGGGTGGGGTGGGGTGGGGGTAGGGGTTGGGATAGGGGGGGTGGGTTGGGATGGGGTTGGGGGGGGTCAGGGGTTGGGGTTGGGGTTGGGGTTGGGGTGGGGTGGGGTGGGGTGGGGGGGTTTAGGGTTAAGTTTAGGGTTAGTGTTAGTGTTGTTATGGTTTAGGTTTAAGGTTAGTGTTACAAATTAGGTTTATGGTTTAGGTTTAGGTTAGTTTAGGTTTAAGGTTTAAGGTTTAAGGTTTACGCTTAGGGGTTTAGGGGTGGGGTGGGGTGGGGTGTGTTTGGGGTTAGGTTTAGGTTTAGGGATAGTTATGGTTTAGGTTTAGTTTTAGGTTTAGGTTTAAGGTTTACGTTTAGGGTTAGGGGGGTTTAGGTGGGGTGGGGTCAGTTAGGTTTAGGTTTAGGATAGTGTTATGGTTTAGGTTTAAGGTTAGTATTACGAATTAGGTTTATGGTTTAGGTTTAGGTTTAGGTTTAGGTTTTAGGTTTAGGTGTTTTAGGGGGTTGGGGTCAGGGTTTAGGTTTGGGATAGTGTTATGGTTTAGGTTTAGGGATGTGTTATGGTTTAGGTTTAGATTTAGGTTTTAGGTTTAGGTTGGGTCAGTGGGGTGGGGTTAGGTTTAGGTTTAGGGCTAAGTTTAGGTTAGTGTTATGGTTTAGATTTAAGGTTAGTGTTACGAATTAGGTTTAGGTTTTAGGTTTGGTCAGTTAGGATTTAGGTTTGGGTTTAGGGGTTTAGGGGGTCAGTCAGTTGGGGTCAGGGGTTGGGGGGGGGGGGGTCAGGGGGGGGGTGGGGTGGGGGGGGGGGGGGGGGTCGGGATTGGGGGGTTTAAGGTTGTGGTTTAGATTTAAGGTTAATGTTACAAATTAGGTTTAGATTTTAGGTTGGGGTTGATTTAGGTCAGTTGGGGTTGGGGTTGGGGTCAGTCAGGGGGTCAGGGGTTCAGGGTGGGGGGGGGTCAGCGGGGGGGGTGGTTAAGGTTGTGGTTTAGGTTTAAGGTTAGTGTTACGAATTAGGTTTAGGTTTTGTTAGGTTGGGGTCAGTTAGGATTTAGGGTTGTGGGTTAGGGGTCAGTTGGGGTCAGGGGTCAGGGGGGTGGGGGGTTGGGGTGGGGTTGGGGCGGGGTGGTTAAGGTTGTGGTTTAGGTTTAAGGTTAGTGTTACGAATTAGGTTTAGGTTTTAGTGGTTGGGTCAGTTAGGATTTAGGGTTTAGGGGTTGGGGGTCAGGGGGTCAGTGGGGGTCAGGGGGTCAGTTGGGGTAGTCAGGGGTTGTGGTGGGGGTTGGGTTAAGGTTGTGGTTTAGATTTAAGGTTAGTGTTACAAATTAGGTTTAGATTTTAAGGTTGGGGTCAGTTAGGATTTAGGATTTAGGGTCAGTTGGGGGTCGGTTTAGGGTCAGGGGTTGGGGTTAGGGGGGTTGGGGGGTGGGGTGGGGGTCAGGGTGTTGTGGTTAAGGTTGTGGTTTAGGTTTAAGGTTAGTGTTATGATTTAGGTTTAGGTTTAAGGTTAGTGTTATGATTTAGGTTTAGGTTTAAGGTTAGTGTTATGATTTAGGTTTAGGTTTGGGGTTAGGGGTGGGGTGGGGTTGGGTTTGGGTTTGGGGGGTTGACTTGATCACCTCCTAGATTTTCTCTCTACTCCGCCATCCCCTCACGTTTTTTTTAATGGTAGATTTTTATAAGATCATTTTTCTCGTGGTTACCTCCTAGTTTTAACCATAGCCCATTATATCCCGCTATATATGCAACTTGATTATACAACAGGTGAATGTATTTCAAACAAACCTCCATAAGCATTAAAATGTTGGATCATAGTAGAACTCCAAAGAATAAACTCAAAAAATGAATCAGATAAAATGGCAGAGGAAGAAAGAGAGAGAGAGAGAGAGAAAGAGAGTCCAACCTTTTCCAATAGTTCCTACGGATTACATGGGATATCAAATAACAATCAAAGCTGAATAACACCCATTTCTTGAACCCATAGTACGAAACCATTCAAAACTCTTATTAATGAAAACAGAGAAAATAATATCAATCAAGAACAAAAAACTGTAACATTATCACTAACGTTCGAATTCAAATCAAGAAACCCAGCCTGATGACATCCTAAAAGTCTAGAGTTTGATGCCAGAAAGTCAAAATCCATTAATGAAAACAGCAAAAAGAATATGAATCCAAAACAAAAATTACAACAGGGTGAATCAAAAGCAAAAAGAATATGAATATGTTCGGTTAAATTTGGTTCCGGATGTACACCCTTAAGAAGTAGCTAGCCAGCTAGGTCTAGGTGTTGGCAGATTTATTGGTTAGCTTTTGGCCTTACCTTTTTAAACTGCATCCCAGCTTTTAGGCCTTCCAGCATTTTGAAAACGTATAAGTTTTTAAAATGCAATTTTTTTCTGTAAGAATATTTGGAAGATTATTTCAAATTATTATTTTTATAAACTGATTAGATGTAAAAAATAACACAGCCTTTTAAAACTTTTGATGCATCGTCTTTTTAAAATTCTGCATTTTAAAACAATACATTAAAACAATTTAGTCAAAAAAATGCTGCATTTTTAGACCACAAAACAAACACTTAATTTGCGCTTTGTAATTTGTTGTTAAAGAAAAACATGAAAAATAAAGCAATATAGTTATGTGCACGATTTAGCAACTTGAATACAAACTGCGGCCTATTTGAAACCAAGAAAAAAACAGTTTTGAATCTTATAACTCCTCATCCTAACCACCTACGCAAGAGACCTTCTCCCTTCTTCATATGAAAAACACAGATCATTGATATAAGAACATTGATAAAAGCCTCTTCATAGAGAGATTCTTAACTTCGAATGTACCAAATGATCAAGAGTTACATGATATACAACTCACTAATTAGTAACATAACAAGTTGTTCCTATAATGCAAAAATACACAGAATGATGCACGAGAGACCTCCCAGTAAAAACATGCCCTAAACAACATACACTTGCCAACACCAGAAAGTCAGACATACTTCAAGAGTACTTCAAGAGTACTTACGAAGCCATACAAGACTCCTTCATGGTGCAACTTGATTATACAACAGGGTGAATGTATTACAACAGGGTGAATGCACTGTCACATTATCACATTATCACAGTGAAGGAAGAGAGAAGTCAGAAAATGAAAGGAAGAAAACTCTTCCTTCACAAAAATTGCACCAGAACAAGAAGAAGGAATCAAAGAAGAACCGAAGAAAAACTTGAAAAAAGCCGATGGGACTTACCTGATAGGCTCGAGACTCGACTTCGCAAGTTGCAGGGGCCGGCAGAGCTGGGTTCGCGAAACCTAGTGCTTCACTTCGACGGGATTGAGCTTCACTTCGGTATTCGGCACTTCGCAAAGAGGGCTAGGGCTTCGAGACTTCGACAGAGATGGAAGCGAATGAGGTAGATTGGAGGAGTATGCGCAGATCTGAGAGAGAGAGGAGATGCGATTAGGTGGGTAAAGAACCGGCCGGAGATGGGAAGATTGATGCGGGATGGAGGATGATGGCCGGCAGAGAGATGAAGGGTATGTCTTGGAATGATCGATGTTGGGGTTGGTCATTGAAGATGGCGGGCCGGCTAGTTCGCCGGAGAAGAAGAGATGATGGCGGCGACTGGGAGAGGAGAGGCCACCTGATTCGAGAGGAAAATGATGGCGGCTAAGAATTGAGAAAGAATTTTGGAGGAGATGATCGAAGGGGCGATGCGAGGATGAAGCCGTCAAGAAGTTGTAGGTCCGATCGTGATTTAGGGATTTCGACTTTTCGAGGGAAATTGTTTTTGGGCGGTAATATTAATTTTTCGGTGGAGGGAGTTTTAATTTTTCGCGAAATCCATTTGTATTTATATATATATATATATATATATATATATATATATATATATATATAGAAATATTATAATCATTTTAATAAATGATATTTTATTATTAAATTAATATTTGAAATATTAATTTAATAATATAATATCATTTATTAAAATGATTAGCATCAATATAATTACAAAAATAAAAATATTTACATTACAACTTAATTTATATATTAAATAAAATAATAACAAAATTATATAAATAGAGTAAGTTCAGACTTTGCATGTGGTCATACTGTGTTGCATGTCTCTAGCACATTCTGTTGTTGAAATTAATATTTGTTTTTATAAATAAATAATGTTTTGAAATATTTGTTTTTGTAAAATCCTTTTGTAAATTTAAAATAAATAATGTTTTCAAATATTTGTGTTTTTGTAAAATCCCTTTGTATTTATATATATATATATATATATATATATATATATATATATATATATATATATATATAGGAATATTATAATCATTTTAATAAATGATATTTAATTATTAAATTAATATTTGACATATTAATTTAATAATATAATATCATTCATTAAAATGATTAGCATCAATATAATTACAAAAATAAAAATATTCACATTACAACTTAATTTATATATTTAAGAAAATAATAACAAAATTATATAAATAGAGTAAATTTGAATTTGCATGTGGTCATACTGTGTTGCATGTCTCTAGCACATTCCGTCGCTAAATATTTTCATCATTTAATTTCAATTTAATTCCAGCAACGAAATTTTTCGTCGCTACATTTTTTCAGAATTAAAAACAGGTTATTCGTTGCGAAAACAATAAGTCGAAAAGAAACATAACACGTGATTATTAACACCCGTAAGCCCGTAAAACTTATGTGAATGTGCACTCTGCATCCCTAGATTCACAATGTAGTACTTCTTGGGGGAAGAAAGTTGTTAATGACAACCAACCTTTGGTGGACTGAAGTGAGCAAACCATTGGTTGGACTGCAGCCAAATCTAAGAAAAATCCGGACTAGCCAGCATTAGTAAAACTCGGAGGCCCAAGGTTGAGACAAGTGTTTTTAAAACTAGCTAGAAGACTCCTCTCTCAGCTCTCAAGAGACTCTCCCACGTTTTTTTTAAAGAATAGGGCAGTAAATGAGGGGTTAAGTGAAGTGTTTGGGGTCCAAATAGGTTAGGAGGTAAGTGGGTTTATGTTTAAATGATGTGGTTGTTTCCCTTTGATTAACCTCCACTAATCCCCTCTAAAACCCAATTAGATGTTTAGGATATAACCTAAGATAGTTAGGAAGGTTTAGGAGTGGGTTAAGATGGGTTTGGGTAGGGTTAAGTTAGACAATTGTGTGAAATGGACATAAAATCCCGTAACAAGGAATACAGACCCATGCGGTCGCATGGAGGAGGGTGATGCGAGCGCATCACTCAACAAATTTGAAATTTCAACTTTCTTGTTTCGTTGCTCGGTCTAGGTCTCTCCCCCTTGCATCCTCAAGTCCTCCAATGCACGAAAGGGTCTCGAATTCAATCTTAAAAGACTCCAAATCATAACCAAAGCAACCAATGTTCAAACCTCACTCAAAGATGGTCTAGAACTCAAACAAAACACTCCCGAACAACAACCGAAAAGGTCAAACGAAGGAGGACAACAATTAGACATAAACTAGCAATCAAACCGTCGATGCAACAAGCACTCAATCAACATCTAAATCATGTTAATGATGTTATGAATGATCTCTAACATTTATACAAGTGCTTCCAACATAAATCATTAACCAAGGTCTCAAAGCATAACGTGTAAGAAAGATGCATACAAACATATCAAACGACGTCAATGAACATGCTATTGAATCTAAGCATACATATGAGCTAAGTAAACATACTTATGATGAATATGAATGTATGAAATCAAGCATAACACAAGCAAGTAATAATCTAGGGTATTACAGCACCAACACCCTCCATCACCAACTTAGTCCAGCCACCCCTGTTCCAGTACGGGCATCTCCTTCTGCCCCGATCTCTCTTGCCCAGGTCTGACCACATCCATTGTCGTTTCTTCATGACCTCAGTCAGCTCCTACCTCAATCGCTTTCATCCCTAATCGTCATCTCCGATCTCCTCTGGGACTTCCTGCGAAACCCAGTTCCATTTCCATCTTTAACTTAAAGACCCATCTCTCATCATCCATATTCCGACAAGAAGCATCCGAGTCGTGGCTCTTCATTTTCGTTGTTGATTTGGATCATTTTCGCTGTATAAGGGATTTTTAGGAGCTGCGATGGACGCGTGCGGCTGGTATGCCGGCGATGGTGTAGGAACGACGGAGAAAGATAAAGTTGGAAAAATCGGAGCAGAGAGGAGGCTGAGAATCAATCACTTGAGAACGTACATATAAATAAAAACCTTAAGGCTTACCTTTTAACGGATTAGGGTGTGCTTGCTCTGTCCTTCAAGGAGAGGGAGTCTTTTGTTTTTTTTTTTTTGATGAAGTGGTGTGAAGATTCGGGCAGAATAACTGCTTCCGAAAGCTGCTTTTGGCCTCGGGATCCGGGTGGAGCAACTGGTTGAGACTGATTGATTGATTTGATTGAGGGAGGCGGAAATCGAGCAGAGCAACTGCTTGCTTCTGGCGGATTTGGCCTTTGGATTCGGGCAGGGCTACTGCTCCTGTTGGGATTTTTGGACCGGGGGGAATAGGGTGGAAACATAGCTGGAAAGCTATGGCTCACTTTGACCGGTTGGCTTTGAGTTTGGAGGAGATTTGACAGGGTTTCGAAGCTTATAGGAGGAGGGAAACTCTCTCTCGATCACTGTGCGTAAACTCGCAGCGATTTGACTGCGTAAAATTTGGTTTTATGAACTGTATCAAATTCACTGCCGAAGCCTTCCTTTTAAAGGCGAAGAATGACTTTCCTTTGTCGTTGAGTTTGATCTATTTGTGCTTCATCGGTTTGTACCGCGCGCGGAGAGAATTGTACCAAGAGCAAAGTGCTACAGTGACTTAGCACAAAGCTGGCGATGCCTTCATATAAACTGGGAGTCGAGCCCACTTTGAGTGTGGGTGGCGTCTGGTTCTGATTCTTGGCTCTTTTTCGGCACTTTGCCCCCTACATTTCACAGTTTTACGCATCCTGCTTTGTCTTTTGCATCTTTAAACCCTGTAACTTGGCATTTGTTAAGATTTAACAGGTATTGATATTTCATGTCATATTACATATCAGGGGTACGAAATTAGGGTGTTTACAGTCACCTCAACTTCAAGTACCTCTCCAAGCTCTCCAAAGATGGGCTTGTCAACTACCTACCCGCCGACCACCAAAGTTGCAAAGCTTGCCAATTAGGAAAACTGCTCAAGTCTTCCTTCAAAAGAAAGTCTGTCATGTCAACGACTGCACCTCTTCAACTTCGCACATGGATCTCTTTGGACCTATCACTACAGTCAGTATCTCTGGAGACAAGTACACACTTGTAGTAGTTGATGACTACTCTAAGTTCACCTGGATCGAAACAATGACTTTAAAAGATGAGACATATGATCTAGTCACCACTCTTTTCAGAAGACTTCAAACTCAAAAGCTTGAAGACATTAATGACATAAGATCAGACAACGGCATCGAATTCAAGAACAACGGTGTTGAAAGATATTGTGATGACCACGGGACCGGCCATAACTTCTCTACTGTCGGAACTCCTCAACAAAATGGTGTAGCTGAACGGAAGAACAAAACACTAATTGAAGCAGCAAGAACTATGCTAGCGGAAACAAGACTTCCGAAGTACTTCTGAGCAGAAGTTATCAACTCTGCATGCTTTACCCAGAATAGATCTCTGGTAAACAAGTTTCATAACAAAACTCCATATGAAATATGGAGAGGAAGAGCCCCAAACATAGGATTTTTCAAAATCTTCGGCTGTAAATGTTTTATTCTATATAATGGAAAAGAATATAGAGGTAAATTTGATTCAAAATCAGACGAAGGAATTTTGCTGGGTTATTCCAAACATTCAAAAGCATTTCGCATATTTAACAAAACTTCTTTGAAAATCTTAGAATCTGTGCATGTTACTTTTGGTGAATATGATTTAATAGAGCCTCGAAAGGCTCCGAATGTTGTTGATGATTCTGATGATGTTAAGACAGGTACAGATAAAGCTTCTACTTCTACTCCACCTCAAAATCCTCTAACTGCAGACCCTTCAAGTTCTGCTAACCCTGCACCGGCAGACTTCAACTCTGCTGGTGCCATCTCCAACTCTTCTGTTGACCCTGAACCCATCTCTTCTGTTCTACCCCAAACACCTTTGCAGATCACTCACCCTTCTTGTTCACCAGAAAATAAAAGTTTTAAAGATTCTATCTCTTCTGAACCCGATTTTGGTGAATCTCCTTCTCTACCTTCTCCAGATTCGTTAAGGGAAGAACTCACCAGAAGTGATCTTCCTCCAGTTATTATTGAAACAAGAGATCACCTCATCTCTTAAATCATTGGTGATCTCAACGCAGGAGTTCGTACGAGGAATAGAGTTCGAAATGAGACTGTTTGCATTCGCATTCGTATCTGAAATCGAGCCAAAGAAGATTGATGAAGCTATCGAAGACCATTACTGGATTGAAGCTATGGAAGAAAAGCTGAACCAGTTTGAAAGATGCAAAGTGTGGAGCTTAGTTCAAAGACCGACTGACCATCCAGTTATCAGCACCAAATGGGTATTCAGGAACAAGAGAGATGGAAATAGAAACGTCACCAGAAACAAATAATAATTATTTTTACTATATTATTATTAATATTACTTTTTAGTATTATTATTATTAGTAATATTAATAATACTAATTATTATTATTATATTTGTCATTATTAATACTATATTTATTATTTTTATTATTATTATAACAATTATCATTATTCATATTATTATTTATTAATATTATTATAATTCCTTTTATTATTATTATTTATTATAATTATTATTATTATTATTATTACCTTTTGTTTTTATTATTTTTATTATTAAGAATGGTAATCTTTGAATATATAAAAATTCAATAAAGAAGAGGACTCGCATATTTTTGAAAAGTAGAATTAAGCACTAGGCTTAGTGCTTACAACTTATGGTCTTACATGTGCTTTAAGTGGCATGTACATGACTTATGACTTATCTTACCATAAGTGAAATCAAACGCTTCAAAAACAACTTATGGTAAGTAATAAGTCATAAGCACTTTCAGATAAATCAAATCAAACATGCCCAAATAATCATAGAAAACAACTTCTTCGAGCATTTCAACATACAAAATCATTAATAATAGTATTAACATTAACACTTTATGCATATCTCTCTCAAAACAAAAAAATTGTCAAACCGGTTAACCTCTCGTACACTTAACATGATTAGATAAGCAATTGAAACATTTAGTTTACAACTGCAACCTTAACAAACTCAAAAAAAAATAATTATTTTATATGTATAATATACGTACATATATAAATATGGACGGAGCCATGGCGATTGCCCACCTCGCCCTAGTCCAGGAACAACCCCTGATTTATGGTGGTTGCAGATTCACACCCCCACTATGTTATGCTTGGTGTGTCACAACACGATACCCTAGTAATGGTATAACATCTCCTAATAGACGAGGGTTAGTTGTAATTTGGAGAGACGATCCCAGTTTGTTATCTGCTAAAAGAAAAAGGTTAAAAACATGACAGTAATTTTTTTGAAATGGAGGGAGCAATTTGCAAATGTGCAAAAAGAAGAAGATAACTAGATAAGGTTCATGTAGTGACTTTAATAATGGCAGTACTGTTCTAACTACACTAATCATATCCCAATAAGGCAATAACCAACAAAGGGTCTCCGTCCAATCAAAATCCACTTTACCTCCAATAACACGAAACAAGCGCCACATATCAGTAACGTTTCGCGATACAATTAGTCAACATTATGGTTAAAATGGGTCCAACTTACCTGATCATTACCCCTCTAGATAATGACAAATAAATCCAGGTGAAAAATTGTGCGTCCCACAAATCTAATCTATCTAGAGCGAGAAAAACCATTCTGACTGCAAGTTCTAGAGATAGAAGTCCAATTACTTCCAATTTTTCTCACTCTACACCAACCCTCCATTTTTCTTCTCTACTCTGCTAATTTTAGAGAGAGAGTGGGGGCTAGGCTAAACCCTAACCCTAACCCTAACCCTAAATGTCATCTTCCCCAAACATAAACCCCCAATTGAAAAGGATCCACCCGCCACACCAAACCCTACCCGATCACCTCTGGTTCAAAGACCCACAAGCCCTAAAAAATGTTGTTATCAAAATGCGCCTTCAATCCCTTTCCAATTCCACCACTCCCCCTTCCGAACCCGACAGCGAAACCCTAACCCGACCCGAAGACACCAACCCGACGGAACCCGATTACACTGCTATGCTCTCTGATCAGCTACTGTTAACTGTACTGTCTAAGCTTCCGGTTGATCAACAAATCGTCAATTGTTTGGTTTGCAAGCGTTGGTCGAGGGTCAACGGTGGGTTGGTCAATTCACTCGAGGTTAAGGATTGGGATTTTCTCGAATCCGGTAGGCTTGCTTACCGTTTTCCGAATCTTGTTGAGGTTGATATTGTTAATGCTTGTATACTTTTCCCGCGAAATTATGGGATTTTACTTAGTCATAAGTTAGTGTCTTTTCGTGTCAATGCAATGTGTTTGGAGAGCTCGTTTGTTAGAAAACAGGATTTGTTGGATAGTCATGTGATTGATAAAGGGATACAGATTTTGGCTCAGGGTTGTCGTAGTCTGAGGAAATTGGTTTTGATTGGTGCTAGTGCTGAAGGGTTGGGTTTCCTTGCGAATGAGTGTTTAACCTTGCAGGAATTGGAACTGCATTCTTGTAATGACTTGGACTTGAAAGGAATAACAGGTTGTCGTAACTTACAGATTTTGAAACTGATTGGGTGCATTGACGGGCTTTATGATTCAGTGATTTCGGACATTGGACTGACGATTTTGGCGCAGGGGTGTAGGCGGCTACTGAAATTGGAGCTGGTTGGCTGCGAGGGTAGTTATGATGGGGTTAAAGCGATTGGGCAGTGTTGTCAAATGCTAGAGGAGTTAACGCTCTGTGACCATAGGTTGGAAGGCGGGTGGTTGTCTGCGTTATCGTATTGTGGGAATTTGAAGACTTTGAAGCTACAGTCTTGCAAAAGAATTGATTCAAGTCCTGGGCCGGACGAGCATTTGGGTTGTTGCCGTACTCTTGAAGAGTTGCATTTGCAGCGGTGTCAATTGCGAGAAGAGGATGGAGTGAGAGCATTGTTTTTAGTTTGTGAGGCTGTTAGGGAGCTTATTTTTGAGGATTGTTGGGGATTGGACGACAATATATTTTGCTCTGCAATTGTTTTTAGGTATGACCTGATTTTTGTTTGTTCCCCAACTTATAAATACAGTTTAACTGTGGTATTATAGAGGCATGGGCATAATAATTAGTAGATTAGTATTTATCATTCTTTTTTATTAATAGTGAGAAGACTGTGATCTTTAAAAATAGGATGCATTCAAATCTATAAACGATGAGAGGGAGTTATAATTCCTTCATTTGGGTGTGACTGCAAATGCCTTGTTTGACCAATTGGAAGTAACACGAATCATTGATGTAAGAAGTGTTTCTACTGAATACAACATTGAAACTTTAACTGTTGATTTTTTTCTCACATTGTAGGAGAGTGACATTTCTGTCATTGGAAGGATGCTCATTAATTACAATGGAGGGTTTAGACGCGGTAGCTCTTTCTTGGAAAGAACTTAAGAGGCTTAAAGTAATCTCATGTAACAGTATAAAGGACAGTGAAGTTACTCCAGGGCTAGCAGCTTTATTTTGTATTCTTAAAGAGTTGAAATGGCGGCCGGATTCTAGGTCTCTTCTGTCATCAGGTCTTGAGGGCACTGGAATTGGACAGAAAGGTAGTAGAGGATTCAAGAGGAAGTGAAATGTTTGAACTTGCAATTTGATTTTGAGAATCAAACACATAAACACAAGCACATCCTTAATTGATGTAAGGATTTTGTTGTTCCTTTCTTGATATTGATAGGATGGTCAATAACAGGGCAGGATTCACCTTTTTTACTTATGGAGAGTCTGTCTGCCAAAGGTAGCAAGTTCTTTAGATACGTAAATTATTCGCACTGATGTACTCTATATGCTCGAAGATGAAGCTTTTCACGAAACGTTTGACTTGGGGGTCTTAGGAAATGTGCTCCTTTGTTACAAGCCCAAAGTTTAGCTGGGCTAATTTCCCATGGTGATTGTAGCTGTACTGAGTTACTAGGAACTAGAGCAACTATATTAGAGATAATTATGCAATCTTTAATGCATTCTTCCTTATGTTATTCTATGTTTACATTTGGTGTTTTTGGCAATTGAATGCAAAAGGGTTTTACTTTCATGCCACTACTCCACCACTTCTTTGTTTTGTATTCATTGTTATTAGTTGAAACTGTCAAACCGTGTGGCAGAGTGGATTGATTCCCAATGTGGAATATTGAAATGTAGCTTTTGATGCTGGACTTAATGCTTCCTATTCATTTCTAGGGAGTCCACTTTCCTTGAAAATATATAGGAAGCTTCTAAGATGTTTACCTGATTTAGGAATCAGTGTTTCCTCTTTCTCCCCATTCTAAGCTGGTATCCCTGAACGAGTGCTGAAAAGCATGTGAAGATGTTGTCAACAAAGTTCCCGCAGATATGGACGTTCCATATTATACCGAGTCTCCCTTGTGGGTTTAACAGCTATGCAGGTATCCGTTACTGTTTCAATAGTGCACTCTAAATTAAGATGTTAATGGATTTTATTGAACGTAAATTTCAATGCTACATTTCATATTTGTTCTATTACTCTGAGACATTATGTTTATATTTTATTGTATCCATGTAAATAATCTCGTCTTTCTTTTCCACACATCTTTTGGTAAGTTATCAATCTAATATTCTGAAAGATTGTTTCTGTAGGTGAATGAATATATTGATTTTGTGCCAAGAGAATGTCTTGAACCAATTGATTTTAATAATGCAAACGAAGTGATGATTTTTCACAATTACGGGGGATCTTAATTCAGCTAAAATTCTTGTTCTTTTCTTCTTCATAGTTGGTATATGGTGATTATGTAATATAGGACCTTAAACAAGATTATCTAGACTGTTCTATAGTAGATTATCATGATCGTGGCTGTGCAGGGGACATGTAGAGTACCTGGCTGTTTGAGGGTTGATTTACGTTTCTTGGGTTGAGGGAATGATTAGCTTCTGTTGCTTATGATTTGTAGGGCTGAAAAAAGTTATTTGATCTGAAAGGTTTACTTATAACTTTAGGAGTCTCTCTAGAGGTTTTAGTTATAATACAGCAGAAATCTGTTAGGATATTTATTCATGATAGAGGAGTAACCCCTCACAAGTAACTTTGTGAACACGGCGATAACATGAAAACAAAACCCAGTTACCTCTGTATCTCCGTTCCTTATCTAAAGACTTTAGAGAACATTAATCTGAGGCAAGCTAGAACCATGTTTAAGTAACTTTATTCAACCTGGAAACCTCTAAGGTCAGAGAGGATGCATCTTTTGAGTTTTCTTTTTCTTGACATTGTTAGACTTTCACCTTGAAAAGTTCCTGATATGTTTGTCTTGTGGGTAATAAGTATCCAAGTTATTTTGTGTTTATAGCTGAACAAGTGGGGAATAGGGGATCCAGAAGCAAAAATCGGGGTTTTTTTTTTATAAGTAAAAGAAAAAGTATACATAAAAGAGTGGTATTAAAAGAGAACATAATTCTTACTTGGTGCAACTGTGTAGATGGGTTCTATTCTTCTCTTGAGCCCTTAGACCTTGCTGTAGGAAATTAACACAAAGAAACATATGTGAGACATGTCTGCAATATCTCCACCTTGGTTAGCACTTAGCAGTGCGATGTTACTTTTTTTTGGAAGTATGCTAATGTTAAGACTAACTGCATCCCTCTTTTTTTTTTTTTTTGATAAGAAAGACTAACTGCATCCCTTGGTGCCCTCCATTAGGCAGATCACTATATTAACAACAACCTGTTTTGGATCATGATCAGCTGGTTGGGTCTTTGATATTTGTTTATTTGTACTCCGTCCTAAAAGGAAAGAGTTGCACTTTACTTTTCAGTTTGCTCCAAAAAAGAGTGGTATTTTTAAAATTCAAGTATTCAGATCTTCATAATTTATCAATTGTTTTTCTTTTCCAAAACATGATAGTTATCTTACATGTCATGCAAAAGAATATAACTTCAGTGCAATTTAAATGGATATATAGAGAAGCAGAAGGACAATATTAAAAAGTTTGTCTTGTCAAATGTGGCGTCGGTGAGTGTTGGGTCAGTGGGATTTTTCGATAGGTAAGATGAGGGGAAAGGCTTCTTGTGCATGCACGTCAATATATTCAACGGGATGTAGGAAGGGGGTGGATTTTTCTATGAGCTAATCATCAAAGCCGACTAGTTTCTTTCTTTTTTTTCTATGGGGGACACATATTCATGCCATTTAAAGTTCTTGCTTGTTATTCTTTATGGTTTGATTAAGGGTACTGTTATGGACTCGAATATTATGAGGACTTGGCATTATGAGGTTTGCCAATTGGTAGGGGAATTTTTTTTATTTTTGTTTTTGGTTTGGCCCCATATTCATCCTTTAGCTCACCATGTATGTATTGAAAAGGCTCTCTCAAGGGTAAATGGTTGCGCAGGTGTTCAAGTGTTTACAAAGAGCAACCAATGCCTTCGCAAGACATTGGTTCTTGAAAATCTGACATGATATCTTTTTCTTGCTGTGAAATTGTTCTATATGAGCAACTGTACATATGTTTGTTCATTTTCAGTGTGAATATAGCAGAGTTATGATAGAAGCATGGTGCACTATGCCGTGGCTTGAAAGTTGAAACCATTTATGCTTTGTTATGTTTTGTTCCTTTTGACGCCTTACACAGCGTGTTGGTTCCTGGTTAGCACTGATAGTGGATTGTGAAATGTGTATTGTCGAAATGGCTTAAGCAATGGATTTGTAGCAAATGTGTTTCGGTCATCCGATCTGAATCCCGTATGGGCGTTGGAGTTGGAGAGACCCTTCATATTGTCGCAACATATACAATGGATGCTTGGGGAGCCCGTTGTCTTCCTAAACCACAACATGTACCTGATGGATGTGTAACGGAGGCTTTGAGATGGTTGATTTATGTCATTAAAGCACCTGAGCGTCATCTAATTTGGGTTCTGCATTCTGCACTTCTGATGTTCTTTTCATCTCCTAGTTGAATACTCGTTCATAGTAAGAGTTAGGATTTTAAGGGGTGGCTCAGCGGTAGAGATAGAGATGGGGTTACTTAAAGTATGAGGTCTCAGGTTCGATCCCTTCTCATATTCTCTTTTGGAAGAAAAAAAGAATAGTAAGAGTCAGGAAGGATTGCTCCGTTTGGAAGCAGTCTATTTCAATCTTTCCTTTCCAAATCACATTGCATCTTACAATGTATACGACTGTTGGTGCTTCTTAGATGGTAATTACCTCCTTTTCTTTTTTTGTACAATAAACAATAAATTTCTTGTATGATCAAATAACAATGAAAAAGGATTCATTATTGATGTATAGAAATATAGCAAAGGGTATGTTTAGTAGTGGGATAAAAATTGGCCCAGGTGATAAGCGCTTCTCCAACTCCACACTTATCTTCAAATCGCTCAAAAAAATTGGTTGTGGATAAATCGGTGTCTAGTCACGAAGAAAAAGGGCGACGACGGTACTGCAATGATGGAGAACGGGATCTAAGTATCTAACTCCAAGTGAGAGAGAGAGAGAGATAATTACTGCTTCGTCTTCTGCAAATCGATATCTTCGTCTTTGGCTCTGGAAAAAAAAAATTGATGGTCTTTCGTCTTCTTACCTAGGGCAAGATGAAGATGTTGAATGGAATCACAAGAAGCGATCGATGGAGAGAGGCAGAGCGCTATCGTCATCCATGGAGAAAGACCAAAAAAAATTTCTCTCTCATGAGTCATGTGCTGTTTGGCAAATGAAAAAGAGTTTTCACTCCCTGTATTGTTTTGGGACGCGAAAGGATGTGAAAGGGGAAAGGGGAAAGGACAGTGCACCATTTTCAAGTCTTTATCCTTTAATAATTACTCTCTTTGCAATTTTTTTTAAAACGAGTCCGATAATCGAAGCTGACTTGACAGTTGTGGCATATTTTTGGTTATTTGTATTCTTTTGGAGAATAATTTGGAATGGTTGGTTTTTAAAATTTGAATTTTGTTAATTGCAGTATAATCATTATTTTAATATTTTTAGATTTAGATTATTATGTGATATTTATTATTAATATATGTGAAAGTTTAAATGTTTAATCAGTTATATTTTAAAAAAAATGAGAAGCAATGTAATATGTCTTAATTTCTCAATCTCGTCTAGGCCCCATCTTCGCCCCCTCCTAGTCACTAGGCCCTGGTCTGACGCCTAGCGCAGCCTAGCAACTTTTAGAACTCTGGTAGTCGGATAGAGATATAACAATATTATTTGGATAGAGATGAACAATATTTTTGATGAGGTGCTTATGAGTAGTTTTAATATAAGACCGTTTTACGAATCTTAATTTGTAAGACGATGAAAGGATTGAAATCGAGGGATTGACCCTCGGCATGAAAAGGACCCGACCCTCGGCATAAAGAGGGTCCCACCTGCAGGACAACACGTTGCGAGGATAGGACCACTCATCCCCAAGATAAATCACTCTAGCCTCGGCATCATGACCCTCGGCACTACGGCGAGCCCAGCCACGGCTGACCTGACAGATCACGGGCTCCCTCGGCCTCGCCACCAAATATGTCCTCATAAATCCTCAACCTCGACGAATAACAAAAGCCTTCGTCGCAGAAACCACTCGGCCTCGGCCTCAGATCAATCATTCACCCCGACAAACCATTTCCCTAGGCAGAAAACCGCCGCGCCAATACCAACCCTCTGACACACACGCAGTTCACTCATTCCTGACAAACGCCCTCAACGCATTTAATAACAGCCACTTTATGCTCCCCAATAACAAACTGTCACGTCGCCATCAACTTCAGGTATAAATATAAGAGCTCATATTTATGGCAAGGTAAGTAATTTCAGCGATATTCTAACTCTCTTATCACAGCTCTCTATCAAACAATTATCACGGCTCATTTATTACCAAAACTCTACTGGGAAAAGCGATTCATACACCGGAGGGTTATAGTCGGGCCAACCCGACACCTTAACGGTGTTTATTGTTTCTATTGTGCAGGTTAACCGCTGGACGAATAAGAAGCCGCCACCTCATCCTCGCTCTCACGTGGACGTCAAGACAAGATCACCACAAATATTGCGTGATCAGACGAAGTTCCTCTTTCTTACATTTCAACCCACCAACACACGGTGGGTTGGGTAAGGAGGATCTATCTTACAAAAAATATTCATAAGACTATATTACACAAGTTTTTACCGGTGCTTATTACTCCATTCATTAAGCCCCTTACTATCAAATTGTCTGTATTAATTATTGTAAGGGTAAAATAGGCATGACCTATTTTATCTTGTTTTCACCTTTCTTGGTCAAAGAAGAATTTTAATTTAGTCAATGTTTATTTTAGGTGTTAGATTTTGTTTAGATTATTTTTGGTAGATTGATTTGTTTTTTATAGGAAAATCTTTCAAAAGATTTTGGGTATATTAGTTAGGTAACTAAATCTTTGCAAATAATTTAGTTATTTCATGTATCATAGTTTTGTTAGGAAAGATATCTTGTGATATATTTTTGGTAACTAAATCTTTACAAAATAATTTAGTTATTAGAGGTATCATAATAGGAAACATAATCTTTTGTAATATTGTGCTAATCTCTTACCCAGTTGGAGAAGGTTTCCTTGTGCCGTGTTCTTGCAGGTTTGTGCCCTATATATGCAGGCGTGATTTTCTGGTTTGAGTGTGTGCCGAGAGCTTGACACAGAGAAGAAAAACAGAAGGCATAATCTGAGATCTTCAGAGAAAAAAATCAAAAAGCCGTGTGCAGAGAGCAGGAGTACGCTGAGAGAGCCTTGAATCAGACCATATTCAGTAGGTGTAAGAGAGTTTCAATCCAGAAGTCTTGTGTGCCGAGCTTGTGAGAGAAAATCAACATCTCATACACGAAGACCATCATTCTCCATTCTTATACCTGCTGGTGCTGCTGCTGCTGTTGTTTAAAAACTTCAGGAACACAGCCTTGTGTTTCCTGAAGTTTGTGTTTCGTGCTTCCAGTTTGGTTGATTGTTCTTGGAAGCTATTCTTGTTTTGATCTTTTCTTCCCACGTTTGTTCTAGTAGTTTATGTGGGCTTTGTGATCTCCAAGATTCTATATCTTGTGAGATTTTTGTGTTAAGTTAAGGTTCAAAAAGCTTTTGATTTTAATATAGTTTGTTGCCTTGAGGCTTGATCTACAAGATTGATTCTTGTAGATTGTTTTTGTGTGATTTTCTGTCTTCCTAAGTCTGTTTGATCTTAAATCTTAAAACAATTCTTCCGCTGCTATTTTCTGTGAAACACTTTTAGTTCATATTGTTACTGTCATTGTTGCAACATTCACTGCAACATTGACTGTAACATTGTCCCATATCGAGAATCCGTGCTGTCACGTTCTTTCAATTGGTATCAGAGCCTCCTCTTGATATCACTAAGAGTCGATTCTGTTTAAAGACGTGATGGATTCTCAGTATGAAAACGTGGTTCGTCCTCCTACTCTCACAAATGCTAATTATTCTATATGGAAAGTCAAGATGCGCATCTTCATCAAATCCATTGATGAAAGAGCGTGGCTTGCTGTTTTAAATGGTTGGAGTCCTCCCAAAACTGTAGATTCTGATGGTGATGTCAAAATCACCAAAGAGTCTGAGTGGACCAACGATGATAGGAACACTGCTTCTTTTAACTCAAAAGCCTTGTCTGCAATCTATAAGGCCTTAGATGCCAATACTTTTAGGGTAATAGCAAATTATGAATCGCTAAAGATGTGTGGGAGGCCCTTCGGACTTTATGTGAAGGACCTGTCTGTTCGCTCTTCTAAACTAAGAATGCCCACCACTCGCCTTGAATCTTTGTTTGCTTGTGATTCGATTCGAAAATGCAGATGTTTCAGCCAATGTGTCACCCGATGTTGCAACATCGGGAGCAACATTGGGAGAAACATTGCGTAAACGAGAACAATTTTTTTCTGTTTTAATTCCACAGCTTGCAGAGGATGATGAACATTCGATTCAGATCGGCTGGAAGGGTACAAAAGAGTGCACAAGGATTGGGAGAAAAGAGCTCATCAAGTTATAGTGCTTGGAAAGGCAAACGAACCGGCCGAAAAAGGCTAATGAAGAACAAAAAGAATGCATAGTGAGGCTGGAGAGTGTCCTAAGTAGAAAGGATGTGGAGATTGAGAAGTTAAAGGAGCAGCTTACTCAAGCAAAAGAGACCATGACCAAGTGGAATTCTAGCAAACAAAAGGTTGATGATTTGTCAATTCGTAATACTTCTAGATCAGGTATTGGTTTTGTCCCTAAGGTATTTGTGAAAGAAGGAGAAGGAACATCTGGAACCAAACAGAACAATGAAAGTTTTCCTGAAACTGTTTTTTGTGAAAAACCGAGAGTTAGAAAGAAAAATTATGTTTGTCACTTCTGCCATAAGCCTGGTCACATACAACCCTTTTGTTTTCTGAAAAAGGCCATGTATGAGAATGAAATGAGGCAAGATTTCTTTGAAAAAACTCATTGGCGAATCGATGGAAGCCATCGCGCCCAATGTTGCAACATTGGCGGACACACATTGAAGCCTCATTCAAAGACAAATCAGAAATTTTTCAAAAATCTCCAACCCAAAGTTTTTAAACAGATGTGGGTTCCTAAGGGTAGTAATGACAAAGGCAAGTCCAAATATTGTGAACCTTTTGATATATGTCCCGGTTCTAAGCCGTCTATGATGAACCTCCTCCAAAATCTTCGTAACCAAAGATACGAAACCGCAAGTCTGCACATGATCAGATGAACTTGCATATTCTGAAAGTTCAGCCAATGTGATTCACAATGTTTCACCCAATGTGTCACCCAATGTTGCAACAATGGGAGCAACATTGACGTAAACTTGGCGATTCGTAAACAGTGTCTGAACTTTCGAGAATCAGGTCTGTACATTGAAAATCAGTCAAATTTGAATGGTTGCAGCCATGATATTCCTAGCCGTATTCAGAAAAACCATCCAATCTCTCAAGTGATAGGTGATATTCATGATAGGATATACACAAGGAGAAGAAGTAAGGTTGAATCTCAAAAATTTGCATGCTTATCAAAATATTTTTGAGAGAAGCCTTAAATCTTTTATGGATGCTTCAAATGATCAAAGATTATGTGTTCACATTGATGTGTTAACCTTGTTTTTTGATAACACCTATGCATTTTGCTTCGCACAAAAATCCAATTCATTATTCTCGAACTAAACACATTAATTTAAGACACCACTTTATTAGAGACTTGGTTAAATATGGAAATTGTTTGCATTGAACATGTTGGGACTGAAAATCATCTTGCTGATATATTTGCCAAGTGTCTTGTTTTTGAGAGATTTTTCAATCTTTGGAAATCTCTTGTGTTTTTGTGTGCCATATGATTTTACACTTAGTTGTAATAAATAAAAAAAAAAGGCATGATTGCATTTTGTCTTTAGAGGGCACTCTAGATCAATTGACTCACATGTATGTGTCTCTTGTGGTTGCTTGGGAATTTCATTCAAAATCTGTTGTGGTTTCATTGTTATGATTTTCTCTCTCTCCCAGTTCTTGAGTATGTTTAAAGTCCACAAAGGAAAGAGCTACCTTTTGAAATTTTTGGGATGCTGCAATTTGTCAAAGTACTATGGAGCTTAGGCTTTCATGGGTTGATCTTGAGTAAATTGACTCCCCTTAATTGAAAAAGTGTGAAAGCTACCTAACGGAAAAGAGCTACCTATGAACAAGGTTGTGGCACCTTTCTTTTGGGACTATGAATCTTCGGATTTCATGGGTTGATCAAATGCAAAATTGCTTCCCTTGGTAAATAGTGTGAAAGGTTCCTAGTGGCATGTGTTGAATAGCTTGAAATAAAGTAGAGCTATATTCCTAGGGAAATAAAGTACCTATGGATTTTTGTTGTGAAAATTTTATGATCTTGGGAGAGAAATTTGGTTGAGAAAATTTAAAAAAAAAAAGCAAAATTGAAAATAAAATCACAATTTTGGCGAATGCATCTCCCAATGCAGCAACATTAAGAACTACATCTTTTGATCTAGTCTTTATCACTTGTGTGATTGCATTTTTTATTTTTTTTTTGCCTAGCTTTTAGTCATCATGTTTTTAGGCATAACATTTTAGGACATGCATTGTTGGCATCGATATCAGCTTGGTGAAATTTTGTCCTAAACTCAAACTGTGCAAATCAATTTTCAAAAAATCTTCATGTTAAAAATATTTAGTGGTTGTCTAATTTTTGTGGGAAACTAAGAGGTTTTGAATCTGGATATGATGTGCTCAGTTTTTGCTAAGTGGTGTGATCAAATCTTGGTGAACACTTTATTGTGTTTTTCAAAATCTTGGATTTTTTAGAGTTCCTAAAAGTTTGTTTATCCCTCTTCCATTTCCGGTCAAATAGGGGGAGAGAGATCAAGTGTTTCTTCTGATGGTGATGATGATTTCTGATTTGTGCTCCTTGCACAAATTCAGGGGGAGATGAGATTTTCTAACCAATGCAGGTTAGGTGATTTGATTGGTGTTGAATAAACACTTGTATTTTGATTTGACCAGAAAGGTTCAACAAAGGGGGAGATTGTAAGGGTAAAATAGGCATGACCTATTTTATCTTGTTTTCACCTTTCTTGGTCAAAGAAGAATTTTAATTTAGTCAATGTTTATTTTAGGTGTTAGATTTTGTTTAGATTATTTTTGGTAGATTGATTTGTTTTTTATAGGAAAATCTTTCAAAAGATTTTGGGTATATTAGTTAGGTAACTAAATCTTTGCAAATAATTTAGTTATTTCATGTATCATAGTTTTGTTAGGAAAGATATCTTGTGATATATTTTTGGTAACTAAATCTTTACAAAATAATTTAGTTATTAGAGGTATCATAATAGGAAACATAATCTTTTGTAATATTGTGCTAATCTCTTACCCAGTTGGAGAAGGTTTCCTTGTGCCGTGTTCTTGCAGGTTTGTGCCCTATATATGCAGGCGTGATTTTCTGGTTTGAGTGTGTGCCGAGAGCTTGACACAGAGAAGAAAAACAGAAGGCATAATCTGAGATCTTCAGAGAAAAAAATCAAAAAGCCGTGTGCAGAGAGCAGGAGTACGCTGAGAGAGCCTTGAATCAGACCATATTCAGTAGGTGTAAGAGAGTTTCAATCTAGAAGTCTTGTGTGCCGAGCTTGTGAGAGAAAATCAACATCTCATACACGAAGACCATCATTCTCCATTCTTATACCTGCTGGTGCTGCTGCTGCTGTTGTTTAAAAACTTCAGGAACACAGCCTTGTGTTTCCTGAAGTTTGTGTTTCGTGCTTCCAGTTTGGTTGATTGTTCTTGGAAGCTATTCTTGTTTTGATCTTTTCTTCCCACGTTTGTTCTAGTAGTTTATGTGGGCTTTGTGATCTCCAAGATTCTATATCTTGTGAGATTTTTGTGTTAACTGTTAAGGTTCAAAAACAGTTTTGATTTTAATATAGTTTGTTGCCTTGAGGCTTGATCTACAAGATTGATTCTTGTAGATTGTTTTTGTGTGATTTTCTGTCTTCCTAAGTCTGTTTGATCTTAAATCTTAAAACAATTCTTCCGCTGCTATTTTCTGTGAAACACTTTTAGTTCATATTGTTACTGTCATTGTTGCAACATTCACTGCAACATTGACTGTAACATTGTCCCATATCGAGAATCCGTGCTGTCACGTTCTTTCAATTATCTTGGTTTGGGGGGCTTGGTAGTACTAGGGCATTTCCAATAGTAAACCTTCAAGGATTTTTATCCAGGGTCGGCCCAAGAGGAAAACTGGGTAAACAAAGGCTTTAGGCCTCAGCAAATAGGAAGTCTCAATTTTTTTTTCTATTATTACTATTAGTACTAGGTTTCAAAACTAAATGAATTGATAAACTTGCTAGCACATGAAATTAAAACAAAAATTATAAAAACAATTATCAACTCAAAGTAATTTTCAAAGTAGATTTGAAAATTTTCAAATATATCAAAATCTTTTTGATTTTTTATTTAGCATTGAGAAATTAAGGTCAATGAATAATGAAAATTTAAAAGAAAATTGTCTTAACCTTGAAAATTCATTAAAACATAATGACAACTCTGATATTGAGGGATTAAATCTATTTATGGAACTAAAATTTTTAAGAGAAATTATACAAGTGAAGAATGATACACCAAAGAACATACTTAATTATATGTTAAGGGTTGATTCTTTTCCAAATGCGAGAGATCGTTTATAGAATAATACTAAAAATTCCAATAACTGTTGCTTCGGTCAAAAGAAGTTTTTCTAAGCTAAAATTAATAAAATATTATCTAAGATCGACAATGTCTCAACAAAGATTAAGTAGACTAGTTTTATTATCTATTGAAAAAGAATTGTTAAGTGAAATCGATTACAATAATTTAATAAATTATTTTACATTTCAAAAAGCACGAAAGATAAACTTTAAATAAAAACTAGATCTTTGTGCCCGTGCCTATGGCACGATACCAGTATATCTAATTTCGTCAATTGAAACGCCAACTTCTATATAAAATGTGCGATTTTAAAAAATGTTAAAGTTAAGGGGTACATTACTTCAAATGGTAGTTGAGAGGTATTATTCAAACACAACTCATAATTGAGGGAGATTATTTGTAAGGAGATATATGTAACTAACCTATGAACGTTTGATTTTACGGTAGAATCAACCCTTCATGGCCAGATAGTCTCAGTCAATCAATTGAGCTTTATTGTGAGATTATATTAATGTAAGGTTGATGTTTTGTAAGGGGTAATGATTTAGAAGATTAATCTCAGGGTGTGACTACTTATAATATTAATTGTATGAGTTGTTTTGTAACAGGATGATAGAAAATAGAGAGTTAAAAGTTGATAACTACTCTCACACATGTGAAAGTGAGAATGGATCCCAACCATTAAATTTTTTAAGATAATTTAATCTCAACCTCTAAATAGCTTTAGTCAATTGCACATGTGTGAGAATGAGTTCTATTGTAATATAGATATAAAAATTTTAATAATAAATTATTATTTACTTTAAAAATGTCTCATTCTATAATTCGCTTTAAGCCTCCATAACGATTGGACGGGCCTCATTTTATCACTATGAGTTACATTAGGTGTCACATCAAAAACCAAAAACTCATGTTCCCAAGTTTTTATCTCTAGTGGTAAACTCCTTTCTTACAACTTTTTAATAGTTTCACCATTACATACATCCTTAATTAAATCTATTTCGTTTTCTATTTTTTCCTCTTTTTTTATATGAACGTTGAGCAATATTAAAGGTTTTTTATGATTAGGATCATATGATTCATATCATATAAATCTTGTATGAAGCTCGTCTTTTTATTAGAACTACTTTGTTACCTATTCAATTAAACTAACTTTTTGTTAAATTTGACCCAAAAAATAAAAATAAATCATGAATTCTACAAAAAGGAATGTAGAAAGTAACAAAAGTTAGCTTAACGATGCATGTTAAATAAGATTTCAAGTTGCATGAAAATAATGATGACATGTTAAATCAAAGATAAACCACTTCAAATTCTTAAATATCCTCCTCGTCATGCTGTTGTTTGCCTAATGGTTCGAATGTCTTCAAATGCATTTTAATTTGGGGAAAACAAAACCTAAATTTTGATATCCACAGTCTAAAAAGAGATGCTAAGTAACTTGTTATATTTGTCGATTAAGATGAAAGTCGATAGGCCAACATCCCTCGACATTCTGAATTTTTCCAAAAATGGGTAAACAGTGTTATAACTCTCTCAAAACTCAACAAATGAAATTTTAACTCTTTAATATTTTTTTCAGTAATTAACAGTATGCTTGTTAATACAGTGATATTTTGGCAAACTACATCTGCAATGGTCAAATTTATATTAATTTTACGTTGGTCAAAAAACTATTATTTTTCATAACAAAAATATTAGGTTTACCATTACTTCTACAAATTACAATTATTGCTATAGCTAAATTTTGGTGAAGATCAAATGTGTTTTAGTTGTAACAATATTGTAAAAATAGTAGTAAACCTACTATTGTTGTTTTTGAATACATAAAGATAAATCAGGATCTATTAAGAAATATATAAATTATAAACAATTCCCCTCAACTATTGGTTAAGTTTAAATTACCCCCTTAACTATCAATTAAACCAATGTACGTACCCCATCAATTATAACATTTTCTTTAATCGCACATTTTGTTTAAACATTGTCATTTAAGTTTCTTGAGACTCGTGTAACCATCTCTAGGTATTACTCCCTCCGTCTATAAATTATCGTCCTTCTTTCCTTTTTCGTCCGTCCCAAAATAATTGTCCACTTTGAAACTTACCTTTTTAGAACATCACTTTTACCACTTTACCCTTACTTTTTCACTTTACTTTAATTATGGACCACATATACATGAACATTAAAGGAAACTACACATTAAACCAATATAAATAATCAAGTCAATTATTTTTTCTTAAACTGTGCACCGGGTCAACCAGGACGATTATTTAGGGACGGAGGGAGTATTATTTTTTGCCATAATATCCTATTAGTGTTTCATTTGGCTATTTTAGCCTTATAATTCTATGACCCTCTTTGCACATAAAAATGGTTAATATAAACAATTATTTATATTTATTTTGAATATTATGGTAAAAATAATATGTAAACATAATCATGTGAGTCTTAGGTGAGAAAATTATCTCAATTCACATGATAGTGCCTAAACTTAATGTGTAATTTAAAAAAATGCTATAGTTAAAAAAGGTACATTACTGCAATTGATAGTCGAGGGGACAATTCAATCTTGACCTATAGCGGTGGGAGATTATTTATAATTTACCCTAAATGGAAAATGTTTGTTTGTACAAAGAGTAGCGTTATTCGGACCCTTCATCCTCCAAACAAACCCCACATTTCTCTTCGGACCCCTTCATCCTCCAAACAAACCCCACATTTCTCTAAACTACCTATTATACCCTTCACCCTCTACCACACCCGCCTCCCACTCCTACCTTCTTTACCGTCTGCAACCACCACCGTACCCTCCCTCCCTCCTCTCTCCTTCCCTCTTCTCTACCCCCTTCCAGTGCACACCCTCCTTCCTTTCTCTTTTCCTCCTCTCCCCCTCCAATGCGCACCCCCTCCTTTCTCCTTCCCACTTTTCTCCACCAATCACCGCCACCGTAGTGACTCCTTTCTCTCCTCCTTAGCTTTGTTTTTCTTCCCCCTCCCATTGTCGCTCATTTCTCTCTTCTCCTCCTTGTGTAAAATTTTCGCCATTCTGCTTCTTTATTTTTCCCCCAAATCGACGTCATCTATACTCACCACCGCAAATATAGCAGGAAGGAGGAGAGGAGAGAAAAGGAAAAAGAAAAGAAGGGGGAGCGCACCGGAAGAGAGAAGGAGAAAAGAAAGGGAGAAAAGAGGGAAAGAGAAAGGAAGGAGGGTGCGCACTGAAGGGCCGAAGAGGGCAGAGAAGAGAGAATGAGAAAGGAGTGTGGGAGGTTACGGTAGTGGTTGCAAAGTGCACGGGGAAAGAAGGTGGGAGTGGGAGGCAGGTGTGATAGTGGGTGAAGGGTATAATGGGTAGTTTAGAGAGATGGGGGTCTTTGGAGGATGAAGGGGTCCGAATAGAGTAACTATTGTACAAATGGAGACCTAGATGCTAACTGTGCTGATGTGGTGGAAAAGGGTAGAATGGGTAGTTTGGAGAGATGGGGGTCTTGGGAGGATGAATGGGTAACTATTGTACAAATGGAAACCTAGATGGTAACTGTGCTGATGTGGCGGAAAAGGATTGGTGAATACTATGTGGCATTTTCTCTCCTAAAATGAGAACAGCGTGTCCGCCACCGGAAACGAAAACTACATTGTCCCTTTACACAAACAGTCCCAATATAAATTACAGAGAACAAGTCTTCCTTTTATTTATTTTTCTCTTATACACGGTCGGGATCTTCAAACCGCGGGTTGACTGATCGGAGATATCCACACCCAAACAAAAAGAAAATCAATCGAAGCCTTTCAATCATCAGATCAAGGTTAGTTCATTTACATCCCGTTTGGAATTAGAGATCTGTGTTCGTTTGATTTTTGTTTAGCGGGATCGAGGTTTTCTTTAATGCTATTTTACTAATTTAATGCTGGAATTGATGCATCTATTCTTATATTGTGTATGACGTGATTACTAGCTCGAATGTGATATATATATATGAGTCTGTTTAATTTGGGGGCTTATTGAAGATCTGGATCCTAGCTAATGTGTTGGATTGAGAAGTAAAATGCAAAAGGAATTTATGCACTTTCTTTAATAATCTTGCGCAATGAGTAGAACAGTCTTCATTGACCCCAAAAAAATTTAAATGTTTTTCTAGGGTATAAATGTTGATATCTGGTTCAGCATTAGGATAGTAGTTCATTTCCACTGAATATTTCTCATCTCAAAAATTAAGCATGCAAATACCTTGATAATATAACTTTACCTCTAACCTCTCACCGTAGATGCTTTAAAACAAGCTAGGTGCAGCAAATGTATTTATTTTGTTATGGAGAATAGAACAGCAAATGTATTTAACCACCAGTTTTGTTATGGAGAATAGAACTGTAACATTCATAAACTATAATATAACTTTACCTCTAACCTCTCACCGATGAATCGTATTTATTTTGTTATGGAGAATAGAACTGTAACATTCATAAACTAGATGAATCGTACCATGAACCACCAGTGTAGTCATGGACGATCTAGTCAACCCATATTGATTCTTTGTTTGATAAAAGAAATTGGTCTACTTTCTATGCGTCCGAGTACCTCTTAAATATTTGGCTATTCATCAGACTGTTAAAGTGGACAGAGTGAGTATGATGAGGAGGTAATGGTAGACATCTCACTCACACAGTTATATGAAAGGGCTAACTGCTAAAAGCCATTGGCACCTTCGTCCTAATAAGCATCACTATGTGATTTTCGTAATGTTTTAAAACAAATGTTAAGTTCAGATTCTGTCATAGAAAGTGAATTATTATGCCAAAATTCACTTCCATTAAACACATGCCTCACATGTGACATTGGTTTGAACTGCGTAGTCTCCCGGTTTCAGTGACTGATTTACCCAAGGAATATTATAGGCGTCCCGAGATTTTGTCCCAATCATCTATCCCAACATATTTCACATTGCATGTGATTGGTGAAATTGTGGTCAGCCAATGTGATGTCTGGACAATCACATGCTATGCTGCATGGATTGGAATGAAAAGTTGGAAAGGGATCCTAGTATTACTCTTTGACCAATCTTGTTATATGAACAAAAGACAAAAATACAGACACCTGACGAAAGTTGCTTGGAGTAATTAGTGTTCACCTTCCGCATAATTGTCTGTTTGGTGTCTGCAAAATTTTCCATGAGTGCTCTAGTTTTCATAGTTCGTGTTTCTTCATTCAACTTTAAATTGCATTCATTAGCGTGTTTCAGTTTTAATTATACTCATTTTGAGTACTCCCTCCACCTCCCCCATGTTTTTCATTCATATATGAAACATAAGAGGGTAAATCTAGAGGAACAATGGAAATCTAAGGCTTAAGTTTTGCAGCTTAACTCAGCCCATATCATAGTTTTAACTTTTAACTCAGCCCATTTGTATTGCCTATTGAGTATATATATATGTTTTCTAACCTGCCTGCATGTGCTAGTGCGGTTATGCTAATTGCATCGTCATAAGGCGTCCATGCTTTGATTCATAATATATAATTTTGTATATGGGCAGACATGTCTTCAGCTCCGCCAAGAGGAAGTGCAGCTGCTGCGGCTGCCAACCTGCGAAGGAGGAGAACTACTAGTGCAGGAGGTGGAGCTTCAGGAGGAACTGCTGGGAACATGCTCCAGTTCTACACAGATGATGCCCCGGGACTCAAAATATCTCCCAACGTTGTTCTTATCATGAGTATCGGTTTCATTGCTTTTGTCGCCGTTCTTCATGTCATGGGTAAGCTCTACTTTGTTCGTAGAGAGGCTTAAGCAAAATACATGTACTTGATAGGCCGTTTGAGGCATGCCTTAAGATGGAAATTGCAGTTAGATTTACCTTGTTTCTTCTATTTTAATGGTTCAAATTGCAGAAAAATGCATTAGAGAATGACAAAGTGATTGCTATATCTTTTTGGCTTAAATAGTTTGAAGTGTACAAGAACTGAGCTTTCTTTTTAGTCATAACTTTGTTAAGCGAAAGTTTTGTGGTGCGCATTTTTTTCCCTTGCCCAGCATAAATTAGAGGTAAATTTTGGATTTTTTGTTTTGTGGGTTCCCGTGGAGGGTAAGTTTTTGACTTTGGAATACGGCTCAATAGAAACCAGCCAGCACTGGAAGCCATTGATACAAAGCTTCTGAATGATCCACTTCGTGACTAATTGGAAGCAAAATCAATGCAGTGATTCCAAAGCTTCTGAACGTACAATATTTATTGAATCTTATGTCCCAAAAACATACTCTCTTCGTTCCAGACAAATAGTTTACTATTTCATTTTGAGATGTTTCACTTAAAGAGTCAACTTTTAAAAATCAAGGCTTAAAAGTGTTATTTTATTACTAATAAGTTACTAAAAGTATTATTTTCTTAAAAAGTTTGATTTTCAAATGAAGATTTTTTATTCAGAACGGAGGGAGTATTGAAGATCAGGACTTACATATTAGGTTTCCAACCGAATTGAAAGGTAGATCGATGTTAGTTTGATATTGAAGAGGGTTCTCTTCTTGATGGATGCTTGATTTGTAGATCGATCATGAACAGCCAATGTGTAATCTAGCGGGTTAATACTGATGCCCTCCCAAACATCGGTCAGTTTATTTTCTAGAGCAATGTAGATGCGACCAGAGAGGGCATAAAAAATTCGCCCATTTCACATTCTTAACTGCCAATTGCATGCAGTAAGACGAGATCAAAGATGTTAGAAATGACAGGAACTCAAATGATGAGGGGTATCTGCGTGTTCACATATTTGCCTAGGCGAACTAAGAAGTAAAATCATTATCATTTAATTGATACGAAAGAAATAATCTAATTGATTTGGTTGTTTAAAATTTTAAATAGCAACACACATACTCCCTCAAATCTATCAAAGAGTTCATTATATTATTTTGAAAAAAAAAATTGTGGGCTAGTCTCTTTTGTCAAATTTATAATCACTCTAGTTACTTCTTCTTTTTCAACCGCAAGTTTATTTTTCAAATATTGTTCCTCAAATGTCCAAATCGGCTCCTTCTACAGCTTTTGTCAACGCTTGTTGCGCCAACGAAACGGGGATCGACATGTACGATCAGGTCGAGAGGCTACGTCCTCGTAAAGTAAACGATTTTTTCTGATCCATTAAGTACGATAGTGGAATGGACCTGGGCTGGGTTGGAGGATTTTTTTATTTGGACGAAGCCGGAGGGGGAGGGGGAGAAGAAAGCGAATGAGATGCATTTGAACTCAGTTTGCATCATGAATCATGATGCATCGAATTACAATCGCGATGCATCAATTTGGAGTCTCAATGCATCGATACGATATTGATTCATGATTTTTGTGCAAAGCGTTGCACATAAACATTCATCAAAATCGTGCATTGCAATGGAATTCTGTGCATCACGATGCACCGACTTAGTGATTCATAATACGCCTTCAGCTCATTAAAGGTATCTCCTTCAGCTCATTAAAGGTATCTCGTAATCATTTTACCCTTAAAAGTATCTTTTCGGTTTAAAAAAACATGGTAGACCGTAACGGTTACAAACTTTGGAGAGGAGATCAGATAGAATTTTCACATATTTTTATATATTTTACTTAAATAATCCACTTTAATAAATTATATCTACAGTTTTCAAAACATTTCAATTTTACCCTCTATAGTTCTCGATATAAACATGCTCAAAATTTTATATAATTACAACAAATTTTCAAAACACATTATATCCCTTAATTATAAGACTTTTGAACTTTTTGAATAGAACAAAAGGAGTATTTGTACTGTTTGGCCACTCCACTAACCATTTCCAGATGTAAATTACAAAACAAACATACAGACCTGCAACCCGGGAGGCACGCCCAGGACAGTTAAGTCCAGAAGCTTAAGGCCAACAAAGGGGACTAAACAACCACTGTGCATACCCCAAGTAAACCAGCGAGTTGTAAAATGCACCAATTTTGATGAACCAAGCAAAACGCAATCTCAAGTGTCTAACCAGGACAAAAGTACATATTTAGGTAGCCAGCCACTTTAAAAAGTTCGTATAAAGGTAGTCGGTCAACTTAATTTTCTTCCAAATCCAAACCAAGATCAAACGTTGGGGCACCTTGACGTCACTTCATTATGTTCACTTAATCCAGTCTTGTGGACAGTATCTGCGTGTTCTAGATGGAACATTTTCACCCCCAAACAAGTTATATTTTTACTTTCCCTTGCCCTAAAATGGACACAAAGAGATAATTACTCTCAACTTCAGGTTCATGGAACATCCAATATTCCAAATATCACCACCACTGTTGGAAGCAAAAGCAGACATTACTCCATGATTTTGGTCTCTGGTACAAGAATTCCACAATCCACAAAGTTCAACCATTAACCCCCCACCCACTCACCCAACACGCGCACCGACCTAAAGCAGGACAACCCCCAGAACAAGATTGAATATAAAGCTTTGCCTACACAATGCCCCACTAAAATGTAAGGAAATAAACGCTTAGTTTTTCAGATCACAAAATAAACATCTGAACAGATGTGTCTGTAAATTTTGGTCAAACCTAAGATAAATACAGAGTATGTTACAACACACCCACCAAATTTACAGAAGTCAGAAAATCATGTCGCTGGAAACAAAACATTAGAGATATTCTGAATGATTCTTCTATTTTCATGCAACAACATGATATAAAATAACAAGTGCAACGCTATCATACAGATATCAAGCAGTCGGAGTTTTTAATGCATGCTATCAGGCAGCCCGCCTGCAACGACACCCTCATCCACAGGTTTAGGGCCCCCGCACGATCTCGACACTGATTCAAATAGTTTCTCAATCTCTGGTGCACACCTTGTGAAACTTCGGCTCCAGAAGTTGTACCTAGGGTTCTGCTCAACAACAAACAAAATTAGTATAATTAAGTGCCTGAATTCGTGCAGACCCCTATGTAATGTAATTCGATGGACAGTATGCAAATACCTTTATGAGCTCAATGAAGGTGATCAGAAGGCCCCAAGGGTGTGGGCGATTGACAATTAGTCGCTCCAGCAGAACTCTCGTGATCTGTTCCTGAATTACTTCCTGCCCAGTGGCAAATAAACCAATCAACATACTCGTCAGTTGTGCGTCCACTGCCAAAATTTGAGAAAGTCCAAAATAATACTGATAACTCTTACTACCATTATTATTACTGTAGGCTCCTTTAACAGGAGTAATCATAATTATACAATTACAACATACATCCCCACAACAACACCCCCCCAAAAATAATAATAATAATAATAATAATAATCTGATTCCAGAAGTACAAAAATTTCAATATATTTCCTTCAATTTGTACTAAAGTTACGGCTATTTCTGTATGACATGTTAGAGCAGCATCATATATTATGAAAGAAAAAGATCTGCAAAAGCAATGAAATTCAGAAAATGAGACCTTTTTCGGGGACATATTCAAAAGGAAAGTATAACTCTTCTTATGGGGCAGAGGGGATATTATTTTATTATGAAGTACCTTTAGAACATAAGCCTGGGACATAAGGTTTTAAACAGTCCAATGGGTTGAAACGGGTCGAAACCCGTTATAACCCAAATGTCTAACGGGTTGAAATGGGTTGTGGAAACAGGTCACGGGTTAAAGCAGGGGCAACCTGTTTCGACCCAACTTTTCCCCCCCAAAAAAATAACATAAATTTATAGCATAAAAAGACACGGGCTGAGTAGCGGGCCCGGCCCAACCGACCGCGGTAATATTATTGGGTCAAAACGGGTTGCCCACTTCAACCCAAAAAAATATTAATGGGTTGGGTGGGTTAAAGGGTAATGGGTTATAATTGGGTCTAAGTATTATCTAACAGATCAGATGGTAATAACTATCAACAAGTATGTAATCTATTACACCTGGTGTTTCATATGCAGACTCTTTGAACACAACGAAGGGATCAAGTATGAACCAATACTCGAGTGCTATCAATAAATCAGATGGCAAACTAGAAACTATTTGTTCACAAGTAAGGACAAATGTAAAGCTTATCTTACCTGGTTTGATTCTGCAAACAGGTAAAGAAGGATGAAGGAGAAGTAGTGTGTATGGTTGTTGGGATAACGTAGTTGGTTTGCAACAGCATTCAAGAAGAGATAACGTCCTTCAGTATCCAGGTCTAAAATTAATGTCTGAAAGATGTCCAAAGCAGCACCCACCAAGAAGACAGCCAGAGGAGCACTGCCAGCCATGGACTGTGCATGAGGGGGGGTTCTAGCCTGCAGCTGCTGGATAGCCTACAAAATGGTACTTCGAATTTCAGGTTTCTAAACCACGTATTGAACAGTGAGGAGAATACACAGACTAACATGCACACATCTGTGAAATAAGTAAAGTAATCACCACTTACATCATCTGTTATTAATATTATTTAGTTTATTTATTTGCTTCATTGACTCCCCCATTGACATATGAGAATAGTGGTGGTAGGTGATCCATCATGCCAACATCTGATAAAGGTATAGCCATAACCCCACCACCAACCCCACCCGGCTTTGCTCTCTCTTCCAACAAGGAATTACCCTTTACTTTACCTCTATTTTCATCATGTCATAAATATTATCTTACTAGACTTCAAACGTTTCAAACTTGATGGTGGTCATATTTGCTACTGATGAAGATTCAAGGATGTTTCACCAGTAGCCTGTCTCAGTGATAACATTACTGATATTAATTGCATCTCACGATGTTATCGTAAGAGGAGAAAAGAAAACAAAAGAATTACTTGGACATACCTGCATTCCAACATAAAGTACAAGGGAATTGATCAAAGGTACATTGTACCGTGTCCCAGACCGTGCAGCCTCACTTGGTGAAAGCAGCAATTTCTGCTTTAACTCAGAAAGAAATGAAGACCCTTGTTGCCTCACCTGCAAGACGGAAACTCAAAGTGGTTTAGGCAATCAACACCAGATTAAGAGAAGAATACAGTCATTTACTTCCTAATTCGTGTTGCACATAAATCAACCTATCTTTTCACTCATCTGTACCGGCAGATTTTGGTGAATTTTGTTCGGAACAGAGCAGACTAGTATGGGTTAATAGCCAAGATGCCAAAATCTTACGTACCTTCAGATACTCATCCACATCATTCTTCATTTGCTTTGCTTTCAAAGCAGCATCAACCTCGGAGAGGATGCGAGGGGATTGACTAATCTCCGCTAACAGATCAATCTAAAAGAAACCGTTTCATTTGCAATTAGTTTGTATTGCTGAAAGCTTTACATATATAATATATATCAGACGAATCAGGCACCTTTAGATTGGGGGTTGATGGGTCGGGTAGCCTCATGTTGCGGGGAAATGCACTGAGGACTATGTTTCGCATCTGTATACAGCTTGGGGGAATGACGTCACAGAAGCTTAAATGATAATCACAGAGGAACTCCGGAAAATCATGAAGCAGCACCAGCAGCACCCTTAGCGTGCCTTTATACAGAAAATGAACCTGAATGTAACAAAAAAATATATACCACTTAAGAAGGTGCTGAGACTTGTAAAGGAGACCATAGACAGCATTAATTGAAAGAGACGAACCGGTTCTCCCAGCTCAGCATTGCGCAAGAAAGGCTCCATGAACTGAAATAAGTCTACAAGCAAGCGTTGGAAATAGGGCCACCCCTTTTGGGCATTTCCAGTGAGCAATTTTGGCATGAAGCTTCTGTGACTCACCAGCTCAAGCCATGCAAAACTGAAAAGCAGTTTATCCAATCAACTCGCACTTTGTATGAGCACTTTCAGTAAAAAAAACTATGCTGCAACAATGAAGGCTACTCATAGTGATATTTATCCTATATGATGAGAACCCAACATCTTCCTAGATAGGTTTGATGTTGACTGACACCTTGACCACACCCTCAATTAGAGGTGGACCTTGGTATTGAGAATGACACCAAAACTCAGATAGAATACCAATTGATAAGTCTGGGGTTTGATACAATCAGAGACACACGAATGAATGCACCAAGAAATTCACTCAAGAACGGCACACGTACTTTGAGAAAACACACTTTCATTCAATAATGCCCAAAAACGTAAAGCTAGTGTTTACAATGTTTAAAGATGCCTTTAAATCTGCTACAAACCCTAAAGCAATACTGAGAAACACCCTAAAGAAACCCTAAAACATTAATGAACTTACCAAAAACTTATTAGCAAAATAAAATAGTCAAAAATAGCAAGACCCTAAAAAAGTTGAAAATTGAAGCAGTATGGTGTGCCTTAGCGCCAAACTTGATGGAGTTTTCCACAAGTTTGCAGTATTTTCACTCTGAGCCCTGAAGTCTCCTAATCATCCCCCAAGCTTTCTAACTTTCCCCTAAACTTCCAATCTTGCCACAAAGGTCCCTCCATGCACGGAATTATCCTTAAAGACCTTTGGACCACATCACTATACAAGAAGGTTTTAGCTGTATACACACACACACACTATCCATGAGCACGCACACACTCAAAACTCAAGCGTGTGTGTATATATATAATATTTGTTCCTTTTACAAGAACAGTGTTTCAGCTTAAAAGATTATATATATATATATATATATATATATATATATATATATATATTGAATGGCAAGTTAACTAAGGCAAGGACCTAGAGGTCCTTGGTTCCAACCCATACCAAGGGGCCATACTTATCTATCAAAAAGAATAAAGGAACAAACAACTGCAGCAGCATTTCACTACATTCACAGAGAAGCTCATTACATTAAATGTATTCATGGATCGCTGACTCAAAACTATACCACAAGGTTCCAATAAGATTGAACCCACAAACTATTGTAACTCGTTTATGAAAAGGAACAGGGTGAGTCTTTTAAATATACAAGCAGAAAAATGAAAAGGTTATCAATTTTATTAAACGAATAAAATAGATGAAGTTGAAAACCAAAATAAGAGAGGAGACTATCACAAATACGAGGAAGAGGACGTTGCCAAATAACGGAAGGCGATGCATGAAGCAATAATGTGCATGGATAATGTAAAAAATGTAAAATGGAGAGCATAAATGTGTGTAATACGGATAGCCAACGGACGCATACGCTTGCCTTTTCTTGTGTCCATGTCTATGTGTATGCGTGCGTAAGAGTGTGGGAGAGAGCTACAGCTTAAGCATATGAGTAGTGTTTTCAATTCAAACCATATTTAGGCAGAAAAAAATTTGATGTAAGAAAGAATTGGAAAACAATAGCTATCAATAACAGTAAAATGATAAAGAACACACTAGTTCTAGAATGACAAGAATTTAGATGCATCCTAAATAAAACAAACAAAAATAACTATCAGCCGTAACCCCAGCCAATGGTCAATATCAAAAACAATATTTCATTTTGGATTATTCCACAATCTTGATTTTATTGTAGAGAAAAAGACAGAAGTACACTACACAAACCTGAAAGCAGGAACCTTTAGAGGTTGCAGAGCATGGAATGAAGTTGCGAGCGCGGTCAAAACCTATACAAGCCCATTTCAATTAGTAACTGGAAACTGAGTCAAACTGACAAACTAAACAGACATACCTGATAATTTGCCCCATCAAAGACTGGATCCAGGGTACTCAGGTCAAGCAACCAGTTAATGAACAACCTGAAATAGGGCCTTGGATTGAAAGAAGCTTTCTTTTCCTCTGCATCCTTTTGAATGAATCTCACAGTCACCGCCAAAACCTGCAAAACCAGATATAAAATAAATTAGTATACCTCCTACACAAGCATTCAAAGACAGTAAAAGACTTCAAATTTGGCTTCAAACCTTAGATAACAGAGACAGTTTGCTTGATCCTTGGTCGAGCGGGCAAAACTGGGCATATATAAGAAGAAATATCATGACAATAAATACCAAATTGACATAGCAGAAAAAAAAAAATTTAGAGTCATAGTCATTTGTCCCTACCTTCATGATCGAATGGACGAGTGTGGCATATATATCAATAGCAAGAAAGGATAACGGTTGGGCTTGATGGGGTTGTAAAGGGCCAGAATTCATCACCTCAAGACAATGTGAAACAGAGAGCTCCTGGGGAAAAAAAAGAGGTAAACTCTAAAGCCTAGGCATTTCATTGTGCATATAGCGTCAGGAAAGAAGAGAAGGTTCTGATTAGTTTCTTCTCCCGTTTCTTGTGTATGTGTGTGCTAGTAAGTTCTTGTATTGGGAGTCATCAGAATCACCGTTAAACATCGGAAAAAGCGCTCCGATGTATCATCTGCTTTCAGCAAACCAGTTTGATGCAGTTGTAAGACATAATGAGCACAAGCTGCATCATTCACTCCAGGAAGCTCACATATCCGGTACCAATCCGCAAAAAGCATAGAGACCTGGGGAACACCCAGATTCAGAACGAAGTTACATTTTACAGATAATAATCACTCACTCACTTCATCAATCATAGAATACGTAGTACAGTTTATTTGAGATGTGCATTCTAAAAATTGAGTAACAGTGATGCCAAGTTTTCCAAGTATTGCCTTTCGCTTAAAAAAGCCACCCATCAAATCACCAGCTAAACTACATTATTACTCTCACTTCTCAAACCCATATTATTCACAGAAGTTATAGAGTCTTACAAAAGTCAACCATTGTCCAAATACCTCGAGTCGGTTACATAAATCCTTCTTAATTATCACCTTCCATGTTAGCTTTGGTCTTCCCCAGCCTCTGGCAATGTTTTTGATATGGATACTGTCACGCTTCCTAACTGATAAACTTTCAGTGAGCCCAAACCATTTTAGGCTATTTTCTACCATTTTATTTCCTATTAAGCCCGCTATGACTGTACATCCATCTTACCATTCTTATTTAGCTTCACTAGCACAATGTTTCTTAGTTACCTAAATATTCCATCTCGTCTTGATAGACTCAACATTCTGTGCCATAAAACTATCCTCGTTACTAGTGATTTCCTAAGACCTCATATTGCAGCAAAGGACAAAAAAGAGATCACACCAAGTATAAATAAGTAATTTCAGTAAAGCGCAATGAAGTGGTTTTTTCTGTCCAGAATACAAATACTAAAGTCAAACTTAGGAATTAAGATGGTCAATGTAACTTAAACCCATATCACGAGCTCATGTACCAACATTATTTGTTCATATCGTTGACAAAAGAAAGCATCAAATGAAAAGACTTTGGACCCTACACAGATTACTTCAATATTACTCCTACCGTTCTTAAATATCCCGGCACATTGTTTAAGAAAAAGTAAATGTATGTATTATAAATATTGGTGTAATGTGTAGTTTCTTTTGATGACCTTGTTCATGCGGCTACAATAAAAGTAGGAAAGGGTAAAGTGGTAAAAGTGTTTTCCTAAAAAGGAAAGTTTAGAAACAGGACAATTATTTGGAACGGACAAAAAACGAAAGTATGACAATTATTTAGTAACGGAGGAGTATTTAACAGCTAACACAGACACATATCTAGCCAGAGTGCAAGCTAACAGCGGACAGCACAAAGAGCAAATACAGGTTCTTAGGAGTCAAACATCAATCTCGTCATTTTACGTCCTTAGAATCATAAATGATGGCTTAAAATGAAACATCAAAAAATACCTGCTCGCGGAAGCCAGCAGGATCTGGCTCCATTGACTCAGGAACATTGTAGTCATCCCTGCTTGCAACAGAGTGGCCAATGACCTGTTTCATCAGAGACCCAATCATTAGGATCAAAACAAATTTGTTAAATGTAAGTGTACGAGAGTGGCACTCCAGTAACCTTTTTGTCTTTAGGTTGTCTGCTAATATCATCCTTCCCAGCAGTAAGACCAGCCAGAGAAACAGCATTCGCCGCTGGGTTCCTTGCGATTTCAACCAGCTGTTGCAGAGTTTCAGGAGATCCAGGCCTTGCTGCAAGCTGCAGGACAAAGAGCCATAAAGCACTGACAGCAAAAAATTCACACTAATAAATGAAATAGGTCAAACCTTTGCTAATGCATCAACAAGATGGTGAAGTTCGGATATGACTCTTGAATCACTAATCACCAAGGCTTGAATAAGGGAAATCGCAAACTCCGTAGCCATCTCTGCACATCGAACTCAAACAAACTTTAATACCAAGCTCTCCATGACTATGTATGTAAAAACATGGTTACCATTAGTACGTACTATTCTTTCCCGCATCAAGTAGTTTTGCCATGTGAACGTTATACTCAGCCAGGTTCAGTAACTCCCGTTGAATGAGGCCGACAGTAATATCTTTGTTGAACTTCCGGTCCTCGTCAGAGTAAATAACCTGTCCAAGAAAATTACAATCTGAGTGTGGCAAGACGATAACCTCAAACTGTAATCATCGTTAAATCTAGACATTTCAAACTCATTTACTCGCATTATGCTTATGTTCAGATAACGAACTTCATAAGAAGACTTATTACCAAGAACCTTGATTCCATTAACATACGGACCCCAAAGCCCATGAAAACATCGGAAGACCTAACAGGATGACTAGATTTATTCAATCAGAAACATTACCTCCAGAACTAATGCCTTGACACCATCCTGACTCTGGTTCAAGGTTTACTAAATAAAGTTGTGTTCTTATCCCATGGTCGCATAATTGACCAAGGCATATTGCCACTTCTCTCTAATGTTCAACATCCCCTTAAGTCTGACCCAATCATCTTAATGGAATCTTAGCCACAAAACACATAATACATGGCAGCAGAAACAATGAAAAGAAAGAAGCCCAACGTTGCTACAAGGAAATGGGTCATACCCAACTAGTCAGCTCCTTGACCACTAGTTTGCTAACGTCACGAATGGCAGCCAAAATAGCTAGATGAGCACCAACATGTGCACTGTTTAAAGCATTTTCATACAAAGCCTTGAAAGCCTGCAACAAAATGAGAATCAGAAATCAATAACAATTCTTCAAAAAACATATGCATCAAAACCTCACTACACAACCAACCTTCTGAGACACGGCCAAAGCAGCCTCATCCCGACTTATACATCTGAGAACGATTCCAGGAACCTCAGCGACAATTGCCTGAAAACAGAGACGGTAGGTTTCAAATTGTAGTGCACCACCAGATCCCAGTGCAAGATCGAAAATGGAAAGGGAACATATTGGTCAAAAATAATCAACTACAACTTGCATATGAAGTTTGGAAGCATGGTAGAAAAAATGTATACAATTAGAAACTGCATATTGCACAGAGAATGAAGAGCCAATACCTGAATTTCAGCTTCCTTGGCATCATTAGCCACCAGATTTTCAAGCTGAAACAAAATTTAGACGGGAAAGTCCTCTCAGGCAGATGACATTAATTAGCATAATGATGAAAAAAGTATATGGACTTTTGCACATGCAGACAGTATGCGCTCCATACTAATAGGGAACCACTCTGGAAGACATTTACACATCAAAAGAGATTAGATCAATGATGCACAATAATAGAGGAGGTAAAAACAAGATGTCAGTCAAGTAGTGATATGGCCAGCACATCAGTAGAAATCAAATGACGTGCTAAGGTGCCAACTTAGTAAGCCCCTTCTTCCATAGGTGACAACTCTACAAGTCAGTCCGAATGATTGTGAGACACTCAAAAATCAAGGAAATCAAGAATCTATAAATATCATGCTACACTTTAGGACTTCACAGAATATAGTGAGCAGTTACAGTGCGCCAGCCCAATAATACACATATTGGTCACTTCAGGAATATCCAAATCACTACAATTGCATCTTCATTTGCAAATTAAGACATGATTGTGAGGACTTCAGTCGAAGTGAAGAATGATTACACAAGTATGAGTAGAATAATGAGAGCTATGCATAACCTTCTCTGAAATAATTTGGTACTTATCCAACACATCGCCTGTAGTCAGCGAGGGTTCTAAGGTGTTACTTAAAAGGCGCTCGGAAGCTGAAGTTGAAGGTAAAGACGGAGCATAAAGTCCCGATTCCTGGCCAAAAAAAAATGCACACATGTTAGTAGCAACAATAAACCTTGAGCTATACAAACTAGATGAATCAAACTCATGCAGAAATGTTTCACCAACTTTAGTAAGATTTGAAGATTCTGTGGAGTGCAATTCAAGGGCTGACACTGAAGGGAATGAAGAAAGAACTGCATCACTCTCATAGTTGTGTGAGCCAATACCATCAACGCCCCCAGTATGAATCGAAGAACTGCAGAGATACATGGAACAAAATCCAAGAGCTGAATTTGTAAACAAATACATACAAATTAAAGGGAGACACGAGTAAAACAAACAGAGAAACACACACCTCAAAAGCTTTGTTGAGTTAGCCTCGATCTCATCAGGAACAAGATCCATTGGATGTGCAACAGCACCTACTCTTGTGCTTCCCAGGCCAGATGAGTAAATGCCAGGGTTTAGTTGGCCTGAGGCTGAACCATATCCCCGTGATAGCCCACCACTTCCTGACGAAACTGAAGCAACAACAGGAACAGCATTTGAGTTCTGGTTCGATTGACTTTGCCAGGGTAACCGAACAAAATCCTGTAAAAAGCATGATAACAAATCATTCAAACTATCTTCCTGATCAACGCTAGAAAACCCTCACGAAAGAGTGTGTGTAGGGACTTACCTCATAAACTCGTTGTTGAGAATGTGATAAGCGGCCAGGTTTAGGACGGAGAGCTTCTGGTAAAACACCGATGTGACCTTGCGCATATAGACTTGTATCGAAAAATGCCTGCCCAACTTCTCTATTATGCTTCCTTCTAGCAAGTTGTTGAGCGATTTCCCCATCAATTGTTTGTACTGCCTGTAGGACCAATGCACCCACCCAAACAACATGCAAATCAGTCAAGTTTCCACATACTGCCAGATCAGGTACTGGAGTGTCACATTCTAGAGCAATGACAAAATCATTTGAACTACAGTTGGTACACCACTGTCTAATACATACCCAAGCTTACATTTATTATGTAACTTAATATAGGGGCAACAAATATGTCATAGATGGCCACAACACTGACAGATGATACAAACAAAATGCCTCATTTTTCAAGATTGGTGAAAGCCAGCCATTTAGTCGAGGGCCTGATGGCTAGTGTGAAAGAAGGCCACCAAGGCTTGTGAAGGCCAGGCACTGGGTGTATCCAGCCTACTCTTTGAAAATACGGCATGAGACATGTTGTGGTTTACACTTGAAATCAGAGTTATCACACCCCGCTTAAATGAAAGAATCGCTTAATTCCTACAAGGTAAAGAATTTCCAAATTCATTCTATCAAATTACAGAAGTCAAGAGACTTAATACCAACGAAGACAAATTGGAGCATTCTCTCATTCAAGGCATTTTGTTACTGAAATTCCCTTAAAGCAAAGATGGGAGAAACAGCAGAGTAGAATCTTCAAGTAATGGAACAGATTAAAGATGAGCAACTATTATTTGGACGAACATGGAATCCCCTACAGCCTTGAACACCCTTAAAAAGAGGGTTCAGATTCACCAAGTAGAAGCTACACATGAAAAAACTATAATGTAAAGAATACATTGAGAGAAAAAGTCTTTGCTAACCAATTACCAATATTAATATATATATATATACACATATTTATATATATATGTATAAATGTATGGTACTTTCGGATCTAGAACTCAGTAAACACTAAGGGCTAGGTTAAACTTTTTAAAGTCTAAAAGCTAAATATTAACACTATCAAACACCATCTCATGCATTTAAAGGCATAAACGAGAATCTCCGGAGAACATGCTAACACCCTAGTCTTTAACCATCCTATCTATAGATTCAAATTGGTATTTTGCATAAGAATCAAAGAAGGTAAGAAAGTAAATATTGTACAAGAGAAAAGGTTGTAATGCACATAATGGCATGCAATGCAGGTGATGGCTAGATATTTGTAGGCCTCACTGCCAGGTGGTAGCACGCATCATTAGTCACATGGGTTCCCATGTTATCATACGCCAAAAATAGTTGAAAATAAGCACCCTTAACATTACGAAAAAAAGATAAAAATTGATTGTTCATTCAGAGTAGACAACCAACTAAGTTCCTACTATACTAGTAATTGAGTCTACGAATACTTAAAAAAGTACTGATCGCACCAACGTGTGTAAACGCTTACACACACAGGGAAGCACAAGAATATATGTCAGACATCTAATTCACCATCGCATTCATATATCAACATAGCAGAGCAGCATATCAACTGTCATCATAAACTTTGGAATTAAAGTGATTCATCAAAATCTACTGGTCCACTATTTATAACTATGTGATAATATTTTAAACTTGCGACAAATTAAAAGGAGATAAAAATGAAGATCAGTACTAAATTACTGACACCCTAACAAGTAGCAAGCATCGACTTATAGACAACGAATTATGATTAATCTGAGTGATAGCTTTTGTACGAACACGTCAAAAACACAACTACCATAATCTGTTTTTTCTTAACCATATCCAATTTTTTCTTCAAAACCAAATTAGCTCATGCTAATTTGATCATCCAACATTCACACTGTACTACACTTGTTACTAATTTAAAAATAAAATTAAAAAACAGCAGTCTAACCTTCTCTGTTGCAGCCTGTTCTATTAGAGCACAGCCCAAATCTAAATTATCATTAGTAACAAGCTGTACAGCGTCTTCAAGAGGTTCACTAGCAATATTCAAAACCTGAAGCGAGTTTCTCAGCTGACTTGATATTGATCCACGGAGAGGTTCCTAGCAGACAGATCAAAACCACTATCAGTCACCAGGTTATTCACACAGGAACAACTAAAGAACTAAATTCAACAGCATAAAATAATGAATGAGAACTCGAAGAACTAAATAGAGCAAACTGCAAAGGGGTCATGAAAAGTGAAACCTTGCATGTCACGTGAGCTAAACTTCCAGCCAAACTTGCAACCATCAAGTGAGCTGCACTACATATACGGGTCTCGTCCGACTCCATGGCATAGTCCTGTCAATGCATAACTTACAACCTTCTAACAATAATTTGGTGACTAGAACATCAAAGAATATACACCAGGGCGCAGGAGAATACCTTCAAGACAAGTTCCTTTGTCGTTTGAGTTGCAATAGAAACGCTTCGCTGTACTATGCTAGAAACTATTTCCTTGATAGCCCTATCCATGGCAATTGGAAGTACACTGAAGAAAAATCAAAATAAGTCTCATTGAAGAATAATTCATTCATTGCTGCAGGAGAAGATAATTCAGATATAGCTTCAAACCTCTGAAAATGCATCTGCATGCTAGCATGAAGCTTTGGGTTGACGACAACTTGCTGTACAATATTGGATGCCTGTGCAGGAAGCTGCATAGATAATGAGCATCTTTTTTTTTATAATTAAGTATTATAAATATGCTAGCGTCAAAACAGTGACGCATCCTCTGTACACAGGGAGTATACAAGAAGGAAGATCATGAGCATCTTACCAGAAAAGCCATCCAAAAGTACACTCAGAAAACAAATAAAGAACCAACAAGATACCTGGCTAACTGAAAATGGCAATTGCGCTTGAAGAAGTCCTTGAGCAGAAGGAAGCTGATCAGACAAGCCTAAAGCTGCCATCTTCTCATCCTCGGTCAATGTACCGGAAGGAAGATGCAGAGGCGCGGCATACTATCCACCAGATAACTAGAGTTAATTCAGAAAGATAAAATCCCATATCTACTAAGGGAAAAAAATGAAACAAACCTGAGACAGTATTCGTGAATGACCAGCCGCGTGAGATGGACTTGCTACATCAAGTGGTAGCTCAACTTGATTCAGCGTAGGGATCATGCTAGATTTGACTTCTGTGATCATTTGTGGCTGAGATGATCCAACATCTTTGGTGGAAAAATCAGGATTTCCTTCAACTTCCCTTACCCTGTCCTTGAGAAGAGAAGTTGGAGTTACATCCTTCAAATCCACACCAAGGTGCTTGAACAAGACCTGAAAGACAAAAGAAACATTAGAAAAAAAAAATTGATAAGTAATCGTAATATTAACACTGCGTCAAAAGAAACATTAGAAATACTAGAATAGATCATCACAAATACGAGATAGAACCCCCTACCCAATTGAGTATAAAGATAAAAGTGTGTGTGTGTGTGTGCATGTAAATAATCGTACGCAAACCTCTATTTCAAACTTGAGATTCATTTTAAGATTTGGCATTGCGTAAATCTCAGTAAGCAATCCAAGTATGCCCATGGTCCAAGGATTAGGAGGCTGATATGCTAGGCTGTTTTGGCAGGGTTCCAAAATCTGCCAGAAGTAAGAAAATATAATTACGCCAGAGTTCTTGTATAGCAGACAAGTCACATTGACAGATAAGAGTAACATACCTTGGAGGTAAATGGAATTACTGCAATCATCAAACCCTTCTCATATCCCTACAAAAACCAATATAAACTTACTAATAAATAAAAAAGAGAACAAGGAGTATTTCCAATTTCCACTAGGTCCATAAGGGAGGGAGGGGAGGAAGACGAGGAAAAATTAGCAAGGGACAGAAGGTCAACATATGAAGTAACCTCAATAATCAAAGATTTGGGATCGATCTCTCTAGCCCGCAGAACTTGGTTTCTGCCAATTGTAAGCTTTCCAAGCCAACCTCCCAGATTTTTCAGCAATGAACGTTCTTCTGAGCTCGACTTTATGAGCTCCGATCCCAAGAGAACCTGTTGCATTGACACAAATTTAATTTCCACTCTCCAACTGAAGAACTCTTCAAACCACATGAATAATTTGGTTATAGAGATAAACCTTGCAGTTCTCGTAAGTGGCTTGGAGGATCTCTTTATTCAGAAATTTTGAATTAACTTTGTCAAGAAACTTCAAGTACAAGTCGTGAAAATTCAGTTCAATGCTCGCTCTGTCAACATGTTCCATAAACATTAAATAGCAGAATCAAATGTCTCAAAACAGTATAAAAGAATTGAGTAAATCAAGTTCATTGACAAGAGAAAACATTATTGAGTTCTATCACAGGCTACATGCACTCAAATAGGGTTTGGGGGGGAAGAAGTATTTTTCTCTCACCTTTTCATAACCATGTACTGTGCAAACCAGGGATAATACTGCTCTTTCATAATCTCACTAAACTCTTTTGCTTTAGCTTCAAAATTCGTAACAGATAAGTTATTGATAATAAATGATATCTTATCCTGAGTTTCGGATGGCGGAGCCTGTAAAAGGATTTTTAAAAAGAAAAAAAAACTTAGTATCCAATGATTGACAACTAAACTATATAAATACCATTGGATAAATCAGAATCAACATCTTCAACAAAACAGAATCAAAGATCATCTCATTAAAAGTAATGAACTGACGCTAGAACTCGATAACTGAGAATACCGTAAGACTTGCACACAAAATTGGTCTCCAACAATTTGACATATATCAATCAATTGCCTATCTTCTGTTAAATTGTCAAGAACTGTGCATGCATAATATCATACGTTTTTTATCAGGTATTAACCCTGCACCTTCCTTTTTTGTGGATTATGGGCTCAAGCTCATTGCAGCCGAAACAAAAAAAACGTGCCGCTGCATCTTCACAAGAAGGATGCTAACCCAGCAATGAATAGACACTGACCTACTGAAGCTCAACAGGCACATATTCACTCTAGCTGCTGTCAACATTACATAAACAGCACACCACACATCATTCAAAGATCTGAATTTGTGATGAAACATGCCCAGTTTATTGGTTCCAGGGCAATATAATCGAGGTTGACCTCAACAGCCATTGACCTCAAATAAGGTGAAACTAGGATTCAATCATGATTCACCAACATGATAACCTATAGCCTACGCAAGCAAGCATCATCAGCAGCAGCCAAGCATGAATGTTTGACTTCCTCATGAGATACATGGTTTGATATTTAAACTTGGAGCAATCATCAGTTATAAGCCTTCTTTTACCAAAATGACTATTAGCATTCAATGAAATCAACATAACGAAGTCGTGAAGTACCAACCATCTTCAACTGATCATCTTTGTGGAAATTAACTACAAACAAAATATGCTGGTCTACTTTGAAAACAACACTCAAAAGTAGTCATCAACATAAAAGTACCACAACCTGATATGACATACTGTACATTTTATTTTATTTTTTGTATACTGTTCACATGTGGAGGAGAATCAACCTGAAAGAGTTAACTGATATTTGATATGTGAAACACCCAAGTCCCAAAGGCAATTATAAAAAGAGAACCAGATGTGCAATCAAATACCTCTATAGGAGTTTCTCTTCGCTCAGCAGCAGCAACAAGTGTTTCAATATTTAAAGCAGAGCCAAACCCTGCATTAGGGAAATTAACAATGCACAATATCATAAGGTGGGGCATGAAATTAAAATGAAAGAGAGTGTAGACCGTCAAGAACAAAATACATATATATAACCCCACAAAAACAAATGTTCAGAGGTTTAAAATATTACTTGCAGAGGTAATTGCACGCGAGGGGCGACTAAAACCAGAAGAGGAAGCCAATGCTGCGGAAGCACTTTGCGGCTGCATTTTAGTAAGGACAAAAAGAAAAATAATGAGAAAGAAAAACATAAATAATAATGAGCTGAAAGGCACACAAACATAGGAAGAAACAAATAATGTGAAGCTGAAAATAGAAATTTAGTGCTCGCCTTAGGAATGTTGATTGCATCAGTTAAGGGAGCAACTGAGAGCTGCCCCACTGAAGAAACGACAGGTTTCAGGTAGTGAGACAAACTTGCTGGCAGTTTATGTCTCTCATCTAAAGGACTCTGATTTCTCTGTTGAAGCTGTATTAAAGAGGAAACTTGCGACGCTGGCTGTACGCCACCAGATCCGGTTAAAGAGAATGATGAACCCGGAATCTAAACAAAAAGGAACTTATTCAGTCTGCATAAATCAATTTATTACAGCTTGAAGAAAATGAATGATCTTCTTAAAGAATATAAACATTATCAAAAACCAACTTGTTGACCCACACCACTGAAGATGACATTTTAGTTCCAAGAATATGGCCCGACAATTGATCAGGTCTTAATTATGTTTCATTTCAGTTAAAAACCTACCTTATATTATAAAACTCACCTGGTCGCTTAGCCTTAGAGTCAGAGCAGTAATGTCCAATAAACAGCCCATGAACATCACCCAGCACCTTATTCAAATCTTAACAACCTGAACCTTACACAACCCTAATACCAACAATCAAAAACCATCCGCTGAAAACTCCATTCACTGGAGCGTAATTGAAGCTTATAAGTTGGGTTTCAACACTTCAAACTTCTGCCTGAATGCTTATGAAGTTATGATCAGAATCGGTATTTGCTTAGACGCAACTTACATTTTCAACTTTCATAATTTGCTTTTGAAGTTGCTCAACCTGATGTGTATACTAATTTATCAAGAAAGAAAAGATATGGCACACTGTCAATGGGCATTAACAAAGGTGATGGGCCTTTTTTTATCTGCACTGCTTAAAACTAATACCATTAAAATTTCAAGGTTACACTCCCTGATGCAGCACACATTAGCTTTGAGGATAGAGGCTATGAACCTATGGAAGCCCAAGCCAAAACCCATGGGTCTTGAGCAACCCAACAAGTTCTTTAGGTCCAAGGGAGAGCGTCCTTGGTCGAATCAGATTACTATTCTAAAAAATTTGAAGTTATAGAAAATATACTAATTGTCTCTGGCTGTTTGTAGTGTAGTACATAACAAAACTCATAGAGAGGCCGTAAACAAGACGGGCCAAGCTGAGTATTGTCGATTTCGAGTCTAGTTTTGGTTTATTCATCATGAGTTGGGCTTTGGTCAAGTATGGTCAAGTTTCAGAAGGTTGAGCAGAACCCGGGAGCTTGAGGAGTCTGGTCACACGAGGATAACCTGTATTCGGATCATTGCCTATTTAACATTACCTGTTAGTATTGGGTAGATTGGCTATAGGATTAAAAAATGGCCCAATGCTCTAAAAGTGTTTAAAGCCTACTACCTCATATAAAGAGAATACCCCTTGTTGTTAACCTATTTCTGTCCACCTCTCTACCTTCCCACCTCTCTTTCCCCCTCTATAGACAGACTGGTAACTGTAGACTAATAAGAACCACCCCAGAAAATACAGGGGACCAATGCGAATGGCAAATGTTCCTCCAACCATTTCTAATTCTCAATCTCTTTTCCATCTATCTCGACATCTCATACTATCTACATCATCAAAGATTCAACATCGAGAGATGGGTTGTTGTTTGAAATTCTTTATCTTGAGATATCTGGGATTGAGAAATCTTTAATTCTTTAAGAACTATTAACAAAAAAAGTCAAAAGATGCGAGGCAAACCCGAGTTAGGGGAACACGGGTCAAATCTGAGGTTAGCAGCAAGCTACCACGATGAGTAGCCTATAAACTCAGCTCGACTCGACAATTTGGTTGAACCCAAAACTTATCTGAAACTCAACTCGCTGACTTCACTTGGGACAAGCCAGGGTGAGTTCTACCGAGTCACTTCCGAGCTGATTCGCGGGTAACTCGCTCATTTCAACAGCTCTACTCGTAGAGAACTTGTTTCTTTTATATTTGGTAAATTCCATGTCTGGTCAGATTTATCAGTCTTGGAGGCTAGCAAACTAGTTTATAGGAACCTAAAATTGTAGTCGCTACACTTGAAAAACCTTTCACACCTGCAAGACGTTCATGCTACTCTGAAACTAATGCAATGAACAATCACACAAAGAGTAGAAAGTCGTATGTAGGACAAAAGCCAAACCTACATGCTATATATTCAAACTAACTAGCACACGATATATCAGTGAACAGACAAAAAAGTGCAAATTACTATCACGCATAAAGTGGAAAGTGACTCAAGACAATAGTGAAATGATGGGAGAATACAATAAGCAAATCGCAGCATAGAAGACTTATGAGCGAATAAGATTGTTAAGCTTAATATACATTGTTGAGCTCCGCTGTAACAGGTTAAGCTTTTAGACGAGTAGGAAACTTAACAAAGACAAATAAAGGAATTACACGAGTTAATGTAATATTCTGAACTAGAAGACATTCAGAAAGAGGACTTCTATACAAGACCATTGTCCTTTCGAAAGAATGACTGCCCTTTGAACTTTAGCAACAAGTTCATAAATAGTATTAGTATTAAGGGTAATCTACTAATTACTTTACATAGGACAGCCAAAAATAGCTAGCTTTAACGAAAACATATGGTCCTATAAGAAAATACTCCATCCGTCCCAATATATATATATACATATATACATACATATATATAGCCTTGTTTCCTTTTATTGAAGAGTCAACCAAAGACAATATCAAATCAAAGTGTTTTGGTTTTGGGGGAAGGAGGGAGTAGTTAAAAAGGTTTGTGTTAATACACAAAGTGATGCCGCTTATTGCCAGCAAGGTTGAACTACAGTTAGGAATCGGAGGGCCTCACCTCCATCTGTCAGTAAATACCAATGCATATTCTAAGCAATCCACAATAATATGCAGTTGTATAGAATGCAATATTGGTAATTATAATTTCATGTTTGGGTAATACTCAACAACATATTTGGCAATCTTTTATGAACTCTTAACATTGTCATACTAACCATTATCATACTATCATGATGCACGGCCAAATTAATTTCGGTAAATTGGAGTAAATAAAATATATGAGAAGCATGACAAATTTTTTATATACAAGTAACAAAAAGCATGACCCACTTTTTTTGATAAGTTAACAAGGAGCATGACCCATATCACCAAAGAAGAATGAATTTCAATACTCACATCCACATTTGCCACATGGATTGAATTATGGTGTTGGTCAACAGAAGGACCATGGCCTACGTCTGACTCAGGATGCCCAGAAGAAATTCTGGCAAGGGCTCGCTCAATGAAAGCAACAAGATCTGAATGAGTACCCCGTAGATGTGATATCTGTAAGATATGATTGCAGTACTGTGGCCATTCAATCAGGCGATCCACAAATTGTTCCAGAGCCTTTGTCCCAAAAACAAACATCTGCATCCACGGAGCATCAGTAACTTGGAAAACAAAAGCCACCAACGAGAAAAGGTACCATAGAAGATAACACTAACTTTAGAATCGGCAGGTTTACGCAATGCATCCAAAACAGCTCGCAAAGCAATACCCAGTGTCAAATGAGTAACAAGTTGATGCTTGATAAGTGATCCTGCAAGAATCATAGAAAATTGTGCCAAGAAAATAAGATGAATGGATAAATATTTCAAGGAAAATCGTAGCTGGAAACATGCAAACTGCAAAGACATATTCCCAAGAAAACTAGACAGGCCAATTTACTGCCCCAGTAGGGGGGTAGGGCTCCACAAAGTCAAAGAAATTCATTGATTGAACATATCAGAACCGCAAATTAGATATTATCACCACCAACATGAAAAATGCAGTGATTCCTCAAGCACTGCTATAATGAAAAATTTACTCATGGAAAATTAGACATGATTGAAATACAGTTCAAATACACACAACTGCCTCCACAAAGAACTTGGGCAGCAAATCTAGAAGACTTATAGAGCAAGTCGTGTCTCTCGCAATAATCATGACTTTGGCGTTTGAGAGTCAAAACTACAACATACTGAAGGAGAAAAACAGTTTTCATTGAAAGATAAAACTTATACAATTTTTTTTGTTGGTAAGTGAACTATTATATACCAAAAGGCGTCAAATCGGATGACACGTCCTTGTACACTAAAAGTATACAAAACGGATTAATCTAAAGAAATGCTATTGACAAAGTCTACGAAAGAGTGACTACGAGGAGAATCGGTATCATCAGTCTCCGAGCACCAAGAGAATAATAAAATGAAGCAAAATCTCTCAGTGGAGCCGTAGCACCAAGAAAATTATGTAATTTGCAGTGGAAACAGAAAAACAGTAATAACAATGCATAAGTGGCATTTTCAAAACAGTAAAGAGCTTGTACAAATAAATTTCGAGACAAATCTTAACTTTGAAACTTGAATAAAACCGGCAGCACTACATTAACATATGCAGCGACAAGGTAGAAACAAATAAAAGAAGACATAAAATTGCCAAGTTAATTTAAGCTGATCAACTCAACTTAACTTGGCCTTTTTCCCAATAACTTGGGTTTGGCTACATGTCAACTCAGTTCCACCCAATCCACCCTCTCGTGTCCTCTTTTATTATTGTCGCCGAGATACAACAGGGTCTGTGAGCAACTCTTTTGTAGATTTTATGGATAGCTTTTTTATTTTAGAATCTTTCGAGTATATTCCCGGTGAACACAGGACGCGACACGTGTTGTCACTCTTTGGTAATATTACTTCTTACTTATCAAAAAAATATATTATTGCTGCTCATGTTAATTTCGGCCTTCCCGTTGCTCTAGTATGGATGTTCATATTGATATTACCACACCACCTGTTGTGAACTTAGTGGTCTACAATAATCAACTCAAAGAAATAAGTTAATTCATATCTCAGCACTTTTTCCAAAGCAGTATCTCCCTAGACATGTGATTTCGTATGAGATTATAAACATCATGAGACTCCGCTCATACTTGAGGGAGAAGAGACAATGTATAATGTCACAACTGTTGGTGTTAAGGTTTGTCAAGCGGGGAGAGTACAATATTAATAAATATAAAAACACGTAATGCAGACTATACAGATAACCGTGCTAGCTCTAATACAGAACTGCACGGCCCGATTTCAAACAAGAGTGTATCGACTTAAGAAAGTTGTGTCAATGTATTATTTTCAATATTGATATACAAGATAACCATGAATGAAGGACAAGGCTTGGCATAGCAGTAGGATTACTCAAACTATTGATAGAAAAGGTGGTGTATAGTGTGGGGGGGATGATAGTTGGACACACTGGGAGCATTTAGCAGCAGTTGGTACTGCTGGAGGAATTTTAATTATGTGGGATAGTCGGTTTATTTCCAGATCAGGGCTGATGGTTGGTATTCAATCAATTTCTTGTTTGTTTAAAATGGTGTCTAGAGATACCTCTTGGGTGTTTTCTGGGGTCTATGGGCCTTGTTTGCAATCCATGGTCGAGTTTAACGACATCATCAACAGTTTGGCCTTGGTGTCTAGTCGGTTTATTTCCAGATCAGGGCTGATGGTTGGTATTCAATCAATTTCTTGTTTGTTTAAAATGGTGTCTAGAGATACCTCTTGGGTGTTTTCTGGGGTCTATGGGCCTTGTTTGCAATCCATGGTCGAGTTTAACGACGTCATCAACAGTTTGGCCTTGGTGGGCTTACCTTTAGCAGGGGGTCGTTTCACCTGGTTTAGAAATAACAATTGGACACAGAGCTCTAGGCTGGACAGATTTCTATTGTCTGCAGATTGGGATGAGTGTTTCGGAGATTCCTTTCAGGTGTGTCTTCCCATGGTAACTTCAGACCATGTCCCTATTTGTCTAGAATGCGGTAAGTTAAACAGAGGGAAGTCTCCATTCAGATTTGAAAAGATGTGGCTAGCTGAATCAGGATTCAAGGATTGAGTGAAGGATAGGTGGTCCTCTTTTGCTGTATCCGGAGATCCTAGTTTCAGATTTGTAAACAGATTGAGACATCTGAAAAGGGAGCTTATTGATTGAAATAAAGAAATTTTTGGGCGTACAGAGGAGAAGCTGGCTAAGGCCCTCAAGGAGATCAGAATTTTGGACGAAAAAGCAGGTACAGCCAATCTGTCAGATGAGGATTCAGTGCGACTTGCGGCGTTAAAGTTAGAATCTGAAAATCTTCTTATTCGTGAGGAGATATGTTGGTAGCAAAAGTCCCGCATTCAATGGCTCAAGGAGGGGGGCAAGAACACTAAGTTCTTCCATAGGATGGCTAATACCCACAAGAAAGTCAATCAGATTCGCTGTATAACAGTAGATGGTGTTTTTCTCGAAAAGAAGGAAAATATCATGAAAGGCATTGCGGGCTTTTATGAGGAGCTATACAAGGACAAAGGTGATGGAATCCTGCAGCTAGAAGGGGTACCTTTTAACTCTTTAGAATCATCAGAAAAAGTGTCCTTAGAAATTCTGTTCTCAGAAGAGGAGGTCTTCTCAGCGATTCGTAGCTTGAATGGAGATAAAGCCCCAGGCCGGATGGGTTTCCACTGCTCTTCTTTCAGCAGTTTTGGGAGGTTATCAAGGTCGATTTGATGGACATTTTTCAGTTTTTCTACGTTCACAAGAGGTTCGAAAAGAGTCTTAATGCATCTTTTATCGCTTTGATCCCAAAGAAGGCAGGAGCAGCAGATATCAAGGACTATAGGCCTATCAGCTTAGTTGGTGGTGTTTACAAAATTATTGCTAAGGTTTTAGCCAACAGGCTGAGGAAAGTTCTGGGCAGAATTATTTCAGTTTTGCAACACGTGTTTGTGGGAGGTCGCCAGATTCTTGATGCAGTTTTGATCGCTAATGAGACAGTGGATGCGAGAATCAGAAGTGGAGATCCAAGGCTGATTAGTAAACTTGACATTGAAAAAGCTAACGATCACGTTAATTGGGATTTCTTCTGCATTTCAACGGTCAAATTTTTGGTGAGGGTGAACGGAGAACCTTCTGGGTTCTTCTCTACTTCGAGAGGTCTTTGCCAAGGAGATCCATTATCGCCTTGTCTCTTCATCATTGTCATGGAAGCCCTGAGAAAGCTGTTGAAGGGTCAGAGGCAGGAGGCTTTATCAAGGGATTTAATGTGGGGAGGTCTGGATCTCCTGAGTTGGTAGTGTCGCACTTACTATTCACTGATGGCACGTTGGTTTTTTGCGAGGCGAATGCAGCTCAATTAGGATACCTTCATCTGGTGTCATTATTTTTCCAAGCAGCCTCAGGTTTACGTATCAACATAGCTAAGTCAGAGATCTTCGCGGTAGGTGAAGTGGAAAACATTGAAACACTGGCTAATTTCTTTGGGTGCCAGCGAGCTTCTCTTCCGACATCATATCTTGGGCTCCCTCTTGGAGCACACTGCAACAGCAAATCAATTTGGAATCCAGTCATTGTAAAGTTTGAAAGGAGATTGTCAGGGTGGAGGAGGAAGCTTTTGTCGAAAAGGGGTAAGCTGATTTTGATCAAGAGCACTATGGCGAATCTCCCCACATACTTCATGTCAATATATAGTATCCCTGTTTCTGTGGCTAAGAGGCTGGAGAAGCTGGAAAGAGATTTTTTGTGGGACGGTCAGGAGGATGCTCGCAGGTTTCACTTGGTAAAGTGGAGTTCAGTATGCTCAAATTTGAAAGGGGGAGGACTAGGGATCAAAACGCTAAAGGTTTTCAACTCCACTTTATTGGGCAAATGGTTGTGGAGATTTTTGGGGGAGAAGGAGGCCTTTGAAGGATAGTAGTGGTCTGGAAGTATGGGGAAGGTGAGCATGTGTGGTTCCCTGAGAGTTTCGGTCGTCGTATCGTATGGCGTTGGAGTCTGGAAGGGTATTCGGAAGAGGTGGGAGATTTTTAAAAGGTTCATCTGCTTTGAAGTTGGTAATGGGGAGAAGGTCAGTTTTTGGCAAGATAGGTGGAGCGGCGAGAGGGAGTTATCGAGAGAATTCCCTTCCTTTTCAATATAGCTGTCAACAAAGAGGAATCGGTAAGTTCAGTCATGAGCAGATCTAATGGGGTTGTTTCATGGAATCCAGTCTTCCGTAGAGACCTTTTGGATTGGGAATTGAATGAGATGTGCCAGTTCTTGAAGTTTTTATATGAGCAGAGAGTATCCAGTTGTATGATAGATAGGGTTCGCTGGACTGGGACTAAAAAAGGGGGGTTCACTGTTAAATCTTTCTATGAGAAAATGTCGGGGATTAATGAAGAGTTTCCTTGGAAGATGGTTTGGAAATCAAAGGCGCCCTCTAGAGTGGCTTTTTTTCATGTGGGAAGCTGCAAAGGAAAGGATACTCGCATGAGATAACCTTCAGGCTCGCAGAATAATCTACGTTAATCGGTGCTATATGTGTAAAGGAGATGAGGAGTCTATGAATCATTTGCTTATTCACTGCCCAGCGGTGAAGGAAATCTGGGACTATGTTTTTAAAGTTTTCCAGGTAGCATGGGTTATGCCTGGACGGATTTTAGATCTGCTGCGCAGTTGGACTTTATATAAGAAGCGAAGGAGGAGCAGTGTCTGGGACGTAGCTCCTTTGGCAGTCTGCTGGACAGTTTGGCTTGAAAGAAACAATAGAGCTTTGGAAAATGTAGAGACCAGTGTGGACAATCTTAAAGAGAGGGTCTTTAGGTCTTTATTTTTTGGGTGTCATGGTTCGACTCTGCCTGTTAATCTCTCTTTTGTAGAGTTTTTGGATAGCTTATCTTTTAGATGTTCATGATGAAGATCGTATACTTCCTATGTAAATAGGATGTCACCGGTTTTGACGCTCATTTTATTTTATCTTTACTTATCAAAAAAAATAATAATCTACAAGCAGTGGGGGTAAACAACGCAAACTGACTTCCTGCGTGCCTGCAGGAGTAAGGCTGCATATGTTACACCCTCCCTAGAGTCTGCATTTCTGGATGGTCATTTTATCTAGAAAACTAAAGCAGAGAACAGGCCCAAGAATAATATAAGTGTATAACATACACAAATTGGGATGAAGACACAACATGATTCAAAGTTGTAACAATCAATTTTCTAAACACTCGTTAGCATAACTAACACATAATAACAAAAATGAAATAGCCATAACAACTAATAATAAAGGATCAAAACATTGCAAGGCTAATAAGAGTATATTAAACAATGGCATTGATGATAATAAGTCTGGTATGAGGATCCTGCAAAGCCTCACCAAAAAGAATGGCGGCAATTTTGAGCTGCCTTTCGGGGTATTTGGAGAAAAATTTGTACTCCTCAAATAGGTTCGCAATCATGCACTCAAAAATTGATTGTTCCCTGCCAGAAGTCACATAATGTAAGCAATAATTCAAAGATAAGCACATGGATGCTCAGGATCGTGTCATGATTAGCATGATAATGCACCCAAATATTAATAAAATAAACCACACAAACAAAAAACCAATGTGTCATGCTGTGCATTCCTTTCTTTTCTATAGATTTTCTCTAAGCATGTATTCACAGAATCTTTAGATCTAGAAATGTAGCCGAGGAAATGCAGAGTTGACCCACGGGCATAATTGGCTACATGTAGTAGGATGCACACATGACTAGCTGAAAGTAATTACTAAATTAACCCAAAGACGAAAAATTTTCTTCGGGTAGCCACCAATCACAAACTCCAGATGAAATATTGATCCCTTTTTTTATCAGCAATGCAATATTGATCCATTTATTCCTTAAGGAGTCAAATGGGTAGCACACACCTCTTATAATAGGATCATAAAGAGAGCTAGGAGTCTAGTCATATATCTACAGACATAAACATTTCGGGACTTCTTTTATCATTTGGAAAATGGACAATTTCCAACTAATAATTCCATTCAAAGTAGAAGATTTCAACACCAAGAATGTCAAAAAAATCGATAGGCACAGTCATATTCTGCGTACAATCGAGAACACCATATGAATTGCCTTAAAAAGACAACAGTAGTAAGCATTAAAATATAGATTGATGGATTCCAGATTTCAATTCAATTCCAACAAGTATACCAACTGAACAAAACTCATTGTTTTAAACCTCTAAGAGCATTAAATTATGTCAAAGCTTTGCCCCAACACCAATCTACAAATAACATCTTTGCAATGAAATGTATCACGAGGGAGATAGAGTTAAATGACAAGACAGGAGGACCGGCAGACTACAGAAACAATAAGGTTAGAAGAAAAAGGGTTACTAAGAAGAAAACTTCAAGCAACCAAAGATTTACATCTCCACAAACCTCCAACATCTTTATCTTCATCACCAAAACTACAAATCATCAATTCACTTGAGTATGAACTTTCTAAAATCCCAGCCTAAGAGTACTTCAATCCCCTAAGTTTGATCCACGATCAACAATCTGACAACCAACGTAGGCATTATCAGCCTCTCAAGTGTACATAACCCCATCCAATCTCCTTGGTAACACATAAGCAAAGCCTTGTACAAGCAAATCAAAATGCCAATAGTACAATGTCAACCTCAATCGAATGGATCTACTTGGGAACGAGTGTGGTAACAAGCAATAATCTAGCTCATAACCCTTAACTTGGAAAACACTCATGAAATTATAATCCCAAGAGTCTAAATAAGCCGGTACAAGGCCATGGTGAACCTGTCAGACCAAAGGACGGTATCACTATTCTCCTCATTGAAAGCACTGTGGAACCCCCATAATCTCACCTGTTGTCAGATAGACACGCCTACCAATCTCAGATGAATACACCTTTATTTTTCCAATGAAGTTCTCTTTATCTGACCCAAAGCCACCCTATGAAGTTTTCTTGTAGTCAATACCTTAAACTATATCATTCAAGACTTTTTGCAATAGGCTAATTTACTCATCCAACCACCTCATTGTACACATTTTTCACAAGGCTTCTGTAAACAGCTGGGTAACTCTCCGTCCTCTAAATTATCAAAGGGATCTTCTCGAGGATGTTCACTTCTTAATCCATGTGACCGTTCTGATTTTGTCCTTGAGAAAATTATATATTGACATAGCATTATCACTGGTAATGATGGACATAACCCTAAATGTAAGTGTGAAACAGTCCCATTCCCAAATTAAAAGGGAGTTGGATCTTTTTTATGAGGTTTGCACCAATAAACAGCTGGAGTAACTTTCCTTCCTCTAAATTATCCCAGCGATCTACTTAAGGATTTCACACTTCTTAATCCATGCATCTGTTCTAATCTGTCCTTTAGGAAACTACATACTAACATAACAATATCACAGGTAATGATGGACAGAACACTGAACATGAAATGTAAAACAATCCCATTCTCAAATCAAAAGGGAGTTGGATCTCATTCTGTCATTCATGAGGTTTGACACCAATAATGTGCAGAAGTTGAAAGAAAATCAGTCCCCCTGATTCAGACAGGCACTACTATTTCACAAGTCATTCTTAACATGATATGATAAAATAATGGAAGTGCAGTTTAGTGAACTGGAATTAAAAATAAATATGAGAACTATCACAATTTTAAAAGCTAACCATACCACACCCGCTCACCCCAAACGCAAAATTGTTTAGAAAAAAAATCTTTAAAAGTAACAGATGTTGAACAAGTAGACCTTTTTTCAGAAGATTCCTTGAATCTGGCAAGCATTTGAATCATTGCATCAGTGTTCAACTGACCAGAGAACATCTGGTGGAAGTAAGAGTTAGCCTCAGTCTCTATGTCGTTACCATAATTATCAGATGTTGATGAATCTGTGCCGCCACCATCCCTTGCCCTTGAACTAGAATGCATAAATGTTACATGTAACTTTTCCATTTCATCAGAAAGTTGGCTAGATGAAAGCTGGCCAGTATGAGCTTGAAGGACCTAGAAAGGAAGTTGCAGATTGTAAAGCTTCAATGATCAAAGACAATGGAATGTGAATTCCCAAATAACCATACAATAGAAGCAAAACCTTTAAAAAGGTAGGACTCGTCTCAGCATAAAGATTCCAAATAGGTCCAGAGTTATTGAAACGATTAGCAGAAACATCTTGAGCACCAAACTGGACCTCCTTTAGGAATTTGAGGCACTCCTAAAATGGAAAACACATAACATCATGATACTCTTATTTTCGTCAATCAAAAGTAGAAGTTAAATTAAGTATGGAGCATCAATTTATAAGAATCCAGCTTGTAACTTCTGGGAAGAGGATGTACGGAACGAGGCAGGGGTGGTTCCAGTATTATAATTTACCTCAAAAAAGTTATCTTTATAGGTACTTAAATTAGTGCTCAGCCATTTCTCCAGGTCTATGAGTTCTTTTCGAGAAGCAAGTGCAGCCAGCCTGAGACCCAAAGACGTTGGAATCATATCCAACACCGGAGGTAGAATCTGAAACACAAGAAAAGAGGGGGAAGCTATTAGAGAGCAAAAAACAGAAAGAGTAAGACCACAGACGAGTACTCTAAGAGCCCGCCCACATTCTTAGGAAAAAGTTTGTGAGTACATAAAAGTTAGAAAACAGAACAGCAAAATCTAATCTACTTAATCTTGCTATCTTGATAGACTGTAGTTATTCATACTGTAGGTGTTGAAGTAACCAACTCTACAAAAAGCTAAGTTGTCAGGAAACGGCCCATAGCATTGTATATCATGCCCAGGATACCCATACCATGCGATCCCACTTGCACATGGGGGGAATAAAGAGGTATATAAATTTTCCATGCATATCACCAACCATACTGGAGAAAACAAATGGAAGGGAGGTACTTGAGCCCAAAAAGTGCCAACCCAGACTTGGCATATCATTTTAAGCAAACTCGTCTATAAGCTGTTAAGGAGGGGGTTCCAAAAATATATATTATGCTCACCCATGTAAATAGAAGAAACTATAAACAAAACTACCTTTTGAAACCCAATCAATCATTGTTGACTAAAAGCCCCCTGATTTTGAAGATAACTTGATCTAGTGAAGTGCACAATGTAAATCACAAAAAGGGAAGTCAATTGAGAATAAGGAAATTATCAGTGCCATCTTTGTACATCAGGAATATTGATATTTCACCGCATACAATAAGACGTTCTGTTCTAATTCAGAACTCGTCTGAAAATCACACTAATACCTGCTTCTTCAAGGAACAAGAATGAGAATAATTAAACATCTCACCTTTAACTCCTGGCACAAGTCTAAAACTTTACTCATACTGTCGGGATCCATGTTGAGTGCATCGACGAAACCTCTCAACAAAATGCTAGGATTAACATGCCAAAGATGAAGAACAATGCCATTCGCAGAAACATCTTTCAGTACCATAGGCAGAACAGCAGATGACAATTCATATTGGAGGAGATTATACGGCGTCTGCACAATTGAAGCAAGATTATCACCAACACCAATAAATAGGGGAGAAACATAACAGATTTACACTATAATGTGAGAAAACAGTACATTTATGTGGGCCATTCCAAGAAGTAACACTTCTGGACAATGCTTAAGAGGGTATTCGAGTAATGAACGAACAGAACTTGCAAATCCTCTCTCAGCTAGCAGACACAACACCTCCAAAAGGTCAAGACATAACCATGCATGATTCGCATGTCCAGGCTGAAACTTATGGCCATTCACTGCATCAACGTATGCCTGCAAGAATAGGATAAGAACTACTCAGATTTATCACGGACTTCCTGCCACTCATTGTACCAGAGACTACAAGCACCTACCAGCTGCCTCCCAGAATGCGCAAAGGTAAACACTTCAGGTGGTACGGAAACAGCGTACTTAAGAAAAGACAACTGCCCTTCAGCATTCTTCCAAAGGGTGCCACAAACAGCAGAGAGCGGAAATGGTTCCTATATTGTTGCCCAACAGTTCAATAAAAGCACAAAAGAACCTCAATACAGAAACTTCCCACATTTGGAAGCGATTGATAAAACCCAAACGCACCTGGCATGCATGTCTATAGCTCGACATTAAAAAAGAAAATGCTGCCTCATCAGGAACATAGAATCCCTCGTGATCAAGGTACTCAATCACAGCAATCCAGTTAATTCCAGGAGCCTGAAGTATTTTTAATAAGTAACGGGTATACGTCAGCAAGTTGTTGTGCCACATTAAAAAATCAAAAGAAGGAAAAGCATGGAACTCACAAGCTGCCTAATTGACTCTATAAGGACACCAGTGTTCCATGAGTTTGCCGACGGCAGATCAGACAAACTGCTGCTCCCAAAAGCTGAACAGAATGTTGAGAATGCATTTTCATTGTCCTCGAGACCTGTATCAGTAAGGACAATAGTACCAAGTATCCTAGCAACAGTAGATTCAGTCAGTGGTAGGAATTGGGATAACATCTCTTTGCACAATGAGATGTCCACTGTGCATCCATAACCCAATTCCTTGAAAATATCAGCCATGCCAATTTCCTTCTCCATTTCTGCTAGAACAGCATCAAAATCATTATCATTGCCTTCGCTGAACAAATCCAAATTCCTGAGACAAATAAACCGAGTAAAGAAATCATGACATGCAATATGATAAACTATCACAAATATAAGAGGAAGACGCAAGAAGAAAAAGGGGAAATTTGCAAAACCATCTTACAGAAGGCAAACAAAGCAGATATCATAAGGATGTACCTCAAGAGATTGGCCTCGCGCAGTTCATCGGAAAGCAAAGGAGCTAAGATAAACTCTGAATCCTCCTTCAACTGTACTAGAGATAACATCTGCATAAATGAATCCACGTGCATGGAAAGGCCTTCAGATCGGTTAAGAAACATTAGTACGCCTTGAATTATCTCAGCAGAATCCACAGAGGTAGGATTGGCACATAATTCCCCAATCTTAGCCACGCAAAAGTTCTTCCCTGCAAGCAATAATATAGGACTTCCATATTAACCACAGATACACTAATCGAAACTAACACCATAAAGAAAGAAACAAAAAAAAGTAGAGGAACAAATAGTCATGTACACATTAAGCATACTGTGCCTACAAAGAGGGGATACAGAAACTCACCACACATTCTGATGTCAAGATTTTCTGAGTCTGATAGAGCAAGACCAAAGCCAATTCTCTCAGATGCTGACAATTGAAATGCAGTGGAGAGGTTCTCCAAAAATTCTTCGCTGACTGCTGTACTCCTTAGGGACTCACAAAACACTGTACTGAAATTTGGTTTTTCCAACATATACTTAAAAATTGCAATGAGTACTGGATCCAGCTGCATATTCTTGAGCTCTTGCGCATGTACATTTAAGCTATCCAAACAGGTCTGAAGAAGCAGTATGCTTCCTTCAGTTCCATACCCAATATACTGCAAAAGCGGAGACAATACTAAATAAGTTAATCTGCAAGGCTAAACCCAACTCAGTAAACTGCTCGCATACCGATATCTAGAATTAACTTCACAAGATTTTCCAACCTCCTAGGCTACTCAAACTTCCAACATACATGATACAAGCAGCCTGTCTACTTACCACAGCCTTCTCCCTTCCTCTGAATTCAGGACCAGCCAAATAGTTAAGACACTAAACACAAGAGTAGCATATACCCGCATACAATTTTGCATTGGTGGCACAATAGTATGTAGATTTCTTGATAATTAGAGGCACATTTCTTGCAAATAATTTCTACACAAAGAGACATAAGCATGCACATGGTAACCATGTGGTAAATGAACACACATCTATGGATGACAAACTCCAGCCCTACTCCAGTTGACTTTAGTGTGGTTCAGATTTAATAAAAGTAGTACAATCCCATACAATTGAAAGAATGCATGTGCAACCAGAGCAGAATACCGCACTGCTGATGCCAAAACAATCGCATGTCAATGGAAGTCCCAGGTAAAGGCTTCGATGTACTTCATTCAATTATGGGTAGGCCCAAAAGGTGTTAACACCTCTCACCATGAAGATAACCTATTTGCCCCATAGATAAGTTAAGACTCCCAAGAAAACAAAGAAGAAAGGGGGCACATGTTTCCAGAATGATGTTGACCAATTACTTCTTATTATATTCTACTTAACAAAAAAAAATGATGTCTACCAATTCAAAGAGTAAGGATGGTGAGTCTAGTGTCTACATATAACTAGTAATCCCAAGAGAGGGAACAAAAATAAACAAAATAAAGTCAATCAAATGCAGAATACACTTAGATGCAGAGCATAGATACTGAACAAGGAGCACAACAAGATTGCATAGATCTAAGTATCTCAATTGGACAATAAATTAACAACTAAACTGGAAAATTAACCAACCGAAAATAGGAGGGCCATCAAAGACCAATCTAATTGAAAATTTCAATATGTTCGTAGTATGTATAGCAGAAGCATTCTGATCATACAAATATTTTAAATTTTAACCAAATTAAACGAAAACAAAAATAAAAAATTATTATTACAACAAACACAAAAGATGGATCTACTCATTCTTACCATAACTCTAGGGTTTGATCTCCTAACCAGCTTCTATCCTATCTTCAAAAGATGGTCATTCGAATTCTATAAGCGGGACAATGCAGGGAGAAGTACTGCCAATCTGTCGTTCCAAGATCTCAAGCGGATCATAATAAGATCACCATGCTTATAGAGGGTTTAAGCCAAATTCGATTGGAAGGTCCAACAATGGCTTTAGTAGGAATCAAGCACAGAACTTAGATTTCTTCTCGATGGTGTCGCCATCACCCTTTGATCTGAGAGAGGAGGCAGCATGGATTTAGGGTGTTCCATTCGCAGACGTGGCGACAGGAGAGGATGTAGTTGTTGTTGGCTGTCACGCTCACAATAGAACAATTGTCTAGGAAATTAACGAGATGCCTTAACTGACGTGGCAATGGTATAGGCGACATTCACAATGTAAATTTGCAATAATTTAAATCTAACTCTTCTTATTTGATAGAGTACGTGTTTACCCATCTTAATTAAATGAAAATACAGGTGGAACCAGTTGATTTGAGATTATTTATAGTACAATCAGAGCGAACCTTCTTTTGGTAAGTATATACTGGTATAAACCTTTTAAAGAATTACTTTTAAGTCTCATACTAAATTTTATCACTCTTATGCAAAGTTATCATTTACATGAATTGAAATTTGAAATGTATATTTAATGTTCACCCCAAACTTGCAACAAATCTGAGATAAACATGTATCACGTTCTCACTCCAGTCTTGTATGCGCTAAAAATACTTGGTTAAGAACTATATTCGTTTTGAAATACATATATATAGAAGACCAAGAATCTTGATCCAATAAAAGATCGTTATCGTTAGCAAACGAGTCTTGGCAACTAAGAAGAATCGGGATGTGCTTGATCTAGAACCCTGAATCAAAAATATAAGCAAATTACATAGCTGAAAAGGAAAATGATTCTAACCATACAGGCCCCTACCAAAGGAAATAAAGGAGGGTTTCAAGACCCCTCATCCAGATAACATGGATTGTTTCGGTTCTAAACCCATTTTACAAGCACATGGAATCGCCTAGATAAAATCTGATCCAAAATGAAGTTCCAAATTTAATTATCATACTTCTTCAAAAATATATAAGGACACCAATGCTATTTTTTTTGCGACACTGGAAGAATCTAAGCACTTGCAAAGCAGACATTAAGAAAGCCTATGAGCTGGTTAATGCATAATTTATAGATTATAATTTGTTTTAGTTCCCATATCTCAGCAGAAAATATCAGACATAGCAATAGTGTAACATCAATGCATATAATGTTCCTAGCGGTACAGAATGGCAGTGTTAATGTGGACGTTTGTAGGTAATTATGAACATCAACACACAAACATACATACCACAAGGAGAATCTGTACATTTTTGCAAAGTTGAATTTATAATTAAACAAGCAGCTGATTTAATCACACAAAACACGTGCAAAGATAATAGCAGGTATAACCTGATTTATCATGTTATCTTTTATACAGGTTCATTGCTCATACGTCTTGATTAGTTAGAACCAGCTGATTATCTAACAAATTATGATAACTCGTCGAGAAACTTGAGAATTCCACATCACAAGTTGGCTTTGCTGCACATCTTGCAGGATATGTACGTCGTGGAAGTAATAACAGTCATAATTCAGATTGTTGTACCACAGGGTGCCATATTGACAGACAGGGCAGAAGGTCTGATACCCATGACCGAAAGAATATGTTCATATCTATACTGTCACTGCTATAGAAATAACACCTTCACAGAACCAATGTTTATCAAATATAATCTTATTCTATATTTTCATCAAACCCAATTTTATGTAAATTACTAACTCCACAGTATTAGAAAATTAAACAATCCATAATCCATAAAACCGATGGTCACACAAATTTGCTGAGATATGACACATTACTTCACATTACCAGTTGTGCTATAGCGGTCATTTTTCTCTGTCACCAAATCAAAAAATATATAAAAACAGTTATTTTTAAAAGTGTTGCACAAAACCATAACAGATATTTTAATTTTAATAAAAAACAGTTATTGAGATATCACCTTAAAAAACATGTCGGCCATAGTTGTTTGCATTTTCACAACACCAAAATTTAATTATGGAAAATTCTCACTTTTCGATTTTATCATCCTACATTTAAATGGTTCCATGTATTCCCCTTTTCAGCCAAGTGATCCAACACATTCCTCAATTAATTGTACCACTTCAGCTAGTTTTGGTAGTTTTCCTTTAATAAGTCGAAAGTGATAAAGACCGGGATTGCTTAGCATAAAGGAGAGAAATATTTTTTACTGATAAAGAACACGGTAGGATTCCTGACCATTATTAATGTAGTGGAACATTTCTCTTTTGTCTATATCTGACTAAATAACTCAATGCCTTCCAAGTAGTGTCGGAACCAGGAATTTCGGCCACCGTGATCCCAATAATAATTATTAAGACAGTAAAATATCTACACAGTTTTTTGGATTTAATAAGTGATAATGTGATCCATGGTCGTGTCAAGTGTGGTTGGCTGCTCCGTCACCGTCACCCGTCGAAGCCTTCCTTTTTCGCTGCATAATTGTGTACGGATTTGAGTTGAGCGTCTCTCTCTCTCTCTCTCATACACACACACACACACACGAGGTAAGGCATTTCATTTTCCTTTAAACTTGGTCCCTCCAAATTTTGTCATTCAACATGTAATACCATGACCTTGTTTGTATAGATGTCGTTTATGGTTTTGTAATAATTGATACAAGAATTAGGATAGAGATAAAGAGGAAAATAGTGAGACCAAGGTAAGGCATTTCATTTTCTTTTAAACTTTGACCCTTCGAATTTGGTCATACAACATTCAATACCATACCTTGTTCGGATAGATAACTCGTTTTGTCGTTTACGGTTTTGTAATAATTGAATCATAAATTAGGAAAGAGATAAAGAGGAAAATAGTGAGATCAAGAATAAAGAAAGTGAAAAATACGAAGAGAAACCACAAACCATATTACCAACCATGTATACGAACACATGCTATGTACTTTCAAAAAAAAATGCCCATATTTGAGCATGAGCCTGAGTTCATGCTGGCAATGAGCTAGCTCCGCCACTGCTTCCAAGGCTTTAAGGCTTTCATCCATAATTTACTTCAAGGTAAGGTAGGTTCACAACACATTGTACTTTCCCAATGTTATAACAAAAAGTGTGAGGTGCCGGTTACTCCCCACTTGGGCTTGTTCTAATTTTCAGCATGGAGAAGGGCCTGAGCACAAGTGCCTCTCTAGATCATCCCCATCAATCCAAATTATGAGTCACGCAAAATTAGCAACAACCAAAAATTAAACACTTATGTCAGTACCTCACTAAAACTTGCTCAAGCAATCTACTCAATACACAACTTCACAATCTGATCATCTCGAGTTAAACACGAGGGCCACTTCATCAATTAAGATTCCCTCAACTCAACATTCAAACTCACATTCAGAACAAATCAAATCAAACACGTGGCCTTTTCATATCTAAAATTGATTCTGGCGCCCTACCAAATTCAAATCCACTTCTAAGAAACCACATTGCTCGTACAAGTAACACACCAAAATCCTCGCAATTAAGAACCCTTACAGATACAGTCCACCAATTCTAGCTAAAATAAACCATCAAAACATCTTAAAATAGTAAAAACATAGCTACCAGCTACAAAAAAAAATCTCTAACTTTCCAAAGCTAACAAACAGCTACATCTTAGAGCCAGAAACTCCGTCTCTCAATTCAAAATCAAATTCAACCATTCATTTAACAACAACACATAGCAATAGCATCAATTTACTAAAATTCGACTTCCCAAAATGCAATCTGTGACATAAAAATCAACTAAAACCGGGGTTTAAGAGAGATACAGAAACAGAGGGTCAAATGAATCATGATCAATTGCAGAAATGAATCATCACAAGGCATGCAGACACATAACTATAGGTGAAGAGTAGACCTGAGAGAGCTGTTGAAAAACGGAGTCGAAGTTGGAATCATTCAAGCTTTTGAGAAGGAACCGAATCTCAGCGGAGGCGGTCTGTGATAGAGGAATCATGGTGGCGGAATCTTGGTGTGTGTACGTGTGTTCGTCAAGACTAGGGTTTTCAAACTGATCGATCGGAGATAAACCTATGAATGAGCGGTGGCGGAAATGGAGGAGCGATAAAGCAGGGATTTGGGTGAATTCTAGAGCGAGAGAGATAGAGAGAAAGCGGAGACTGTTGATGAAGTGAAAGCACGAGTCGGAATCGGTGAAACGGGAAATCGTCGGGAGGTGGAGGGCCCTTATTTATATCGGTCGATTAAAATTGAAAATGAGTGAGTCACGCCTCTCTCTTTTTTCCTTTTTTCCTGTTGGGCCGGAAATAACGAAATAGATAAAGGATAATCGTCCGTTTCTCGGGGCGGGCGAGTTCAATAACAACACTTTATTTTTTCTTTATTTTTAAAATTTGTAAATAAATATTACTCAATGAAACCAATATTTTTTCATACTTCTTTTATTTGGATTTTACTGGAGTTTAAGAAATGAGATTCGCTCCGTTGTGTGATTTTGTGGAAAAAAAATACGTTATATATTTGATTGCAATAATATTTATACGTCGAATATGTTTGTTTTACAGGATTTAAAATTGTTTAAAATTATGATATAGTAACGAAGAAAACGAAACATGGTTATCAAGATTAAGTAGTTGATATCCCAATAATAACATATTATGTCAAATTGTTTTTGATTTGCATCGTATAATCAAGTCAGATGGTTATCATGATTATAAGTTGTTAACAGGAGTGCTACACTCGTTAAAGAAAATGTGTGTTCAACTTAATTCATTTAATGAAAATTATTGTAATGACCATGAAACTAGCTCTACAAACCACACTTAATATAAACTCTCGAATAAAAATGACAGAGTAACTTATATTTTTTATAATGCACTTCCATCTCAAAAATATAGTCATGTTTAACTTGACATATGGATTAAAAAATCATAATTGATTCGATAATTCTTATTGATATAGTGTGTAGTTTCTTTTAAAATTCATATGTATATTACTTATAATTAAAATATGATTACAGATTAAGAATCAAATGGTAAAAGTGTTGTTTTAAAAACGCAAGTTACAAATATAACAGTTTTCTTGGACCGAAATGAAAAGTTGTACAATTATTTTGGGACAAGGGCGCATGGCCTAGTGGGCTTGCGTCCACAAGGGTCACGCGTATTCTGTTATTAATGAGGCCTTGCGGCCGCAAGGTGTTAAGACCTTGCGTCCGCAAGGGTCACAAAAAATTCACCTTGGGAAGTTGTTTCACATTTTTTGAGATATCTTCGTTTTAGTCCTTCCGTTACGTTTCATTAAGGTCGTTTCTTTCCTGTATTTTGAAAATTATACAAAACTACTACACTAAAATATTAGATAACATATAAATACAACACTAAAATGTTTTTCTCCCCCAAACTTGAAAACATTTAATTTAAATGCTTATAATCAAATTAGATAGAGAACAACATATTTAAATTACACTACGAAAGCAAATAATTTTTTTTATCAAAGTGGGTTACCTCCCACCTAGCGCACTTGTTTAACGTCTTTGGCTCGACCTAACTGCAAACCTAATCTTTTGGGGGCTCAGTGTCAGAGAGACGAATGAGTTCAATTGTTCTCTCTACTGACATGTGTTCAAAATAAGGTTTGAGTCGGTGACCATTTACTTTAAAAATCTCATCAGTCTTTGGGTTTTTAATATCAACTGCTCCATGCGGATAAATTCATATTATAATGAAAGGATCAGACCATTTCGATTTTAACTTTCCTGGGAATAATCCGAGTCTATAATTAAAAAGAAGCACTTTTAAGCTAAGACGTAATATTTTTTTAGAGATTCTCATATCATGACATCTTTTGGTCTTTTCTTTACAAATTTTTGCATTCTCATATGAATTTAGCATATGTTCTTCTAACTCATTTAGCTGATAAAGTCATTCTTCACCGGCCAAAGCTAGGTCAAAATTAAGAGTTTTAATGGTCCAATATGCCTTGTGTTTATTTTGTACTGGGAGATGGCACGCTTTACCATACATCATTCTATAGGGACTCATACCTATTAGGGTCTTATAAGCAGTTCGGTAGGCCCAAAGAGCCTATTTAAGTTTTGGTTCCCAATCATTTCGGTTTGGTCTAACAATTTATTCAAGGATTGCCTTTATCTGTCTATTACGTGGCCAGAAGTATGAGGATGATATGGTGCAGCCAACTTGTAAGTCACACCATATTTCCTAAGGCATGCATTCATCAAACGATTGAAAAAGTGTGTTCCTTGAGCACTAATTATTGCTTTCGGTACTCCATACCGAGTAAATATATAATCATCCAAAAACTTGACAACAGTTTGGCCATCATTGTTTCGAGTAGCAATGACTTCTATCCATTTTGACACGTAGTCAATAGCAACTAAAATATATTCACAACCATTCGAGACTGGGAAAGGACCCATAAAGTCAACACCCAATACATCAAAGATTTCAATAACTAAATTGATATGCAAGGGCATCTCATTCATTTTACTAATTCTACCAGTCATTTGACATTTATCGCATGTTTTGCAAAACATTTCAGAATCTCTAAAAATGATAGGCCAGTATAAACCAGATTGTATGATTTTCCTAGCAGTTTTACTACTACTAAAATAATCACCACTAGAGTATTCATGACAAAATGCCAAAATACTTTGTTGTTCTTGATCTGGAATACATCTTTTGATTAAGGAGTCTGAATATATTTTGAATAAATGAGGTTCTTCCCAAAAATACTTTTTAGCATCTGTCAAAAATTTATTTCTTTGATAAAAATCAAAATCATGATTAATAATATCTGTAATATGGTAATTGACAAAATCAGCATACCAAGGTTCGAAATTTTTAACTGCTAACAATTGTTCATCAGGGAAATCTTCATTCATAGGGATTTTATTATCAAGAAGTTGTTGATGTTCAAGCAAAGGTAAAAATTCAAACCTAGAAAAATGGTCAGCAACAACGCTTTCTGTTCCCTTTTTATCTTTAATAATAATGTCAAATTCTTGCAATAATAACATCCATCTAATGAGCCTAGGCTTTGCCTCTTTCTTACTCAATAGATATTTTAGGGCTGCATGGTCAGAGAATATAATGACTTTAGAACCTAACAGGTAGGATTGAATTTTTTCTAATACAAACACAACTGCTAAAAATTATTTTTCAGTGATTGTATAATTGAGTTGTGCATCATTCAATGTCATACTCGCATTATGAATCACATGGGGTTTCTTATATATCATTTGTCCTAACACAACTCCAACTACAAAATCTGATGCATCACGCATGATCTCGAAAGGGAGAGATCAATCAGGGCTGGTTAAAATAGGAGTTGTTGTTAGTTGTTCTTTTAATATATTAAATGCATTTAAGCATTCTTGATCGAGAATAAATTCGGTATCTTTTGCCAAAAGATTGCATAAAGGTTTACAAATTTTTGAAAAGTCATTTATAAATCTTCTGTAAAAACATGCATGACATAGAAAACTTCTAACACCCTTTACTGTAGTTGGGGGAGGTAATTGTGATATAACTTCAATTTTGGCTTTATCGACCTCAATTCCTTTGTTAGACACGATGTGACCTAAAAATATTCCATGTTTAACCATGAAATGACTTTTCTTCCAACCTAGAGTCAAATTGGTTTCACAACATCTTTTAAGAACATGTGTTAGATTTTCTAAGCAGTTATCAAAAGAATTTCCGAATACTAAGAAATCGTCCATAAACACTTCCACATATCTTTCAACTAAATCGAAAATATATAAATCATGCATCTTTGAAAAGTGGCAGGTGCATTACATAATCCAAAGGGCATCCTTCTAAATGCAAAGGTACCAAATGGACATGTAAATGTGGTCTTTTCTTGATCTTCCGGTACAAGTGGAATCTGATTATAACCGGAAAAGTCATCAAGAAAACAATAGTAATCATGGCCAGCTAATCTTTCAAGGATTTAATCAATGAAGAGCAAAGGAAAATGATTTTTCTTTGTAGCCGCATTTAGTTTCCTCAAATCAATGTACATTCTATAGCCAGTAATGGTTCTTGTGGGAACTAACTCATCTTTCTCATTCTTCACAACAGTAATTCCTGATTTCTTAGAAACTACTTGAACTGGACCAACCCATTTACTATCATATATTGGGTAAATTGTACCCGCATCAAGAAGCTTAAGCACTTATTTCTTAACTGCTTCTTCCATATGAGGGTTAAGTCTTCTTTGACGTTCTCTAGAAGGTTTGGTACCTTCTTCCAAATGCATTCTATGCATACACATAGAATAACTAATACATTTCAAGTCTACTAAGGACCAACCTATAGCTTCTCTATGTGTCCATAATACTTTTAACAAGCTTGTCTCTTGTTCTTCCGTTAAATCCACATCAATTATAACGGGTAAAGTTTTGCCTTCCCCGAGAAACGTATATTTCAAGTGGGATGGTAATGACATTAAGTCTACTTCAGGAAGAGATTTAATAAATATGATAAACTTAGGAATTTCAAGTTTAACTTTTATTTTGACCCTCCTTAGGAATTTCTTCTTTATCTAAATCTTCATCAGTTTCTATTTTAGGACTTTTTATTTATTCTTTACTTTTACTTTCATCTTTAGGAGCTTCTAGTTTCTCCTTCTCCTTTTTAGTATCCTCCTCGAGGAGTTCTCTTTCTAATTCTTCTATATCAATTGCTAAATTGAGGAAGTCTATATGAACATAGTCTTCTTCGAGCATGTCTTTCTCTAACTCATCATCATTTAAATTTGCTTCAAAGCTTTGGGTTGTAAGATTTTCAATTTCATCAATTGAAAAACTAGCATTCATGTCACTCGATCTGTCTAATGCATCAAAAACTTAAATCTCTACAGTTTCTCCCGTAGCTGGCATTGACAACTTACCATTCTTCATATTAATCACGGTGTTGGCCGTGGCCATAAAAGGTCTTTCTAACAAGATAGGAACTTTATTATTAGTGCATATCTTCCTTTCCATCTCTAGAATCACAAAATCGACTGGTATGGTCAACTTATCTACTTGAACTAAAATGTTCTCTACTATTCCTAAAAGATGTTTGACTGAACGGTCGGCTAATTGTAAGGATATAGTAGTGGGTTTTAATTCTCTCAATCCGAATTGTTTATAAACAACGAAAGGCATTAAATTGATACTCGCTCCTAAATCAAGCATATCTTTCATCTTTTTCGAACTACCCAAGGAAACTTGGATATTGAAACTACTTGGATCTTTTAATTTAGGGGGAGTTCAGGTTGTAATATTGTACTAACGTTTTCAAAAACAATTATTTTCTCATTCTTTTCGAATTTATGCTTCCTAAAGTGGATATCTTTGAAAAACTTGGCATAGGACGAAATATTTTTAATAACATTGAGCAAGGGAAGATTAATATTTACCTTGAACAACATATTATAAATTTCCGTAAATTGTTTGTCAATCTTGTTTTTCATCAACCTACCAGGGAATGGTATTGGAGAAACATATGGTGGAGGAGCAACATATGGTTCCTCAAGAGGTTCTGCCTCTTGTTCTTTTTATTTATCTTTATCTTTAATATCTTCACCTTTATCTTTTTCTTTTGTTTGAATTTCTTCATCATAGTTATCTACATTATCAGGAACATCAATAGAATGAGTAGACTCACTTACCTCTTCTCCAATGACTCTACCACTTTGCAGAGTAGTGATAGATTTTGCTTGTTCTGTTTGACTAGGGAACTTCCCTTCTTTTCTTCCTTGTAAAACTTGAGCAAGGTCTTTCCTAAAGCCTTCAAAGGTTTCCATCATAAGTCTATTGAAAGCAGTCTGCCTACCTTCAAATCCTTCAGATTTTGGAGCTTCTTCAATCTGTAACTGTCATTGCTTAGGAAATTGTTAAGGCTGCAAGGGCTTATTTCCTCCTCATGAAAAGTTAGGATGATTCCTCCAACCTGGATTGTATGTGTTGGAATATGGATCATTCCTTTGTTTTGTAGGGTACGTATTCATAGCATTAGCCTGTTTAGGATACAAAGCACTAGATGGACAAAAGTTAGTAACATGAGAATTTAATCCACAAATAGTACATGCTTCTTGAATTTGTATTCTATTTTGAAATAGGACTTCCACTTGTGCCTTCAATTGTTCTATTTGTGCTTGAATATCTGAACTATATTGAACTTTGAACAAACTTCTATTTTTACCTCTTGTACTTTTATATTGGGAATTTACACTTAACATCTCAAATAAACTTTCTAACTCAGCTGGTGTCATTCTACTAACAGAACCACCGGCTGCACTATCAACCATAGTTTGCAAAGCAGGTGAAAGAACATGATAAAATTGAGTTGCTAACACATCTTGTGATAGAATATGATGGGGACACATGATAAGTAAATTTTTAAATATATTTCATGCTTCATGGAAAGTTTCTCATGGTTCTATTTGAAAAGATATAATTTGCTTTCTATAGTCCGAAAGAGATGCATGTTGATAGAATTTTCCCATAAACAAATCATATAGTTGAGCCAAAGTATAAACACTTCTAGATGCTAAGTTCATAAACCATTTTTTGCTACATCTTTTAATGCACATTGAAAGTATCTCATTTTTAATTGATCTTCCGTCATACCTCCTAACAAAAAATTATCAGTCATAAAACTGTACTCTTTAACAAAAGTTACTGGGTCTTCAGATGACAACCCATGGAATGAAGGCAACATATTATAAAAATGACATTTAAGTTCGAAATTTCTTACCGCTTCCGGTAATACTAGACATGATGGTGTTGCATTCAACATAGGTCAACCATAATCATTTATAGTTCTTTGATTCGCTATTACTTTCATATTTCGATCAGCTGGTTATTCCCTTCTTTGATTTATCGGAGGAACTGGATTTTCAAGATTTTGATTGTTGTTATTATCCATTGGAAGATCAACCAGAGGATCCTATCTATTTATTTGTTCTTGATTAACATGTGGATTTTCCAAATTATCACGATCATCATCCTGATTCTTACCAAGATTATTTATATTTTGATTTAAATCTGTCAGCTTGGGATTTAGAGATCTACGACCGTGCATAAAATATTGAAATTAAAAGCAAATAAAAATTAAACTAAAAATAAATTAAAAATCTTTTTGTATTTTTCTTTTTATAAAAATTGAATTTAAAAATGCTACCAATAAACTAGCTAGAAAACTAGCTTGCCCCCGGCAACGGCACCAAAAATTTGATCGTGTCTTAAATTTATACCTTACAAGTACACAAGACTATTGTAGAATAGTATGGTAGCAAGGGTTGAACCACATAGACAATAAGAAATCAGATAGCAAGTAACCGACAGCAATTAAACTAAGGGGGGGGGGTTAATTTATTTAATCTAATTTATTATACTAAAACATGAATTCTAATTAATAATCTAAACAACAATCATAGTTATGAAGATCTTATGGACGAGGGAAATCTAGAAATGTGGATTCACTTGTATCTACTCTATTGTTTTTTTAAATTAAAGTATCAATCAATATATTAGTTCGTTCACAAAAGATTGATATAGATTGTCAAATTATAATTCAGTATTCATCCTAAATAATTCATCCAATCTATATCATAAGAACAAGAACATATGAAATTCATATATGTCACTTAGGATCATATATATGAATCTGACCATAACTTATCACTCTCGTGCATCGATAAGGTTAATTTATCACAATGGTGAGCCAATGTACGACATATGCATATGGCCGTGTAGCTATCCGCACTTCTAGGTCTTTACTACTTGCGATTCCATTAATTTGGTCAAAGCTAGACAGTAAAGAGATTGATAAACATCATGATCAACAATAATTAATTGAATAAAAATATATTGAGCAATAGATTCGATATAAGTTACATCTCAATTCCTAGATTAATGAACGGTTAGTTCATCCTTGAAAATAAACAGATCTGCGGAATGAAAGAATATATGAATTGATCTTCAAACTATAATTACGAATACTAAAACTATGTATTACACACTAAAATCAGTGTTGAAAATCGTCCCTAGCTTTAGGCGACATGTTTTCTATATATACCAGGGTGTTTTAGGGAGAGAAGGAAATTAGTCAGGGTGAAATTCCCGTAAGGCGATTACTGGGATCCTTGCGGGGGCAAGGTTCTGATGGAATGCGGCCGCAAGGCCCTTGGTCTGGCTGAGCAGACATATTGGAGACCTTGCGAGGGCAAGGCCTCCTACCCTTGCGTCCGCAAGGGGTTTCAGATTCCAATTCAACCTTCTTTTCAATGTTTGCACTTTGCACCCTTCCTTAAAATCTTCAATAAAAGCCTTTTATAAATCTCATAATTTCACCTAAAATCCTGAAACTCATAATATAGCTAAAAAAACACATATTAGTAGCCAAAAGCCTCATGGAATTGTTGTTTCTAAGCTATAAAAGTACTCAATAGATGCGTATAAAACACATCTATCACTACCTCCCCACTTTGCTCCAAATCTGCTTCTTCTTTCTCAACATAACTCATAATTAGTTACTGCCATAAAAGAGTTTCATGTATAAACATCTTAAAAAGCAATGAGGAAAGACTTTGGGCAATCCTCCCCCTCTATGACTGATGTGACCGCTTAGCAGACTGATGGATGAGCTCTTTAGAACTATAATTCCCCCTCGTTGGGAAAGAAATCTGAGATCCTAGATTGTCCTACCGGAGATGAAAGATCTACTGATTGAGTTGTGGCAGCCACCAATGGAATCCTTATTGAGTTAACCAATCTACTTCTCATTTTTTTCTTGAGTTCACTCATGGCTATAGCAATCTTGGGGTGAGAGAAAGAAGAACAATGGAACTATTTGTAAGGGCAATTTTTACAAAGGCATGACCTATTTTGGTATTATTTTTACCTTTCTTGGTCCTAAAGCTTAGGTGCATTTTTTGAAACAAAATATTCATAGTATTTTGGTTTTCTTGGTCCTAAAATTTAGGTGCATTTTTGTAAACAAAATATTTATAGTATTTTGGTTTTCTTGGTCCTAAAGTTTATGAGTATTTTTTGACACAAAATCTTGGCAATATTCCTTTCCTAAAAATGTGTCCAAGAGTCCCTATTTGTTTGGTAAGAAAATCTAGGGAATTAAGGTAGCTTATTTGATTACCAATTCTAACTAAATCCTTTAGCAAATTGGAGTTTGTTTCCTTTAATGTGTAGGTCTCCTCCTCATATAAATAAACGACACGACTCAAAAGAAGAATACATCGAAACAGAAAGAGTGTAGATCATAAAAGAGCAGCATATTCAGATCATACAAAAAATTTCAGAAAGCTGCTAGAATTTGAATCCAGTTCCGAATGCTGTAACATCCGGAACTACATTGAGCTGCTGTGCCTGTTTGTCTTCCTAGGGTTTCTAGGAAGTTGATTTTTTAATCCCACGTTTTCTTTACCATTTGTTTATGTGGGTTTTGCTCTCCAAGACTTGTTGTCTTGTGAGAGTTTTTGATTTGGTGATTTCACATAATTTTTGTAAAACAATTCATCTTGTTTTAGTGAAATCTTTTTGGTCATAAGGCTGGATCTACAAGCATAAGGCTCATTGTTTGGTAAACCTTTGTGCTTAATTCCTGCTTTATAATTAAAGTCTTCCGCTGTTATTAATTTTATGTCAAATGCACCTTCCAGTGTAGCTTCTATACAAGCTACATTAAGAACTGCATTGATAGTTTTGTGAATCTTAGCTGCTATTGATTCTTACAATTGGTATCAAAGCCTTCTCTTGACACCACTAAGAGTTGATTCTGGTTGTAGCCATGATGGATTCTCAATATGAGAATGTTGTTCGTCCTCCTACCTTGACTAATGTCAATTATTCAATTTGGAAAGTCAAGATGCATATCTTCATCAAATCAATTGATGAGAGAGAGCGTGGCTTACTGTTCTGAATGGTTGGACTCCACCTAAGACCACTGATAATGACGATGATGTTAAAATCACCAGTGAGGCAAATTGGACCCATCAAGATAGAACCATTGCTTTGTTTAATTCTAAGACTCTTTCAGCCATATACAAGGCCTTAGATGCCAACACCTTCAGAGTTATTGCAAATTATGACTCTGCCAAGGATGTTTGGGATGCTCTTCAAACCTTATGTGAAGGTCCTGCTAGTGTTCGTGCTTCAAAACTTAGAATACTTACTACTTAATTTAAGAACACTAGAATGAATGGAGATGAAGATATTATGTCTTGCTTTGGGCGATCCTATCACCAATGATCGTCTTGTTAGCAAGATGATGCGCATTTTACCTGAAAGATTTAATGCCAAAATTTGTGCTATTGAGGAAGCTCGTGACATTGACAAAATTGGTTTTGAAAAACTAACTGGAATTCTACAAATTTTTGAGTTAAACCTCAATGAGGTGCATCATCTTCTACTCCTTATGTGGAAAGTATTGCTTTTCCTTATGTTGTTGATGTGTCTTCTAAATTGATTGAATTGCACAAGGAGATTGAGGAATCTGATTTTGGTGAAGACTCAATTGATTTTTTAACCAACAAGTTTAAAAAAATTTTGAAACTAAGGGACAAAACAGATCTCCATATTCTATCACCAAAACTGTTTTCAAAACTGAGCCTAGCAAGTTTGCTCCCAAAGAAAGTTCTTTTCAAATCTCTTAAAAATCTTTTACCAATCCTTTTACTAAACAACCTACATTTAGAGATAAAAATATTGATTCTATTCAATGTAGAGCTTGTTAAGAGTTTAGTCATTATGCTAATCAATGTGCTAATACTTTGAGAAATAAGGGTTTGAATTTTTCTGCTACCTTGAGTGATAGTGATGATGAAGATCCAAGTGATCTCATCACTCTCATAGCTGTACACAACTCTCAATCTGATCTTGCAGGATTTTCAGCTGATGTACCTCCGAATGTAGCTTCCTCACAAATTACATCGGAAGCTACATTGGATAGAAGCTGGGATGATTTTTACTGTCTTAACTTCTCTGTCACTGAAGATGGTGGATAATCAGAATCAGATCTGCAAGAAGCCTACAAAGAGCTGTACAAGGATTGGCAAAAGAGGGCTCTTCAAGTTACATTGCTTTGAAAGACAAATGATACACTAAAAAAGGTAAATGAAGATCAGAAACAGTGTATCACAAGACTAGAGTGTTTGCTGAGCAAGAAGGATGTAGAGATTGAAAATCTGAAAAAAGAACTTATCAAAGCTAATGAGACCGTGACAAAATAGAATTCAAGTCAACACAAAATTGATGATATGTCGAAGTCCGGGAATAATGGTAAGTCTGGTCTTAGATTCTTGCCAAAGACATTTGTTAAATAAGGTGAAGGTATATCTTCTGAACCAAAACAGTTTACACAAAAGTTTCAAGAACCAAATTTATTTGAAAAACCAAAAACTAGAAAAAGAAACTTTGTGTGTCATTATTGTCATAAACAAGGACATATTCATCCCTTTTGTTACCTGAAAAAAAAAAACAGTCTATGATGAGGAGGTTAAGCATGCATACCTGGTCCGAAACCAAGTGCAGCACCGAATGCAACATCCAATGTAGCATCAGATGCAGCAACGTCCGAATCTACATCGACCAACAATGTTCAGAAAAGTTTGGGTTCCTAAAAGACAGTCAGACTTTGTTCCAGAATCACAGAATTCAGAAGTTGAAAAATCTGAAAATTCAGCAAATGCGGATGCAGCTCCGGATGTAGTTGCATCACAAGCTGCATTGGTCAAAACTTTTGCAAAAGCTAAAATTGAATCCCAAAATTCTGAAACTGCTCCCACTGTGACTGATCGAAGTCACGATATTCCTAGCCATATACAGAAAAATCATCCAATCTCTCAAGTGACAGGTAATATTCATGATGGCATATCCACGAGGAGAAAATGTAAGGCTGATTCTCACAAATTAGCATGCTTATCAAAATATTTTTGAGAGAAGCCTTGTTACTTTTTGTAGTTAGTTTTAGTAATTAGTTTAATTTAGTTTTTTTTAATCATAATTTTTTTATAGAGTCCATTATTTTTTGCTTTTATTGCTTGCTTTTTATATATTACTCTACAACTTTTATGGATGCACCAAATGATCAAAGATTATGGGCTACACATTGATGTGTTAACCATGTACTGTGATAACACCAATGCAATTTGTATAGCACAAAAATATAGTTCATCATTCTCGAACAAAACACATTAATATAAGACACCATTTTATTAAAGACTTGGTTGAATAAGGAATTGTTTGCATTGAACATGTTGGGATTGAAAATCAACTTGCTGATATTTTTACTAAGAGTCCAGATTTTGAGAGATTTTCCAATCTTTGAAAATATCTTGTGTTATGTGTGTCATTTGTATTTACACTTAGTTTTTTTTTTTTTTGTTAAAGGCATGATTGCATTTTGTGTTTAGAGGGCACTCTAAATCATTGACTCATATGTGTGTGCCTTTTGTTGTTGCTTGAGAATTACATTCAAAATCAATTGTGATTTTTTTGTTATGATTCTTAATCTCTCTCCCAGTTCTTGAGCATGTTTGAAGTCCACAAAAGAAATAGCTACCTTAAATTACAAGGGTTGTAGCATTTTATCTTTGTCCTATGGAACTTTGGTTCTCATAGGTTGATCTTGAGAAAAATGGATACCCTTGGAAAAGTGTAAAACCTACCAAAAGGAAAAGAGTTATCTATGAACAAAGTTTGTTGTCATTATCTCTTGGAACTATGAATCTTTGGATTTCATGGGTTGATCTTGTGCAAAATGACTTCCTTTGGTAAATAGTGTGAAAGGTTCCTAGTAATATGTTTTGTATAGCTTGAAATAAAATAGAGTTATACTCCTAGGGAAAAAAAGTACCTATGGATTTTTGTTATGAAAAATTTATGATCTTGGATAGAAATTTGGTTGAGAAAAAAATATACAAAATTGATCATAAAATCACAATTTTAGCGAATGTACCCCCCAATGCAGCTGTATCAGGGAACTACATTACTTTGATCTGGTCTTTATCACTTGTGTGTGATTGCTTTATTTTTTTTGCCTAGCTTTTTGTAATAACATTTTAGGCATAAAATTTTAGGACATGCATTGTTGTAAGGATATCTGCTTGGTGAAATTTTGTCATAAAATAAATTGTGCAAATCAATTTCCAAAAATTCCATGTTGAAAAATATTTAGTGGATGTCTAATTTTTGTGTGGAACTAAGAGGTATTGAATCTGGATATGAGGTGTTCAGTTATTGCTAGGGGTGTGATCAAGTCATGGTGAACACTTAATTGTGTTTTTCAAAATCTTGGATTTTTGAGAATTCCTAAAAGATTGTTTCTCTCTCTTCCTTCTCTGGTCAAATATAGGGAGAGGTGTCAAATGTTATTATTTCTGGTGATGTTGATGACTCTGATTCCTTGTATGCATGTGATTGCATCATTGGTAAATTATGATTTGTGTTTAGTAAATGATTTCTAATTTTATACATCGCACAAATTCAGGGGGAGATGGGATTTTCTAACCAATATAGGTTAGATGGTTTGATTGGTGTTGACTAAACACTTGTCATTTTATTTGAACAGAAAGACTCAACAAAGGGGGAGATTGTAATGGCAAAATAGACATGATCTAATTTGGTATTGTTTTTACCTTTCTTGGTCCTAAAGTTTAGGTGCATTTTTGGAAACACAATATTCATAGTATTTTGGTTTTCTTGGTCCTAAAGTTTAGGAGTATTTTTGGATACAAAGTCTTGACAATATTCATTTCCTAAAAATGTGTCTAAGAGTCCCTATTTGTTTGGTAAGAAAATCTAGGGAATTAATGTAGTTTATTTGATTATCAATTATAACTCAATCCTTTAGCAAATTGGAGTTTGTTTCCTTTAATGTGTAGGTCTCTTCCTCATATAAATAAAGGACACGGCTCAGAGGAAGAATACAACGAAACAGAGAGAGTGCAGAGTATAGAAGAGCAACATATTCAGATTATACCAAAAATTCAGAAAGCTATTGGAATTTGAATACAGTTCCGAATGCTGTAACATCTGGAACTACATTGAGCTGCCGTGACTGTTTGTCTTCTTAAGGTTTCTAGAAAGTTGATTTTTTAATCCCTCGTTTTATTTACCCTTTGTTTATGTGGGTTTTGCTCTCCAAGACTTGTTGTCTTGTGAGAGTTTTTGATTTGGTGATTTTACATAATTTTTGTAAAATAATTCATATTATTTTAGTGAAATCTTTTTGGTTATAAGGCTGGATCTACAAGCATAAGACTTGTAGATTGTTTGGTAAACCTTTGTACTTAATTCATGCTTTATAATTAAAGTCTTCCACTGTTATTAATTTTCTGTCCAATGCACCTTCCAGTGTAGCTTCTGTACAAGCTATATTAGGAAATACATTGACAGTTTTATAAATCCTACCTATTGTTGATTCTTACACTATTAGATTTTTTCTTCATCAATTATCAATTAGAAAGAAAAAAGAAACAAAGCTTCATACCACCAAATATTAATTTAATTAGTGATTTGGCTTCAAGAAATCTAATTTTGGACTATTTCTTGCAATAGCAACTTTCCAATATTCGTCAAACAGAGTCGACTCCGGTGAAATTTTCCGTAAAAAGATTTGTTGTCCAACTCGGAATCATACGCAACTTTTATTAAGGGTATTTTAGATATTATTTAGAAATTTAACTTCAAAATAGACGGACTTCACCAGAGGGACTAACCTTGTGCCCAAAAATTAAGTTTAAAGACCAAAATAGAAAGTGTCAAAAGGTTGAATCAAATTAATTTAAAATGTTAAGTTAATGGAACAAATTGTATATTAAACCAAAAAAGAACTTAACTACGGTTGGTTACAAATTGGGTAGTAATTAAGGGAATATAATTTTGCATTGAATCATCGAATGACTGACCCGCACACTTAATTTCGGGCTGAACATTACACCCGATAACTTAACGGATCGACTTCATCACCGGTGAACTGCAGAAGAAAAACATTGATGCCTTCAAACCGATAGTTCTACAGCGAAAATGGCGACTAGGGACGAATCAACAGCAGACAAGCCACCATCATTGTCGTCTTCACAAAGAGATTACATCATGGGGAAAGGAAAACCCTTGGGCGACGCCCCGGCGTGGATGGATTACGCCATCGAACAAGCAGTAATCGCAAAGAAAAGGGTGGATGACGCACTAGAATCCGCGATTTTCGCCTCCCGGTCTCGATTCGATGAAATTCGTTCCACCTCCTCCGCGCACCTCCAAATGACTCTTGTATGTGTTCTCTTAACCGATTAAGCTTTAGTTTTCTCTTTGGTTGTCGATTGTCGATAAATTTGAAGGAAAGTAAAACTAATTCTGTAGCACTGCCTTAATTCACTTTGCAAGCTCACGAACACGTCTGCCTACGGGTTTTTTGATAATCCGTGGAAAAAATGAGCGAGGGACGAGCTTCCCTGCAAATTGCTGCACACTCACACACATCCCCTACAAGTTGCTGCACATTGGCACACATGAAAAATTTGAATTACTTTACGTATAAATTGTTGAGTGTACACATTCACACATGTTCCTTACAAATCGTTCTCCACTCACACAAATACACAATTTGAGTTACTTTTCTACTAATTGTTGCTCATACAAACACTCAGCCAATACAAATAGTTTCATATTTTTCAAATGAAGATTTCAATATGGTTTTACTTGCTTTTTTAATTTAACCCTATAAAAACACGTGGTTCATTTTTTGTTGTTATGTAGTTTGTAGATGTTATAATTTTGTTGATATGTTGTTTGAGTTTTAATAATTTTGTAATCTATAACCAAGTAGGCAATTAAATGTTAATCTGTGACTTTTTTGGGGGACTGTTTTTGGGATGTAAGGAATATATGTGTGTACTCACACACATGCACAAGTGCGATTCATAGTGTCTGTGTGTGCTTGTTATTACTGTCTATGATTTAAGTTTTGGATTGATTAATATATTACTCCATCCGTTCCACCCAAAGAGTCCGCATTTGAAAAGTCTAGTAATTATGACATATATAATTAGTTTTTGAGTTGGTCGTAGACTCGTAGTTACAAAAATATTTAAGTGTAACCAAGATGTTTGTAGCCGATGTGGAGGGTAAAGTTAATCATTATGACATATATAATTAGTTTTTGAGTTGGTCGTAGACTCGTAGTTACAAAAATATTTAAGTGTAACCAAGATGTTTGTAGCCGATGTGGAGGGTAAAGTTAATCATTATGGAAATTGTAGGCATAATTATTGAAAGTGGATTCTTTAAGTGAAACATCCCAAAATAGATTAGTGGACTCTTTGCATGGAGAAGAAGTAACATAGTAATATTGTTGCATAATGCTGTTGTCTTAATGTTTGTTTAGATGAGAAATTAAACTGAACAGACGATTCTCAGGGTTTTCTTTTCAATATACGTATTTATAGGAAAACTGAAGTTCATTTTCTTCATCAAACCATTTTGTTAACTTCTCCTAGAATTTGTAATAGACTTACTATTTTTCCCCAACTCTTTTTCTTGATTAGAGGTTGTTCCCTGAAGTTTTGGGTGTAAGCAACCATCATTGTGTAGATGGAAAATACATTTTACTTTCTCAGCACCAAATGATGAAAAACATCAGAGAGATTTCATATTTTATGCTGCTCCAGGGTTCAACAATAAAAGTTGACATGAACCAGTGTAGAGTTGTAATAGGTGAAGTTGTTTGGAAGTTTGATGTTTTTTTATTTGATAGGGTCCCAGGTAATGGAAATTGAGATAGATTTACATTAGGGCGATGATATCTGGAGTATAAAAATGTCATCACCCTTTAATTTTTATTGATTTCTGTAGTTTTTTATCAACTTTTTCCTTCTTTTTTTGGGTATGATAACAATGATGGTTTGGCAATGTATGCAAGGTTATTTTACCTGGAAAACTTGGTTTCAGGATTCTCTGCAAGATTTCAAGTCGAGTTTAACGTTTATGAGGACATTGCTTTTGGAAAGACTAAAGGTTCATTACATTTGACCTGATACTCTAAATGACATCATAATCAACATTTGTTTCTGTTTCTTCGTATTTATCCATTCGCATCAAATTATAACCATTTGCTCGCAGAGGGTATTTTCTGGGCTGCTTCACATCCGTTGATTACGAGCGGGGTTGCCTTTGGTTCAGGGCTTCTTGCTCTGAAAAGTATGGTTCTAAATCTTATAATTTGCTTGTTCATTCTTCTTTTTCTCCATCTGTTTATTCTTCTTCTATACAAAATTTTTTATTTGATAAAAATATGAAAGATAAAGAATAATAAAATAAAATTAAATGTCCTGTTTATATAGTAATTTTGGAGCAGAGGGGAGTTACAATTTATGTTTAATAATTCCATCTAATTACGCCAATCTTTTGTTATAATTCTGTCCCAACTCTTGATACTGGAATGCTGGGCAAGTTTTTTTTTTTTTTTTAATTGTATTATCTCATAATGCATCCTTAGCCATCATAAGTCTCTTTTCTCTAGTGTTCTTGCATAACCAATTTTTTCTGAAACTTGTATAATGCTGCAGGGCCAAGGCGTTACTTGTACTACAACTTGTTGCGCCTTTTTATTAGTGAACAGGTAAGCGCTACGAGCGTTCCCTGCAGTTTTTCTTTTCAGAACACTTACTATTTATATTTAAAAATTTTATGCTTAATTAGCATATTTTAAAGGGTACTAAATTACCCATTACCCTCCTCAAGGAAGCTTCAAATTTGCCCCTTGCATCTACTTATAGAAGTTTGTATCCCATTTCACTACCATGGGTGCTATATTAATGGATATCATGAACACAAACACTTACAATTATGCCTCTAATTACTATTGTAGCTGAATCCATTATTAAAGAAAACTATGTGCCATCCCATATCCCAAATATTATCTACCCAAAACTTTTTCAAACTGTAAGACTTTCATATCAGACTCCCCTCTTAGTATCAGTAGCATCTTCATGTCATTATCAAATGTAATTATTTGTCTCCTGCAAATAACATAAATAACTCAGGACAATAACATTAGGATTGCGAGTCGATCGAGCTGATTTTATTCCAACCATAGTTGAAGATAATGTAAGGTCAAGTGGGAGGGATGGGGGCATGGATCCCTACATTTCAAACTTTCTCATGTATGTATATAACCTCCTCATGAATTCTATCAAATTTCTTTTGTCCCTTTGTAAGTTTGTTAATAACTCAAAGTTTTTACTTATTAAAAAAAAATAAAAAATCCTAAGTTTTTTCCTTGTTGAAATGTCCCTACATATATGGCATTTTCATTGTGCCCCAACTTCCGTGAGAACATGAATGAGTTGGTTTTATATTCAAGATAACACTCTTCTAAAAACAATTTTTTTGAGGATGCCCTAATAAGGAGTAGTAAAATTATGTGTATATCTTTATCAATTCGATTTCAGCATTGAGATAAAATGAAAAGATTATGTAATATAAGAATAAAGCAAGAGACTGGTTTTCAACTAATTAATGTTACTTTGGATGCTTTCACCGTCTTAATTGGCGCTTACATTTTTCCATATCGCCTTCCTTAAGTTTAATATCTATTTCACCCCTGATTCCAACTTCAAGCTTGAGTGCCCCGTGCCATCGCAAACATTGAATAATTCTCTGGTCGAAGTTAGTATACATATATATATTGAGTCTTGACCGACATAGGGCCTGTTTGATTTAGCTTATTGATATGTGCAGATGACTTATTACTTATGACAATAACTTATAACTTATTACTTATGATTTATGAGCGATGACTAATAACTAGTGATGTTTGATTTAACTTTTTAAAAGTGCTAATTAGCTTTCATAAGTTAGTGTGTGTGTTTGATTGATAAGTTGAAATAGGGCTGAAATCAAATACAAAAACTAAAATAGCATCATCACAAAATGTGATTTACATTATTATTATTATTATTACTATTATTATTAATAATAATATTAATTTTAATCATATTATTTATTATATTTATGATTATTATTATTATCACTTTATTATTTTATTAATAATAATACAAATTTTATCACTATTATTAATTATTACTATTATTATTATCATTATTATTGCCTTTATTATTATTATTATTATTATTTTATTAACATTAATATTACTTTTATTATTATTATTACTTGTTAATTTTAGTATTTATTTTATTATATTAATATTATTAATGTTATTTATATTATTATTTATATTATTATTGATTTTATTATTATTAATATTATATTTTATTACTATTATAACTTATTATTATTACAATTATTTTTACTATATTATTATTAATATTACTTTTTAGAATTATTATTATTATTAATAATAATAATAATAATAATTATTATTATTAGTATTAATAATAATAATAATTATTATTAGTATTAATAATAATAATTATTATATTTATCATTATTAATACTATTTTTATTATTTTTATTATTTATTATTATTATAACAATTATCATTATTCATATTATTATTTATTACAATTATTTTTACTATATTATTATTAATATTACTTTTTAGTATTATTATTGTCATTATTATTATTAGTTATTAATAATAATAATAATTATTATTATATTTATCATTATTAATACTATATTTATTATATTTATTATTATTATTATAACAATTATCATTATTCATATTATTATTTATTAATATTATTATAATTCCTTTTATTAATATTATTTATAATAATAATAATTATTAATACTATTTATAATAATAATAATAATAATAATTATTATTATTAAGAAGGGTAATCTTGGAATATATAAAATTTTAATAAAGAAGAGGACTCACGTGTTTTTGAAAAGTAGAATTAAGCACTAGGTTTAGTGCTTACAACTTATGGCCTTACATGTGATTTAAGTGGCTTGTACATGACTATGACTTATCTTACCATAAGTGAAATCAAACGCTTTCGAAAACAACTTATGGTTAGTCATAAATCATAAGCACTTCTAGATAAGTCAAATCATTATGGTGCAGTCATTAGCTATTGTCGATGGATGTACTTCTTGATTTTGGTTTTCAAAATATATTATCTTATTTCAGAAGTTACACCTAAAATTTTGGCATGCTTTTTATATGTGAATGTATCCTATGATACGCAAAATGTATCATGGAAGGAATTTACGATACATGACATGCATCATAAATCAATAACTATGCTGGTGAGTTTATGATATACAACCACTGATCCGTTGAAGTGATTGTAATTATGCATGTGACCATCTTAGAGTTCCAACAAAGCAAAGTGATTTGCTAAGAGCCAGTATACCTGATAATGCCTAAGCAGGTCACTCATGAAGCAGAAAGCAACGCAACGGTTGTAGCCTTCCTGGTGGTTTGGACCCTGGTGGAAGACCTTGGGGTTTCCCCCGGCTCACTTCTAAGACGAGAAAATCTCACCTTTATTGTGGTTTCAAATTCCCTTCAAGGTTCCAAACCACTGCCAGGAATGGCCCAAAGAGATTGATCTGATAGGGTGATATGCTTCTCAGTGGTAATCACCTCTGGGTCACTTGTAAGTTAACTCTGGAAGTTTTCAGGGGAACGCTATGTTACTATGTTAGTAACCCCATCATTTTGCCTTGGTGGGATTTGACTATGTTGATTATACACAAGGGTCAAATGTGGCGAGTCAGCCATAGGCCCCAACTAAGAGCTTTTGGTATCTGATAATGGAGCAACTGGTTTAATAAGTGAATCTTATAACAAAATGTTATGAGTGCTACCTCTTGAACTCCCACTTCCTACAAAGAGAGCAACATTTTGAAAATAATCATAGAAAACAAAATTATCTTTCCATTTATGTGGATCTATATTATAAAACATAGAGAAAATGAAATTAGGAATAATCATGGGAGGTGGTGGAAGGACTCATGATAGGATATACACTGATAGAGAATATCATTTGAGATTTCTTTTCACATATTCGTACACATGAACCAGCAAGTCACAAGTAAGGAAGAGGGATAAGATTATTATCATTGCTAATGCTAATCAGAACAGCAGGGTGAAGATAATACGGAAATATATGATAAACTTGTTGCTTAAAAAAAGACATTGCCTTAATACACGAGGGATGGTGGAAAATGACAATGCAGCCATCACTAAGCAGTTGAGACAACTGACAAGGCACTGCTGAGATTTATATTACCCCGATGTGGCTACAGGTGTAGGGGATGACTTATCAGTATGGTTATAAGTTTTGAGCATATTTGTCAAAGGCAAGCGCCTTTGGCGCCTGAGGTGAGAGGCGATGCGAGGCAAGAGTGTAGCGCCTCATGTGTCCCAGGCGAGTCGATGTGCAAGAGGCGATGAAAAGGCAACGCCTTTGGCAGTTTGGCGCCTTTTTGAAAGTCAAGAGGCGTTGAAAACTCATGAAAGTCGCTCACTTAATTTTTTTTTATTTTTTTTTTAAATTTCTGTAGGACCAAACGACCTATTTTAGTATGGGTATAAATAAAAGAATAAAGCCCTAAATTTCCCAACTGATTTCGCGACTTCGACTTCGTCCATATTATTTCCAGATGTAGGCTTCAATCTTCAATATTAACCAAATATAAGAACACAAATGGACTCGTATGAACCCGGCGAACTCGTCTGTGGCTTCTCCATCGCCGGAGTCATCCTCACGCGCCGGCACCGGAATTTTCTGGCCGGGGCTCCACAGACTACCCAACGAACTTGGTCCCATGGTTGGTTTGTTGGTTTTGGGAGATTAAGCCTAGTTTTGTAATTTAATTGTTTATTTTATTTTTCCCCCCTACTTAGGTTTTTTTTCCTACTATGCTGCTTCCTCTTCAAAATAACCATGCTGAACTATAAAAAATGCATATCTTATTGTGTTTTCTTTTCTTATTTTTCTAATTACTTTACTTTTTTTTAAACTCTATTTTCTTTGGTTGCTTAACTATTTATTATATTATTTGAAATTTAACTAGCTCAAAATTTCAACTTTTGAAATTATGTTAGAACTTAGTTTCATAATAGCTCACTTATAACATGTTTTGTTGATATTTGTTAAGTTATATGTATTTTTCCTTAGTATTAGTGTTATTTTCATGAGCGCCTTTTTAGCGCCTCGCCTCTCACCTCAAATATGAACCCATCGCCTTTTTAGCGCCTTTCGACTTTGCCAGCTATGGTTTTGAGCTATTCAATCTCCCAATTTCATTAACCCCAAGGGGTGGGAGAGATACGGCATTCAAGGAAAAAACTTTGAGGTCCTTGGTTTCAATCCCCATACCAAGGGGCCATACTTACTTATCATAAAAAAAATCTCAATTATTACAAGCTGATTTTTTGTGTTTGTGTATATATATATATATATATATATATATATCTTATTTGTTTATGGGGGATATACTTGTGTTCACATCAAATATGTTTAAGCAGCTTTTTGTGCTCTATTCGAGTAATTGCCCAATTGGATATGCTTGCTAGTAACATTTCAATGAGAAGTGTCCAACCAAAACCAATACCCTTGTCCGAGTGTTTACATTCAATATATAAATATATATATATATATATATATATATAAGGAATTTTAGGATATGCTTGCTAGTAGCATTTCCAATGAGAAGTGCTGACCATATTAGATATCCTTATCAGAGGTTAAGTGTTGGTCTTGGGCACATAGCATATTCATTCTTCCTTTAATGAACTTAAAACCTGCAACTGAATTAAGCACCATTTGCTGTTTCCAGGCCTTGATTTCTAAAGCTAATGGCAGGGTAGAGAAGTTGCAACAGTCTGTCCAATCGTTGAAGGGGGAATATGAAAAGTTGGAGGTATTCTCTTTGCTTCTTAATTTTCAACTTAATTACTAGAAGGCCTTTCAATTGTTTACTGGAATCTTTCATTTTGTTTCAATATATTAATTTGTATGCTATGATTTCTTGATTCCTATAGTTTCTCTCTCTATATAAATTTTTGCTTCCTGAAGTTGTAGGATAGTGCTCAAATATGTATTAAAGCTCAGAAGATAATTTGAAACGAACAGAATCCAGAAGTATTAAAGGTGCTATAAGATGATCGGAACAATGTAAGCAAAATGTTGTTCAAGGTTCCATGTATTATTACTTTGAACTTGAAATTCAAGTCAAAATTAAGACTCAAAAATAATTCCTTCCAAACTAGTCAACCCAAATGACTTGCATGTTGGTCAAACTCAAACCAAAAGAAGAGAAGAGAATAAGAAGAAGAATATACACAATATTTACATCTTGAAGGAACAAGAAAATACTTAACTAAATTCCACAACAACAAACTAAATATCTACATTGTAGTAAGATGAAAAGAAAATCAAGATTTTATAAAGTCAACAAGAGTTTTTACAGTGTCAACCAAATTCCTTCTTCAAACAACAATATATAGCAAGTGATGTGCCCGGCCCAAATCCAGCCACGAGGGAAGCATGTGCGAGCATCACGTGCCAACCATGAGCTCAATAGTAGGGGCCCGCGCAAGCTCCAAGCAGAGCAGGCAGAGAGTCCGACCAGATACCGCCCTCCTTTCCCGTCCTAGCCTGAAGGACCACGGCTTTGCCTCTCCGACCAGGGTAGAGCAAATTAAATTGAGAACAACTCTAGAGGTAGGGGAAGACTGAAGCTCACATGGATGACAATATTTTAAAAAGGATATGAGTGACATCAACCTTGCATTGGACCATACAAAGTGGTGAACAAGGATTCATGTAGCCAACCCCAATAAAAAGGATACGAGTGATCATTCTCTTTAAGGATTTTACACTAATATCCAATAAATCTACAGGCATATTAATAGCATGTGGAGATGAGTGACCATTCTTTTAAGGATTTCACATGGATTTTACACTATTCCTTCAGAGCATTGTGGTGTTCAAATGGAAATAATCACTTGAAAAGCTTATGCTATAGCAAAGTAGTAGTTACATTGTCTTGAAGTGGTGAGTTATAATATATAACTTGCTTACACAAGTAACCTTTAATAATTTAATTGCCTGCCAGATCCTTCGTTAGATTTGGATAATAGACCTGTTATACTCAGTGTAATGACTTACTTTTACCTGCACTTCTAAGACTTCTTACTGTTACTTATTTCTCTATTTCTCTCAAAGAGTATTCATCTGGAAAAGTCAAGTATTTGAGTGATTATGTGAGAATAACCATATGAACGAAATTGTTTGCTGCAGCTATGCTGTTTTTGGGTCATGGTAATGAGTGCCCTGGGACACATGTCAATATTCCATTCTTCAGAAAAAATAAATTCATTGGGCATTGACGCATGTTCCCAATACAGAACATTTCTAAATATAAGGTTGTATTTTGAGATATGCTGAACAAACAAATTAACCAGAACTCCCAAGTGTTATTAACTCATTTAGTTCTGCTAGTTTCATTTCATACTGCCTGATCTTGGAAGGCCTAGGATTTTGCTTCAAAAATAGTGTCTGTTTGTAAGTTCAGACTCTGGTTTTTCTCCCCATGTGAGGAGTAAAATACTTATCTTTAGCATCAATTTTATCAGAGGATGTCATCAATAGCAGAAGAAGAGCTGAAGCGAGGAAGGACGAAACTCAGGTTTGTGCTTGTAGAATGAGCCAAGATTGTTATTCACTCTTTCGCATGTAATATATATTCAAATTCAATTAATCGTTTTGTACAGACAAGCAGGGAATCAAATCCAGGGGGCTATCCGCTCAACCTATAAGATTGAAAGACAAGCAGCGGGTATGCATCTAGATTCCAACTTGGTTTATTGCTTGGATAAGTTCTGATGGTTTTTCTTTATGTCAGGCTTGAAAGATGTCTTGAAAGAGCTTCCCAGCGGAGATGCATCTAAATTCCGATCACAAGTACACACTTTTTATTTATTTCCTTCCTCAAATGATTCCTTCCGTTATTATTGTCAATGCTCTCTTTCAAATGTTATTGTTTTTCTCTAGATAGCTTCTTTTCCATGATATTGCTAAGAAAGATGTGGTAGCATCTGTAAATATTAAAGAAGTGGTCGCATAGGTTCTTGATGAAAGTGGCTGTGGACTAAGTGGTTGAAAAAACTTTCTAGCCAACTTTTAAAATTCTTAGTGTACATAGCTTTATCAATAGAGTAATTCCACATAATCTCAACATGTCAACTATCTGACATGCTCATATATGAGCTCATCATTAGAACATAGTTCTATTGTAGTTGGAAACTAACTTCCTCTAGAATGATGTTGAAAATCCTTACTCTGGCAGTTAGCATGTCAAAGTGAAGAGTAGACTCCTACCCGACCCGCTCATGCCAGTCGACGAGGACACATGAGATCTTGCCAGTAAACCTTAGCTCCTGCATAGCAGGATCATATGGGGATGGACCTGCAGGCCTATTCTACCTACCCGCATGCAGTATCTCGCAAAGATTGTGGATAACATCCCATGGGTCACGGGTGTACTCGTGGAGTTGGCTATTATCGTCTCTTAAAACACCTTGGTAGGGACAACACCAAGGCAGAACAGGTTGCAGGGCACTTTTGGGATCACTGAGGGTTTTAGATTACAGGCTGGAGTACGGAGCTTCGTCACCTTACCCACCCGTCCGGATACACGTGGCCTAACTGGATAGTTGAAGGAGAACTGCAGCAGGTCCCATACGGACAGGCGGTGTCAATAGATGCTCGATCAGGGAATGCCACCATATTGTACAGCCCTCAAGTGCCTCATCACGTGAGCGAGTCATCTTTCAAACGACCCTCATATCATTTATGAGGCATGTTTGACCCAAGGGGTGGGAGAGATGACAAGGGCACACATGCAAAGACGTTCAGGTCTTTGGTTCCAATCCGCCTACTAACAAGCGGTCACACTTACCCATAAAAAATCATTTATGAGGCATGCTTTATGATTCTTGAGATCTGCTTCTGAGATCTTGCCTTCAAGCAGTTTTGTCCTCTCCCACAACCCTAGTTAGTCTACACTTTACCCTCCTCTCCATCATTTTTGCTGGCCTGCTATGTGTAACACCACAATTTGTTTTGATAGGTAAGTGTGGCTCCTTGTTGGTATGTGGATTGAAACCAAGGACTTCAAGGTCTTTGCCTGAGTGCCCTTGCCATCCCACCCCTTGGGGTCCAACACCACAATTATCCAACAATTACCACCCTTCAACAAAATATTTCAGCATTTTTTTTCAATGTGTGTGCATTCATTTTGTTGCCTCATACAATAGCAAGCATTGATATGTTGGTGCCTATATGCAGCTGCAAGCGAGAGTGATCTCGAGTGAGGGAGAGGGGAGCGTTTGAGGGGGGTTAGTTACAATAATATGAATTCAACCTGAAATATTTCGATTAAGACCAAACTTGACCAACATGCATCATTGGCAATATCACCCAAACTTGGACCCGTGTCTCATTGTTCACCAATTATCTACAGTGACCAAACTCTCTGCGATATGCTATTTTACTGTTGATGGTCTGGCCACTGTTGCAATTCTGATGATTCTATGAGGCTATACACATAATTTGCTGAAAGGAGCTTAGGGAGGCTATAGTCTTATGCATTGCTATAAGTGTGAATTGACAACAGGACAATATACTCCCTTGGTCTCGGTCCTTCTGTCGGAAAAAAATAGCCCACTTATCTATTGGAATGTCAACCCGGGACAATATTGAATCACTACTTAACATACATGATACATTTATCATGCTTTAGGTAATAAAATTTCAATCACTTGAACAATAATAATAATAATATCAATAGCAACTTCTAGAATTTCCTAAGAGCGAGTAAATTTTTATTGATCTTTGGTCAAAGTTTAACCAAGCTGACTAGTTGATCGATTAAAGTCGAAGTAGGATTATTTTTTTGAGAATCAGGGATTAGTTCTTTAACACGAGGTTGTCACTGTTTGTAGGTATTGCCAGATTCGGTTTGGCTGGATCCTATGTTTTTGGGGACATGAGAGACCTAGATATCTTTGATTTAATGAAAAAGTAGCTTTGATATCCTTTTAGAGCCTGTATCTTGCGTTTTGCCCAAAATACTGCGAAAAACACAGTTTTTCAGTTACAATCCATTTCAATGCAACGTTTAAATAAGTAGCTTTATCAAAACGGACCCTCTGTTTTCATTGTTACCAATTGGAGTTTTTTTTTTTTTTTTTTTTGAAGTCGTATTTTTTTTAAAAAAATGTGTTTTAAAAAAGCTGCACCAAATGTGCTCTCAGTTAAATGTCTTTAAAGTGCCTTTCAAGTTGAGCAATGCTAGACGTAGCACATAGGTTGTACTATACGTAGCACGTTTTGATGGAACTTGCCTGAAATGCCTTTGTGCCTAGTCAAAATTTAAATATTTCCGTTAAATGACGTTAGGTCTTGTCAGATTTTACAGAGGCTAGGTCTAAATTGCAAGAAAAAAATAATAGGTTTAACGGAACCTAACGAAATGTAAAAGAACTTAACGGTACCTAAAATGCCTTTCAAGTTGAGCAATACTAGACGTAGCACATAAGTTCTACTATACGTAGCACGTTTTGATGGAACTTGCCTGAAATGCCTTTAGTCAAAAAGTTAGGTCTTGTCAGATTTTACAAAGGCTGGGTCTAAATTGCAAGAAAAAAATAATAGGTTTAACGGAACCTAACGAAATGTAAAAGAACTTAACAGTACCTAAAAGGGAGGGCCCGGTTGGTACAACAAGCCTTGGGGTGGGGGTGGGGGTGGATTGGCAGGCCTTCCTTTTTTATTTTACTTGCGGGTGGCGTTGGGTGGCTGGGCAGGCCACCACCAGCAAGGGGGATGGTGGTCCAACCGGCCATAAAAAATATCATTTTTTTTCCACTCGGGGGCATTTTAGGCGAGTTTCTTGAAAACGTGCAACATTGAGTGTTTACGTTCAAGTATTTTTATTTCCTATTAACCCCTCATATTTTTGCTTTTATATTCCTTTTCCAGTTGAATGTTAGTTTCTCAGTTCCAAAATTATTGTTCTGTTCCGATACACATTAAAGCCCATGTATGTGGCCCATAATTAAAGTATGATGGAAAAGTAATGATAAAGTGGTGAAAGTGTTGTCCTAAAAAAGAATGTTTCAAACAAGACAACTATTTTGAGATGGACCAAAAAAGAAAGCATGACAATAATTTTGGATGGAGGGAATATTATGCTAGGATATACCAATAGAGACGTAAGATGGAAAATAAAAATTATAATGCTTGCTCGGATACATGTAATCTACAGCGATATGAATGATATCACAAATCAAATTTCACAACCTGAACTGAGTACCTGTATCCATATGCATAAAAACTTGAAAAATGTTTATACAAGCTAAATGAGAGAATATTGTTTTGTTCTTTGAGAAGCTCAATTACCGTATTTCCCTTATCATTTCTTATTAAATGATGATGAAAGCACTAATGGTGGATGATCTGGTTTAAAGGTGAATAACCTTGCTTTGGAGGCAAAGCAAGAAAGGATTGCTCTAAGCAAAGAAGTTAAAAAGATCAATGACTATGGGATCTCAGTCTGAACTCAGCTTCCACATGGGCTAACTTTGCTGGAATTTGCTAAAAATTAGAACTGCAGTGATGGTTTCTGTTTTTCCGTAAGTAAACACAATCTTCATAACACATATATTGTGTCTGAATTTTGTTAGAGGTGGTTTTAGATTTGAAAAACCAATAGAGCCTTCTTTTTGGAGAAGTGCCGACTTCTCCTTGTCAAAATTTATTAACCCCAAAGAGGGAGAGAATCATAGAAAATGCACAAGTTTGTGGGTAGTATGACCTTTAAGTTTCTGTAGCATGAGGCTACACAGTTGGATTGGTTTTGTTTGATCTGAATGCTAGAAACTTCTGTAACTGTATTACCCGTATTATTCCTATAATAATCTTGGAAAAGCCCAAGCGTTTGTGGCTGTTATGAGCAAGTTTGTTGTGTTTTCGTTTAAGCCATTTGAGTGTAATTTTTTTGGAGTAAATTTATATCATTATATGAACACGAAGAATTAGGTTTGATATTAGTAGGATGACTTTCATCTTTCGGTTGCTTGACGATCACAATGCTCGTTTGCTGCTACTTATAATTTTTTGGTTTTCATCCATGGATTAAAATTAGTTTGTAATTGGCATATGCAAGCATATATACCACTCCCTCTTTCCCAAAAGATTGCAGTGCTTGTGCCTGATCCAGCACCTCCGTTCCGGGCAAAGAGTCTATCATTCCATTTTGGAATGCTTCACTCAAAGAGTCCACTTTTAAAAATTAAGGTATACAAGTGTCATTTTATTATTAATGAGTTGCAAAAATGTTTTTTTTTTTTTTGTTTTTTTTTTTTTTTAAAGTTTAACTTTCAAATGGACTGTTTGCTCGAAACGGAAAGAGTAATATATTATAAATATTATGGTAATGGGTATTTTTCAAAGATATTGAGAGGAAGACCATCAATTAAAGTACCAATCAAAGTCATTATGTAACCGCCTCCTTTATTATTTGTATTTCACATTTTGGTTTTTAATCAAATTAACAAGCAGTATAGCTGTTCTTTGAGAAGTGCGATTATTACCATATTGCCCTTGCATCATTTGGTTTTAATTGATGGTAAAAGCCATTGCTAATGGTGGATGTTCTGGTTTTTAAGGTGTTTGACCTTCCTTCGGAGGCAAAGCGAGAAGTAGTTATGTGGGGAAAATTTTGTGTCGGGTTGTTTTCCAAAGTTTGTAACAGCTACAAATCATCATGTTTTTTTAAGCCGGAAAAAGATGTTTTTGGAGATAAAATGACTATGATATTCGTAATGAACCGAAGATGTACTATGGATTACTTACCTAGTGCATTGTATTGTATCAATTTATGCATTTCGAAGCATGATTTTGATGAATGCTTATCTGTATCAGTTGACACAAATTGGTGGAATGCGATGCATACAAATCATGAATCAAAATCATAACGATGCATCGGGGATCCAAATCAATGCATCGCGATTAAAATTCAATGCATCATGAGGCAAACTAATTTCGAATGCATCTCCTTTGGTTTCTTACTTCTTTTCCGTCGTAAGCCTTCTTCCTTCTCCTCCTCCTCATCTTCTGCCTTTATCCCTATGGAAAAATCTTTCAACCCAATCCAAGTTCATTTCAATATTGTACTTAATGAATCAGAAAAATCGTTTACCTTTTAAGGGCGTTACCCTCAAACCTTAACGAAGGGGTCATGTGATCAATATTTTTAAAATAGATTTTAGCGTCTGAGAAAAAAAACAAGCGACTGGAGCAACTATAAATTTAGCAAAAGGGATGGACCTACAATTTCCCCAAGGCACATAGATAGTTGCATCTGAAGTCGGAACTCACACCCTATCATAGACCTGATAATTACAACTCAAAACATGTTAACCCATACAACCCGACTTGAAAATTACCCGATCCAATTCGATCATTTTTTTTGGGTCGAAACGGGTTATCCATTTCGATCCCCAAAAATAATGTGTCGATTTGGGTTGAGTTAAAGCGAATCGAACCCGTTACCCATTTGACTCATTATTTTTTTGATATATAAATGTAGGTTTTTGATAGAAAATATGGGTTGACACGTCAACCCGTCATGACCTGTTATCCATTGTGACCTGAGCGAACACATTGTGACCTGATTAATTTTGGATCATAACGGTCACGACCCATTTCAACCCAACCCATATATAACTCAACTCACCCGATCCCCAGTCCTAACCTATTATAATCTTTTCTACTATTTATTGTCACTTGGGGTTTGCTAGTTCCCTTATAATTAATGCCCCGTTCCTAAAAAAACAAAGTTTCTCCTTTCCTTTTAAAATCGTTTTTAAAAAGTAATTCATTTTCTAATATATTTTTTAGTAAGTTATCTTTATCAATTTATCCTTGATTTGATTCACATATTTAATTGATGATCTCACTTTCACTTCGATATCCTTATAAATTATATAGAGTATTATCAATGTAGAAAAAATTGAGGTCCACCTAGTATATAACACATTTTTTTGAAGGAAAAGAAACTATTTAATGAAGTTTTGGAGGAAATTTCTGGATATGACATGTTAACCAATTTTATTTTTACTCTTGATAACGCTCTCAATTATTTGACATATTAGTTGAGAATTAAAAAATACATTATAGTCATCATTTTTCTTATAAAAAAATAACTTCCATTTTGTTTTTCACGTTTTTGTCAAATTTCAAAGAGGTGGAAGCCACGCCTAATAGGATTCAATCCCAATGAACTAATGACATTGGCTAGTTCCATCTAATTCTCTCTCCCCTTTTCCCATTGGCATCCATGTGAATTGTGATCCCTCTCATCACCTTCCACGTGAATATTACTATCTTTTCTTTATCTATGGATGCCCTTATGCTCTCTCTCTCTTACTGTAAAATTGAGACTTGAGAGTACATAAAATATAAATTAGTCTCATCTGATCCCTATCACGTGGAAGGTCACTCTCATCCCTGAATTGGTGGTTGAACCATAAATATTAACTTATTACCCAAATTATCTTCCTTTTTAAAAAAAAATAAAAAAATAGGGAAAATCTAAACAAAGAGAATCGGTAATAAGTCAGAAAATTACTGATCCAAGAACTCAACATATCAAATTTTGAAACAAAAAGACGTTTGACATTTTTAACCCGTAGCGATTTAGCCACGTGTTCCGTGACGACGTCAGCAGATCTCGTAGTTACGGTGGTGATGGTGTCCGTATAGCTGGTGGTGTACTTCCGGCTGCTGCTGATGTTCATGTTGTCCTCCTTCGTGCATCTCCTTCTGTCGTCGCAGCTCCATAACCTTCCTGTGCGAGTTCGAGTGTTGTGTCAACACGAAAGTCGGACTCGCTGCGGGCCTGTACTCCGGCACCAGCCGACCAGACTTGTACCTCACGCCGCACGCGTTGCATAGCGTCTTCGGTCCCAACGGCCCCGTCCGCCACTGCGGCGTCTTCTCCGATGCACAGTGCGTGCACCGACGCGGTGTCGTCTCCGACGTGTCCGACGAAGACGGTGAGTACACCTCCCTCTTAATTTTCGTGCTCACGTGTTGTTTTGCTTTCGCTACGGTCGGAGTGACGGATTCCGGTGTGGAAGTCCACGTAGTGGTGTTGGTTGAGGGTGCTCGGCTTCGTTTACTCCTCGACCGGCTGTGAAACGAAGTCTCGGACCGGAAGTTTATAGTTCCGGTGACATTATTTTGTGGATAATCGGAGAATGAGTCGTCAACAAAATTCGAAAGCCATTCCAGCTCCGCTACGTCATCATTCTACAACAAAAATCAAACAAAAGACTAGTAAGCAAAAATTACAAATATATATCCACTCTTTGTATAATCATAGCGAAATTGAGATTGGAGAGGTGAAAATTTAAGAGAAATCAGATATCAGAGGGATATATAATTGGGATAATTAGTACTTACGGGTACGCAGAGAGTGTTGGTGAAGTCGGTGGCGGAGTACTGGTAATTGGGAAAAATAGAGGCGGATGAAGTGTTGTCGGAAGAAGGAGGGTGATGGTAATGGTGGATGTGGAGATCGGAGTCGGTGGTGGTGGTGGCTGCGGCGGCGGAGGGGATGAAAAGTTCGTAGTCTTTGGAGAAGTCGAGAAGGTCGTCAATGTCCATATCTTCGCAACTATTACACAACTCAACTCAACTCAATTCAGCCTCGGCCCCGGTTAACTAGCTGGAGTGGGCTACTACTCTCACTCTAACAGTGAATTGTTAGAGAGAGAGAGAGAGGAGGGGATGGGGAGGAGTGAGGGGGAAGGAAGAAGAGGGGTTAATATAGGATAAAGGAACTCCATAGATTAAGGTATTTCTTTTGGGGGTGTGAGGGTGGGAGGGGGGCAAAGGAACGTGGGTAGAGTGACCATGCAATGTGAAGGCTGTTCAGCTGCCCAGCCTTAGCCTCCTTATTTTTATTCTTCTTTTTTCCTCTTCTCTCTCTCTCTCTCACACACACACACACACTTTCTTTCTCACTCCTCACTCAATTGATCAGTTCTCTCTCTCTCACACACTGATTTTTGCAGTGTGGAATATTAGTGTTAATTTAATGGATGAGTGGGTTGCAGGCCGGCCAGGATTAAGGACTAAGGAGAGTGCATGCATGGATGGATAGTAGCTAGGTGAAGGATCATCGATGAATAAAATCATATTCATGGACATTATGTTGGCTCTCTAGTCTCTACACCCCCAATTGCACACTTCTTTATAATTCTAACTACTCTTCTGCCTTTTCCTCATTATTCATTCTTGGTTTTCTCCACTCTGCACCAAAATCTACTCCGTAAATGAGTCTTTCATGACCTGTCATTGGAAATTAGTACACTTATTGTTTTTACGGACCCGCACCTGCAATTGTTTATCCCACCCATATCACATTCCCTGAACCTTACTCTAAAGTCTAAATTACATGTGTCCTTATTATGTCTGCACATTTATTTTTGTTAACAAACAAATTAAACGTAAAGAAATTTATGTCTTAAGTGACATAATTTTTTTTACTAAAAACACTAATTTTTTAATAAATATTATAAAAATAAGGAAAAGCAACCGTATAAGAGAAAGGAGGCAAGACTTGGAGAAGAATTTTTGTGTATTATGCATTCACTGTAGGGTTACATATATACTAACAATCATATACCGTGACCTAAGTTAAGCTAATTACTATAATAACTATAATTAATCTAATTACAATTATGACCTATACATACATGGCTAATACCCCCCTTGAGCCAGATGACCAAATGGGAAACACAACTTGACTGATAAGGATTGGAAGCGAGGCTTGGGCAAACCTTTGGTAAAGACATCGACTAGTTGATCGTCCGAAGAGACATAATGTAGCACTAAAAACCCATACGCAACCAATTTATGAAGAAAATGGTAATCAATTTCAATGTGTCGGGTTCGAGCATGAAAGATCGGGTTGCGGGCCATGTGGAGCGCTGAAATATTATCACAATATAGAGAGGGATGAGAGAGCGGTATGTCAAGTTCACATAACAAATATGCAAACCACTAAAGCTCGACAGTTGTAGTTGCGAGAGCACAATACTCAGCCTCACTGATGGATCTCGATATAGTGGGTTGTTTCTTTGTTGTCCAAGAAACAAGATTGGGACCAACAAAGATACATGCACCCATTGTCGAACGTCGATCATTCGGGTCACCAACCCAATCAGAGTCAGAATAGGCCTTCACGAAAAGGTTAGGAGAAGGATAAAATGCGAGTCCTAATCGAAGAGTACTACCTTTAACAAACCGAAGGATCCTCTTTTCCGCTTGTAAATGACCAATGCGAGGTTGGTGCATGAATTGACACACTTGATTAACTGAGAAGGCAATGTCTGGGTGAGTTAAGGTAAGATACTGTAAACCCCCGACCATACTACGGAAGCGAGTGGCATCTGTCAACAATTCCCCCTCCAACGCACCCAACTTAGAATTGGAAGTTGTAGGCGTAGAGACATGTTTACAATATGTCATATTAAATCGCTCGAGGAGGTCAAGAGCATAACGAGTTTGACTTAATCGGAACGTGTCACCCATTTGAGTAGCTTCAATGCCGAAGAAAAAACTCAAATATCCTAACTGGCCACTATCAAATGTAGCACAAATATCATCAATGATAGAAGAGACGGCCAAAGACGACGTGCTGGTGATAATAATATCATCCACATAAACAAGGATAATAGTTAACGACGAGTTAATGTGTCGGATGAAGAGAGAAGAATCTGCCCGACTATTAATTAAAGAAGCCATGCCCAAGAAGAAACTCATGAAGGCGATGATACCAAGCACACGAAGATTGTTTAAGACCATATAACACCTTGTCCAGTTTACACACATGAGTGGGAGCCGACTGGGCAATAAAACCAGGGGGTTGTTTCATATACACATCCTCCTGAAGCAAACCATTCAAAAAAGCATTCCGAACATCTAGTTGTTTGATGGCCCAATGTCAAGAATGAGTAATAGCAAGAACCGTTCGAATGGTTGAAGGCTTGACCACGTACGGGACTAAATGTCTTATCATAATCCAGACCAGCCTGTTGACTGAACCCCTAAGCCACCAAGCGAGCGTTATAACGCTCAAGAGACCCATCTACCTTTCGCTTAACCTTGTAGATCCAACAACAACCGACAACATTCATACGTGGATCAAAGGGGACAAGATGCCAAGTTTGATTCTTGTGAAGAGCAAAAATTTCCTCTATCATATCGTCACGCCAATGAGAAAACTGAGAAGCCTGTTTGAAAGTGCGAGGTTCATAGATAAGGTGATCACAACAAATCGCTGCTAACGCATGAGGGAGCGAATACGGAGAAGTATTCCAAAGCAACTCCTCAACATTGCGATACCAACGAAGAGACAATGAATCCGGGGTGAATTGAGGAAACGTACCAGTTGAAGAGGGATCATGAGTGACATGAGTATCATGGCTAATAGGAGAACTAGTAGATGTAGGCGAGTCATAAACACTTGGAGATAAATGAAAATGTATTGGAGTAGTACCAAACACAGGCTGTCCGGATGAAGAATGCGATGTAGCCGGCTGAGGGAGCTCATTAGGACCAACATTAGCAGTGCGAGGCTGAATTGGAGTAGACGGTTCAACGTGTACTAATGTAGGAGGTTGCACGACTGAAGCAGTAGGCAGAATGTGCACGTCACAAGTAGTTGAAGAAACAGAACCGTCTGCTAAGTTGCGGTGCAATGCTGGACCAGTAACATGAGCGTGAGCAGTCTGTTGTTGTAGAGGAAAATGTGTTTCATCAAACATAACATGTCTTGAGATATAAACCCGACTAGTCACAAGATCCATGCACCTGTACCCTTTACGACAAACATCATAGCATATCCAAGAAAAACACAGTGTATGGATTTGGGCATAAGTTTGTGTGAATTGTAATGTTTAATGTGTGGAAAACATGTACATCCGAAGACTTTAAGAAACCGATAGTCTGGTTTTCTTAAAAGTAATTTTTGATAAGGTGAGATGAATTTATGTTGACATATCGGAAGCGAATGATAAGATGAAAAGCAGTGTTAAAAGCTTCTAGCCAAAATTGATATGGAACCTTTGGTTGGGACATGAGACACAAACCATTTTCAACTATATGACGATGCTTGCGTTCAACGACGCCATTTTGTTGAGATGAGTAGGGACAGGTAAGTTGATGCCTAATCCCGAATTTGGATAGAAAAGAAGTAAAAAGCGCCTAGTAAATTCACTCCCCGTCAGTTTGAACAATTTTAATAGTGTGAACGACATATATGCGACGAGATAATTGCTTTTCAAATTTTGTTTTAAACTTAGCAAAATCACTTGTACCATCAGATTTGTGAAACAAGGGAAAGAGCCATACAAATTAAGAATAATCATCAATAATAGAAAGATAAAAGCGATAACCATGAATAGATTTCATGGGGGAAGAACCCCAAACATCTAAATGAAACATATCAAGAGGGTGTACTGCATTAAAAGTTCTAGAAGAAAAGGACAATTTGCTAGATTTCCCCAAAGGGCATACATGACACTTGTGAGAATCACTTATTTGACCATGGACAGGTAAACTAAATTGCTGACACAAAACTTGAAACACTTTATTAGATGGGTGACCTAGACGGGTGTGCCAAACATCTTGATTTGATCTTTCACCAAGAAGAGCAAGAGGGCTTTCTTTGGACTCGGAATTGAAGGACAATTTGTATAACCAGCCAGAATTACTGCCAGAAATGAGTCTCCCGCGTCTGATTGTCCTTAACATGAAAACAACACGAATCAAGTTCAAAGAAACAATTATTATCTTTAGAAAATTGTCAGATAGATAATAAAGGCTTATGTAAATGGTAAACATGCAAAACATTATTAAGGCAAAAAGACCGATTATTGGTACGAATAGAAGATTTACCAATGTGTGATATGTGCAACTTAGACACATTTCCAAAAACAACTGCATCGTTACCTGAGTATGGTGAATAGTCATAAAAGGCGGAGGAATCAGAGGTCATATGGTTGGTGGTGCCGGAGTCAAGGATATATGGCTTGGTCTGTGCGACGTATGCAACATTAAATCTTTGAGAACACGTTTGAGCACTATGTCCACTTTTGAAACATAATTGACATGTGACATCATTATGTAGTGAATGCTGGAAATTGCCAGGATATAGAGTTGGAAGAATACCTCTTCCAGACCCAAAATTACCGTGATTGGAGTGTGATCTTCCTCGCCCACGTCCATTACCACGACCTCTCCAATTATCATTCGTCCTCCAGTTCCCATTGCCCCGGTTTGAGTTGTTACCACAAACACTGCCCCGATGTCAACCTCCACCTCGGTTCCTGTTTGCAGCAAAGTGTGCTTGATTATTTGAAGTGTTGTTCTCTTGGGACTGATTCGGTTTCTCCGCTACAAAAGTTACAGTTTGGTGTTGTGGCACGGAGAATTTAAGCTGCAAATTTTCTTCTTTAATCAACAGTTCAGTAAGATCATCAAAGGATATAGATTGACGAAAGTTGGAAGACGTTGTTGATGTAAGGAATTCCTTATATTCTTGTCCAAGACCTCCAAGTACACGCCGAATAACTTCCTTCTCCTCTACATGTTCGCCTACCGCGGTAAGTGCATCAGAAATAGTGGTAGCCTGCAACAGTGATATAAAGACTTTGGTCTCCTTGTTTAATTCATGTAGTTTGTCCTTGAGGTTTTCAATCAGTAAAGTCGAGGTTGCCCCGAAGCGTTTAGCCAGAACCTCCCATGCCTTTGGTGCTGTGTTACTGGAGTTTAGATACTGTAAAATAGAGGGAGTTACGGTACCCTTAATCTAGCCATATATCAGAGCAGTTATCGTGGTCCACAGTTTGTGAAGGGGATTAGAAGACCCATCAGGGAGAGTTTGTGAAAGTGGTGTTGGATCGATAACAAACATGAGTTTGTGAGTTCTTAACATGGTTTTGAACAAACCACTCCAATTGACGTAATTGTCTTTGGTGAGGTATGTTTGGCCCATGATTGCATTTGGGTTGTATAAGACAGGAAGAGAATAAGGTTTAGTCGCTGTAGAGCTTGAAGCATCAATTGATAGACTTGATCCTTCCATAGCTCTGATACCATGTAAGAATAAGGAAGAGCAGCCGTATAAGAGAAAGGAGGCACGACTTGGAGAAGAATTTTCTGTGTATTATGCATTCATTGTAGGGTTACATATATACTAACAATCATATACCGTGACCTAAGTTAGGCTAATTAGTATAATAACCATAATTAATCTAATTACAATTATGACCTATACATACACGACTAATAAGTATTATACTTTTAACTCTTGATATCTTATTCATCCAAAACTCGTTGGACAAATAAATATATCATTTTGATACTTTCACCGAGTAGAACACATTTGCGCAATAATATTCGCTAACAAACACGTAAAAAAATTCGTGCATCAAGTTGCATAAGTTCTCTCACTAAAACACTAATTTTTTTAACAAGTATTATACTTTAAGTCTTGATATATATATCTTATTCATCCAAAACCCGATTTGGACAAATAAATATATCATTTCGATGCTCTCACCGAGTAAACCACATTTGCACAATTAACTTTACCAACAAACAAATGACACGTAAAGAAATTCGTGCCTCAAGTTGCATAATTTTCTTTCACTAAAAACATTAATTTTTCAACAATAGAAAAGATGTATACCGCATTGGTTGGAAATTGATATTGATTTTAAAAATAATATTATTAAATACCAATAGAAGAGATGTATCATACATTAGTTGAAAATTGATATTGATTTTCAAAGTCATTTGATAAAATACTTCCACCATTATTATCAATAGAAGATGTATATTTCACATTGGTTAGAAAATGATTTTGATTTTAAATTATTTTATATTATTACCAATAAAATAGATGTATAACACATTGTTTAAAAAGAAAATATTAGATTTTAAAATATTTAGATTAAAAACTTTCACATTTACAAGAGATGTATCTCACATTGGTTACAAAATATTCTACTATTATTACAAATAGAAGAGATGTATCCCACATTGGTTAGAAATTGATGTTGGTTTTCAAAGTTTTTTGATAAAAAACTTCTACTATTATTACTAATAGAAGACGCATATCTCATATTGGTTAAAAAATGATGTTGATTTTTAATTATTTTAAATTATATAAAAGACTTACTATTATTTGCAATAAAAAATATATATCACACATTTGTTATAAATTGATATTAGTTTTAAATTACTATTATTACCAATAAAAGAGATAATCTTATATTAGTTAAAAAGTGATGTTGATTTTAAAAGTCTTTAAATAAAAAGACTTCTACTTTTATCATCAATAAAAGAGAAGATAAGAGATGTATCCCATTACATAGAAATAGATGTTGACTTTAGATTTTTTTAAATAAAAAACTTCTACTACTATTACCAAATGATGAGATGTATTCTATATTGGTTAGAGAGTGATAAAAAAAACTTCTACTACTATTATTATTCTCATATGAGACTTATTTTGTTTTTCAACCATTACCTATTAATAATAAATATTAATAATTAATACAATAATGAGATATTAATATCTATTATATAATTTATTCTATTGTTAATAGTAGAAGTCTTATATATATATATATATATATATATATATATATATATATATATATATATATATATATATATATATATATATATTTACATTCAATATTATTTTCAAACTAATGTGAGATACAACTCTTCTATTAGTAATAAAATGTTAGATTTTTAATCTAATAACTTTTAAAACCAAAATCAATTTATAACAAACATGAAATACATCTCTACTAATATTACCAATAGAAAAAATATATCTTACATTGATTATAAATTGATGTTAGTTTTGAAAATATTTTCATTAAAGATTTTTACTTTTAGCATTATAGAATAAATATTACATTTTGCACTCCCCTCACACACATATCAATTAAGAAGATCCTTATTTTTTTTTCCTAAATTAGAAGATAATCTACTTTCTCCTAATTGGCAATGAGAAGATCTCTTCAATTGTATACTTTTCTTAATAATAAGAAAAGGGTTAAGAAGAGGCTTTTTATATACTCCCTCTATTATTAATCTTATTAGTGCCCGCTATTAATACTTGATATCGTATTTTGAGATTATAAATGTTAATCCTAATTTTTTAGTGAGGCTTAATAGTTGGTATTAATAGTGAGGGGATAATGACTTTATCCGGATAACTCGTGTTATTAGTCCCGACCACTTATTGCGTACCAAACATCAGGTAACTTGGCTTATTAATCCTATCTGGCCTTAATCCTGGCTACCAAACGACACCTTAGTTCCTAAATAATCGTTATATTTAATCTGGCGTACAGTTTAAGAAAAAATAATTGACTTGATTATTTATATTGGTTTAATGTGTAGTTTTCTTTAAAGCCCATGTGTATGTGGCTTATAATTAAAGTAGAGTGAAAAAGTAAGGATAAAATGATAAAAGTGATATTCTAAAAAAGTAAGTTTTAAATTAGACAATTATTTTGGGACGAACGAAAAAAGAAAGAAGAACGATAATTTAGAGACGGAGGGAATATATACAAAGGGATGCTCTTAGAGTATGTTTAACAGTGTCTCATATGAGGTTTTATTGGGGTTTTTGAAATACAACGGAGTATCACCGCTCAATCAAATGGGAATTTGGTTTGATTTCGCCTCTTCAGGTCTCTGTCTATGAGACTGCCTTTATTCCGAAAAAAAGTGTCCACTTCCAGCCTTTCTCTCTCTCTCTCCAAATGAGTAGCTTCCTTTAATATATTTTTTTCTTTTTCTTTGAGTTTTGGCTTTTTTGCAATTATAAAAAAAATACAAAAAATATATTTTTAAAAAGTACACATTTTTATCTATAAATAGAGACTTGGTTTGATTTATTTGGACACCTAATGAATTTTTTCAAAATTTGAAGTTATTGAAGATAAAGATGGTGGGATATATAAGATTATTGGGGTTTGTGTCAAGCTGTTGTATATGTTTTTTTGTTTGGGTAGTTTATGGATATCATATGAATTTTTATATTTATTTTTAATAAGTTGGGTAGTATTTGAAGATCTAATTAGATCCATTGTTGTATATGCTCTTATACAGCTCGTGAGACGACAGCTGGCAAACTCCTCTCTCTCTCTCTGTGAAAGACCTACTACGACGGCTCGGAGTCGGAGAACAACTAAATGTCGGTGGGCGTTTCTCTTTTTCCATACTCACAAAAGAGAGAAAGAGAGTAGTTGGGGGGGGGGGCGTTAAAATAGGGAGGTACAGTCCGTACGATTGAACACCCTTTTTGTGTTTTTTACTTGCTGTACGTCTTTGAGCATCAATGATGATTTGACGTGTATTAAGGAGGCACGTACTTTCCAAAGCCACCCATTGCCACCTAGGACTACTCTTTCCTCTTTTACCCTCCACAAAATTACAGAAACTAATCTCTCCGCGTTAGCCGTGATCATGGTCCGTTCCGTTCAGTTTTTCCTTAAATGTTGAAGAATTAGAACCAGCCTGATACTTCGATGCTTACAACTTACAAAATATTTAGAACTAACCAAATATATATAAAAATCAATACTTTGATTCCTTCCTAAACTAATTCAAAATTCATGAGAATTAGAACTGAATTAATAATTTGATTTTTAATTATTTAATAGAAACAAAATAGTAATCTTCTGAGTCTTATTGTGTTTATCTTATCGTTTTATGAAATTAATGGAGTTTTTTTATTTATACTGAAATAAAATTAAAAATATAACAAATTTGTTCATGAGATTAATGGAGTTTCTTATTTATATTAAAATAAAAAATAAAATTGTAAAAAAACAACAGAATTTGATTTGATATTTTGATAAGGTTAGATTAGATATTAAAACTCATAATAATCTTAACGGTCGAAAAATAAATGAAAATTTTCTATTTATATTTACAGCTATATTAATATATATATATTGGTCTGATCTAGTTTTAAAACTAGTTTATTAATATTAAAACCGAAACCAAACCAATTATTCAGTTTTACTAAAACTCAAACTGGTTGGTTCGTTCCAATTTTAAAATTTATTTGCTCACCCTACTCCGAGTACAATCCCCCAACCTTTCCTATAAATAAATAAATAAAAATCAACCTTTTTTCGTTAATCTTTTACTTTTAAAAATTACCTTTATTATTTTATTGTTAATTCTTTTATTACTTTAATGATGACCTTTATTCTACACGAGTTTAAATAAATCGTGGCACCACTAACTTATAAAAAAAAGGCGATTAATTTTTCCTTTGTACTCCCTTTGTTTTAAATAATTTTTTTGTGGTGTGATCAAATATAGTGAATATTTTGTTTGTAGCGGAGAAAATAAATACTTTCATCGTTTCATACAAAGAGTTCTTATTTGAAAATATTTTTTAAGAAAATGACATTTTAAGTAGCGTATTAATAATAAAATGATACTTTTGTATTTTAATTTTTGAAAATAAATTTTTTAAGTCTGAAAATAGAATAGTAGATTTTTTATCCGAAATGAAGAGAATATTCTTTAAATGAGATGCCCGCTTAAAAGAAATTAGATGGTGTCAAAATGATACTTATATATCATTTGGTATTCCCTATGTCACTAAAAAATTAAACTGTTTCAAAGAATATGTTATTTTTTTAGGAACATTTTTAATATTTTATCATTAATTTTATTTTCACATTATTTAATACTCTCACTCATCTCATATTTATAATAAAGTTAATTATTTTTTAACATACGTATATATGATCAAATCAGAACAATCTCTAAAAACGAAGTAAGTAGTAGTCCTTGTAACAAACTTTGTTTTATATTATGGATCATCGTTAACACTTTAATCTCAGTAACTACATTTAATTATTCTCTTTCGTAAAGCATTAAAGATTAAAAAAAAAGTCGAGAATTTTTACTTTTTCCAACTACTTCATATGTGAATTATTATTATTATTATTATTATTATTATTATGAGTTAATCCCTTCGTTCTAAGTAATAATCATGAGGTCCATGAAATGGGAGATCTAATCCACACCTTTTAACATGTAGTATATTATATAGTACAATAATAGCTAGTTTAGTTACTTAGTTACTTGTAGTTTGTTATTATAAATAAACTTTTAAGTCCAATGTCTCGAAATCTTGTTCGTAATTATTAACTTGTAGATTAATAATGCTAATTCATGCTTCGATAACACTGACACATTAGTTAGTAACTTAGTATTGACTCCACATTTACAACCACCAAGTTAATCCATAATGCGTGTGCTCATTGGTATTGAGTCCACACGTTATTATTTTTTAAATAGCTATTCTGTAAAACCGTTTATTATAATTTAACTCATTAACACACAATAGATAAAATAAACGAATCAATCATACATAAAATTCATTAATCATTCATTTGAAAATGGCTCAACTATACCAAAGACACTCCTTCGAGCTTGACACCATTAGTTTTCTCTTTTAATATTAATGATCGAGAAAAAACGTTACTACTAGAAATATAGAATAATCACATTGATTTCCCTAATTATAAAACTAAAACCAACCCAGATGATGTATCACGTGCATCAACATTTGTACCTTGCAGTAATCAGGCGAATGGCTGAACTAGTGCACTAAGCAACAGTGGAGGAGTAACACTTAAAAAATAGACTCGGGTTTCATCTTACAAAAAGCCACCATGAAGGAAGTTACAGCTTCACAGTTCACCCTTAAAGAAAGAGAATAGAGACCTCGATATCCGTGTCCATTAAGAAATAAGAGTGGGGGGAGTGGGGATCGAGTGGACTTACCGGAGCTCTTGGGAGAAGGAAGAGAGAGAGAGAGAAAGAGAGACATTATTGAATCACGTGAGGGGAGGGTGATCCCGAGGCAAACAGCACGGCACGTGCATAGGTCATGTCATGTGCTCTCAATCTCATTTGATCACTTTTGTTTGTGGCCTTGTGGGAGATTATGTACTACTGCCACCACCGTTTACAAATTGTCGGTCTCTTTTAATACTCCCCCCTCCCTCCCTAAATTATCGTTCTTCTTTTCTTTTTTATCCGTTTCAAAATAATTATCCATTTTAAAATTTATTTTTTTAAAACATCACTTTTATCATTTTACTATTATTTTTTCACTTTACTTTAATTATGAATCACATACACATAAACTTTAAAAGAAAGGAAACTACATATTAAACCAATATTAATAATCCAGTCAAATAGATTTTCTTAAACGGTGCGTCGAATCAACCAGGATAAAAAATTAAAGACGGAGGGAGTATATAATTTTGTCTCTATATTTTCTATTTAAATGATAATTGATATTAAAAAAAATTAAAGTGATTCTTCAACTTAACTTTAGATTTTATATAAATCCTTCCTGATATTATCTTTATAAAAAACTTTATTTTTTTTTATAAGAAAACAATTTTGCCATTTCTTCTTTTTATAAAACCCTATTTTAGGAAACCACACACACACACTACAAATCAAATCCAACTTTTCGATCTCAGTGTCCCCAAAAAAGAAGAAGATTTAAGTTCTTTAATCAACGTAGCTCTCACTTTCTATATATCTTTGACCAAAAATAAATAAAAATATAAAAAAACATTATTTCACTAACAACCACAATCTTCACCTACCTCCTCTCTTCAACAACAATGGCAGCCTCCTCCTTATTCTGATCTCCACCCACCTCCTTCTCTCTTCACTCCCAGCTCCAAATGGGTTTTTCTGGCAAATTTGTTTCTATGCAACAAGGTTTCTCTCTCTTTCTCACACCTTGATTTGTTCTCTCTCTCTCTCTCTCTCTCTCGCAGAGTTGTCAAAACACTCGGAAATAAAAATGACCAAATTTGTTTTACTTCAAGTGGCCCAATGTTAATCCATCGAATCATGGGTTACCCTTTAATCTCTAACACCGATGAGACTATTTCACTTGGGATAAGACAACGGTCAACAGAATAAACACCTATGGATTATCAGTTTATCACACACACAAAACAACAATGCACACTTTGAAATAGGATGTTGTTTGAGTATTTTGAAACTATGAGCCTTTAAACAAGGATCAATTTTCTTTTCTTTCTGTACATCTTGTGGGCTGTGGTAAACTGGTAATACATTGTTTATAATCTATGCAACTAGGTTTCTGAAATAAAGATGAACGTCCTACAACCGAGCTTTATTAACAGCTTGACTTCGACTTCCATTCGTTAGCCAACCAAATTTCTCAAAATTAAAGTAATATGGTGACCTATGATTCATTAATATATACCCCCTGTTTTCACTTCACCATCATCACCTTGACTTCCCCACATTCATTTCTCTCTCTTGCAAAAGTAAGCCCAATACGTTGAGATCGGTCCACATTTCTTTAGATTCCTGTTTCCAGCTAAACTTTAAGCAAGATTTGTTTGTCTTATAACAATGGTCGATGTGGACTGAAGGATGACAAGTCTAAATCCGACACACGTAACTGATCTCCGCCGCCTATTCGGTTGAGCCGCAACTTCTGCACGTGCCCTTCACCGGATTAGCTCGCCACCAACTTCGTGCCTCCTTTGACTTGCCCATCGCTGCTCATTCCTATTTTCAACCAGTACTGCTCTCTCTTTCTCTTTCTCTCCTTTCTTTTTTTCAACTAACTGATACCTACAAAATCTCCTTGTTACTCTTATCGAAGTCAACCAGTGGTCCTCCAATACTTTGGCTCTATAGAGCTCAATTTATTTCGGCGGAGGGGGAGTTAGGAAAACTGTCTTTGTTTGTCATCTTTGTTTTGTGGATGGGTGAGATGCTGAAGCAGTGATAGATGATTTGAAGCCATGGAAAAGAAGCGGGGGAGAGATTTTGTACTCCCCGGTCCCACCTTCCCTAAATTATTATCTTGGTAGATATGACTCACGGTTTAAGAAAACATATTTGACTGGATTATTAATATTAGTTCGATGTGTAGTTTATTTAAAGCTCATGTGTATGTGGTCCATAATTAAAGTAAGGATAAAGTGATAAAAATATTGTTTTAAAAAGAAAACTTTCAAACAAAACAATTATTTTGGGATGAACAAAAAAAAAAAAACATGACATAATTTGGGGACCGAGGAAGTAATTAACTAATTATTATTTTATTTTGATTTCTTTTTTCTTTTTATATTTTACTTTAGGTCATTTTTCATCTCATCAATAGATTGACCGTTAGGTGTATACTAGAATTAAGGGCAAAGTTGTCCTTTTACAAAAAAAATTAACGTCCCTTCCAAAGATAATGCTACGAAGGACTCACATGAAGCACAAATTTGAGTTGAAAAACCAGCATACAAATCTTCAATATCAATTACGCTTTAAATAGAAAATGTCAAGTTCATGGACCAAATTATATATTAATCTAATAATACTCCCCTCTTCCAAAATATTGTCTTTCTTTCCTTTTTTGTCCGTTTTAAAATAATTATCTTATTTGAAAGATTTTTTTTAGGATATCACTTTTACCACTTTACCCTTATTTTTCTTCTTATTTTAATTTTGGGCCACATATTCATGAGTTTTAAAGGGAACCACACGCTATTTCAATATTAATAATCAAGTCAATTATTTTTTTCTTAATCTGTGTGTCGGGTCAAACAAGACAATAATTTTGAGATGAATAGAGTAATTGATTGTATTGCAAATATTTGTGAAATGTGTGATTTTTTATTAATATCCTTGAGCATGTGATCATAATTAAAGTAGGTAGAAAATTAAGAATAAAGTGATAAAAATATTTTCCAAAATTGAAAAGTTTTAAAATAACACAATTATTTTAAAACAAACGAAAAAAGAAAGGGGGAAAATAATTTGAAAACAAAGGGATTTATAATAATTTTTCATACAAGTTAAATGCCTAACCCTAACATTTAAAGTCACCTTGACAATTGCTCCTTCCATTTCGAAAAAAATAGTCCACTATTCTATTTTTAAATATTTCACTTAAAAATATTTTTAAAAATTAAGATATAAAAATGTCATTATATTACTAATATGTTACTAAAGTATCATTTAAAAACAAAATTAACTTTCAAACGGAAGCTCTATGCGAAAACGAAGGGAGTAGCTTTTTCTTAAAAAAAAATTATATATCCATATCATTTTTCCAAAAATATGGTGGTCTCATTCATTGTAATCTTAAGGCATCTCCAATGGTAAGATTTATTTTCGATTTTTTAGGAGTAATCTGATTTATAAGAAGCTTTACCATTATGGAAGATTCATAAAAATCAAGTGGCTCATCGAGAAAAAAAAAGGGAAAAATAAAACCGTGTATTGTCTACAACTTTCGCTTGGAGTGGAGTTTAAATATTTAACTAGTTATAGAGCCCGTGTTACGCATATGTTTTTTGGTAATAATACTACTATAATTTTTAAATGTGACATATATTTCTTCTTTTGGTAATAGTAATAGTAAACTTTTTAAACTTTTAAGCATTATGATTTAAATGTTGGAATATAAAACCAACATCATTTTCTAACAAACGTGAGATACATAATAATGATAATAAAAGTATTTTGTTTTAACACTTTTGAAAGATACATCTATTATATTAATAATAATAGTAGTAGAAGTTTTTTATCTTAAAACTTTTGAAACCAACATTATTTTGTATCTAATATGTGATACATCTCTTCTATTGTTAGTAAAATAATTTTATCTACAAACTAAAATAATTCTTTATAACCAATGAGAAATAAATCATTTTTATTGGTAAGATTTTATTTAAGGACTTTTAAAGCTAACATCAACTCCTAACAAATGTAAACATATATCTTATTTTGTTAGTTTAGCAAAAAATATTTATCTAAATACTTTTTAAACCAACATCAATTTTTAACAAATGTTTGTTACATCACTTTTATTGGTAATTATAGTAGAAATTCATCTTACATTGGTTATAAATTAATGTTGATTTTATAAATCATTAAAATACTTACCTAATACTTGTTGAAAAATTAGTGTTTTTAGTGAAAAAAATTATGCAAATTGAGACACGAATTTCTTTACGTGCCATTTGTTTGTTAGCAAAGGTAATTGTGCAAATGTGTTCTACTCGGTGAGAGCATCAAAATAATATATTTATTTGTCCAAATCAAGTTTTGAATGAATAAGATATCAAAGTTTAAAATATAGTGTTAGAAGTGAGTTATTATAATAAAGTACTCACCCAATGTCAATCTAATAATATTATCTCACATTGGTTAAGAACACTACAAGGTGCTTATTGCAGCGGAATTGAATTCGAATTACAATATGAGTGGACAAAGAATTTTTAACGAGGAAACCCATTAGCCGCGTCCTTTTTTCGGGGGGAAAGTTGGAGGGAAAAATGATGTCAAATATTGAAACGGAATTTTGCAACAGAATTGAAATCAGTTTCAATGTCGTCTAATTTTGCAATGGTTTTTGAAACAAATGAGCTTCTGTTTCAATTTTCCGTTTCAAGTTCAGTTGCATTTATTAATATAAGATTTTTATATTTTAAATCTAAAAAAATTGACACTCTATTTTGGACGAAAAATTGGAGGAAAGAAACCCGCCTAATTTTGCAAGGGGTTTTGAAAGTGTGCAATGTATTTGTGTAGGAAACCCATCTCAGCCGTGTCATTTTTTTGGGGGAAAAAAAGGAGGGAAGAATGACGCCTAATACGTTATTTCATTTACCCGGGCAAAATAAAAATTTCCCAAATCCCTTCCCCCCTAATTTTGCCCCAAGTTTGTCGAATTCAATATACTGCCATCTCCCTTTCTCTCTCTATCTCTCCCCAAAACACTGCCCTTTCTCCCTTGACCTCGTCCACACACATCCAAAATTGAGTATTGTCCATCTCCGTCTCTCTCCATTGTTGTTATGTCAGCTTGTGAATCCGTTCATTAAGTGCTTATCTCTCTCTCTCCCTCTCTCTCTCTCATTCTCTCTCACTTTTTATCTCTCTCCTTCACTAATTTGTGCCCTAGGTTTTAACAGTTTACGATTTTTCCAAATTACAGAGGAATGATTTTCACGATTCCCAAATTACAGAGGATATTTGCTTACATTTATTTGGGTTTATGGGTATGTTGCAGGAGCTTGCAGAAAATTGCAAGAAGCGAACCCGTAGAAGTAAGTTTAGTCTTCACTTTTACTTTTTTCCTTTAAAACTACATTGTTTTCCCTTTGCACTTGTGATTGTTATTCACAAATAGACATGGTTAATTGTATCATTCTTTGAATTTATGTCTTTCATAATTCTAGCCCTTTTTTGTTAATACATGTTTCAATTTTCCATATTCTTATAATGAGATCCCTGTAGTTCTTGCTATTTGAAGGTCCATGTTTCATATTTTTTCTGGATACCCATGTTTGGCTGTTGAAAGAAGCCCTTTCTTTTACATGTGTGTTTCTTGTAATGGATTCGCTTCACTACTTTTGGTTTCTGAGGATTTGGTTCTTATGGCACCACTTAAATGTAATCAATCAGTGATTTTGGTCTCACTGTGCATATAGATGAGTAATCACTCATGATTGTGAACATGTTGAAGTTATGTTGGTGTTTATATAAAAGTTGGGTTTCAAGGAACCTGATACTCTATGGTTTGAATTTGAGCTGGACCTGCCCACTAATCAAGTGGTACCCCTGATGGGTTTCTTTTGATTCTTTTTTTTTACATTCGAAGTTCCTACTAAAAAAATCGTAAGCATTTAACTGGAAACAGAAAGAGGATTTTTAGATTGGTGCGACATCATCGAGCTTTTTCTAAAATTTATTTCGCTTGCACCATGTTTGCTTATAGGCTTATAGCTCATCATGTGGATGTTTTTTAATTCATTGCCTTCAATCCTTCTCACCAGTTAGACGTATGAATAGGTACTAAACTCTGTCAATATAATTTATCTATAGCTTTCAGACTGACTTATTTCTTTGATCGGCAAAAAAAATCTTTTATTGATATGAGAAAGAAATACACCTGATCCCACCCGAACACCAATCACCAGCCACCAACACTTCAAAATACAAGCTTCATATTACACCCATCTAACAAATACACCTGACTGATATTTCCTCTACTCTAAAGAGATCTAAACCAAACAATTGTAACACACCAGCATAATTACACCTCAAAAATTTCAGGCAGACTACGAGGAGAAAGGTACTTGGAAATTAACATGGCTTGATTTTTCTTCATAAAGGCATTTAGATCTGACTTTTCAAGCAAGTACATAGTGACTAACCTTGTTAATCTTTATTCCTTTTTGCCATTCGTTGAACATTAATTGTTAATGCTATTATACTCGCATAGTACTGTGACCGACAAATATTTGAAACTTGAAAGTTGTTTCATATTTTTCAAACCAACAATTTTGTGTGAGATATGGTTTTGTATTTATTTTTTCATCGAATTCAAACTTCAAAAGCATGAATGTCGGATCCCCAAAACCAAGAGCATCGACCTAAGTCAACTACAAAGCAGATATATAATAAAGCAGAATTGGTATTTTTTATAATCAATTTGAATTTTTACTGTTCTTTTTTTGTTCCTTTATTTTGTTTGTGAATGGATGTGTGGGGGGGTTCTGCAAGTGTTACTTGTTCTGATGAATGGGCTCAGTTTGATAAATATGCAATTACTTTCAAGGTTGAGGAGGTAAGTAACAACAATGATCTGTTTTGACGTGCTTGTTCTAGTTCTTTTACCTTTCAGAAAAGAATGATCAAATTCAATCCCCTTCTCTGCAGCTTTTACTTGATATGTTGATCTTCTTGACATCTTTATGGGCTTGATATGTTCATTTTTCTTTTCATTCCAAAAACACAAATAATATTTACTCTTTGGTGAAGGCAGCCTTGTGCCCTTTGCTTGTTGTGCCTAAAATATTTTTTTGTTTTTGAGGTTACTTGAATAATTCCTTGTTTCTTAATTGAAGCATAAGCATTCTTTGATGCCCTTTTAATTTACATAAACCTGTATCTTTTGCAGTTGCAGGCTGCTAACATTGAAGCTGCTACTAACATTAAAGCCGCTGCTAACATTGAAGCCGATACCTCTTGGGTGCATGATGGTGAGTTTCAATTAACAAGACAGGAATTTTCAGATTTATGCCCGGAAAAATACAGTGGTATGTTTATTTGAAATACATTTTTCCTCTCTCCCTCTCTCCTACTTAATGTCGGTTCATGACATGAGAAATTACCCATTGAACTCTCTGAAATTGTTCCTCATTCATGACTAAGTCAAATCGATTTCTTCGACCAATAGGTCTTATTTCTTTAGGATTCAAGTATATTTATTTGTATGTGAACCTGTTTCATTGTAGCCCTATGATTGTAATAAACAGTTTTGTTCATTGTCTTTACTATCCACTTTTCCATGTGTAAGTGGTTTAGTTTAATAATACCAATACAAAGCAACTAAAGGGAAAGATGGTCTATCTGGTTTGTTAGTTTATTTTTCTGTAGTGTGGTTACCAAAACAAAGCAATGTGATGTCATAACTAATATTCATCTCCTTAGATAACTTCTCTTCAAGTGATATATGTAAATTGCATTAGGTTGCTGCCATGCCAATGAGAAATAAGGTGTCAGTCCTGTTATTTGCTTGCTTGATGATTTAGAATTTGATTGGCTATGTCAGATCATAAGAAACTTGTAGTATTCGTAACCGTTGGTTGTACATAATTTGTCTCTCTAGGGACGTGTTAGTTGTAGAGCATGCCCAAGCCTATTTCTTATGATGCAATTTGTCATCTTTTAAAGAGTGGGACTCAGAAATTGGAGTTATTTAATCCCATTTCCAGTTTGTGAATAGTAGTTGGATCCTCCCCTTACTTTATTTTATTGCTAAATGTCATATCTCCATGAAATGGACAGAATTTGATTGTTTATTAGTTCATCTTTTGTTTGCTTGCCATCATTTGTAGCATTTTGATCTCCTTTGTTAATAGTTTCTCAGATTTCTATGCCTTCCTCTTCTTGTACCAGGACCTCCATTGTGATTGTCCTCTATTAAGCTATATGTCTGATATGAAACTGGAGTTCATCACCACTCTACCATTTCTTTTGACATTGATTTCGTTAATTCCTTTTATATTCCCTTCATACAAAACAAGTATTGGGGAGGGGATAATATACCATTAGCTCACTTGGATGAAGTTTTTAGGACTGTTTTTTAATTAATATCAAAGATGCACTCGTGGCCGAGAAGTTCTTTCTCAGTCGTCCAGTACGATCATAAAATCTTTTCATTGTAACGGTCATGGCTTGGGCATAGACCATCTATTTTTTGATCTAACTTCTGCTCTTAATTCAGGTTTATAGTGAACTTGCTGACCGTTGTGGAGTGCCCCAGTTGGCGAAAAAATTGAACCAGGTAACATTGAGCCAGCCTGAGTTTTCTACGATTTTGCTTTTAGTACTTCTCTTTGGAAGCAGCTATGAAACATCTATCATGTTAAACATTGGCTAGTTCTGAACCATGCACAATACAGTAGCACGAGCGTCTGTTGTTTCCTCATTTCGTCTAATTATTCCTTGTCTTTAGTGAACTGATATTTTTCGCCTTTGGTCACTTTTAGAACTTTATGTCATTGGGGAATATATGATCTCATGAATGGGAATATGATTTTTAAGTCACTGATTTTTATATGAACTCATTGGCATTTGGACAATGCTTCCTGGGTTGAAGTCGCATATAAGTTCTGCTTTAGTTTTTGTTGCAAAGGAACATGCCAACTATGGAGAAATAAGAGTCAAAAGGTAAAGCTTGACACTTTTCTTGAATAGCTTGGTTGGCTCTTTCCAATAATGTATAATTGTTTTACATTTAGGATTGTTACACTTTTTCAAAATTGATTCACAACTAGGGATGTTGAACTTCCATCCTCTTCCATTGGAGAAGAAACGAGAGAAAAAAACAAAAGGAAGATGAAAAAAAAGTTTGTTGAAGCTGTGTGCAGACAGCATAGACACCTCGTACGAAAAATGTGTTTTCTCGCTCCACAGAGATCGAAACGACGAACCGTTTTTTTTCCCTTAAAGTAGACTCGTAAATCTTTCCATAGAATATGGCCACACTTTCTAGAACCTCCCGAGTCAATACAGTTTAATTGTTAAAGTTTGTTAAAATTCTGGTTCTGCACATTGTGGACATCAACTACTTTTAACCTCATTCCTTGACCATTACATTGCCATTATGCATACTCATTTACGTAAGACACTCCGGTGTCAAGTGAACTAGGTTTCCTAATTAGGAAGCCTTAACAAATGCAACAGGGGCACTTGTTAAATAATACTAAATATAGCCCTTAAATAATACTAAATATAGCCCTTAAATGTTAGATCTTTCACATGTGGACTCTTTGAATGGTACTGGGGAAGTATACATTTTCCCTGAACCCCAAGGGGTGGGAGAAATGACAAGGGTACTCAGACAAAGATCTTAAGGTATTTGGTTCCAATCCCCATGCCAAGGGGCTTATCTCTAACAGACTTGCTTGATTTATTTGAATATGTGTATAAGATAGATAGATAGAAGAAAAGATAAAAACTTATAATGAAAAGGCTATTGGTAAAACTGATTGAATTGGGTGGAAGAGGGAGCAAAATCCAAATTTTAAACATAGATGGAAATAGTCTGTTCGCCCTCGTTATATGAATGGTTCAGAATCCCCAACTATTTTGATCTTCATGGGCCTGATTGCATTTATATCATTTGGTGCTTTTAGGAACTGGCACATAGGCAGCAGTTCTATTTTTGGAAGAATTACAGGAATAATCGGCTCAAACATATCTTACCAAGGCCTCTTCCTGAAACTGCAGTGGCTCCCCAAGCATCTGGTCCAGCTCCACCGCCTGTACCACCTACAACCAGTACCATTACTGCAGCTTCTGGTCCTGCTTCTGCTGCTGCTCCTGTCCTGTCTCCCATGCAATATGGGATCCAATCAGGAACTACTCTATTAAAGAATGACCCCAGGAACAGTGTGGTTGATAGAAGAAAGAGAAAGTATGATACTTTTGTCCCTTTTATTTCTTTTGCAGCTGAAATTGATATCCATCAAATGTCTCTTGTAGTAAAACTGCATAGATTTTCCATTAGTTACCCGTAAAACCTATTGAAAGACAACTGTTTGATCCATTCATATTTCGGCTTTTACAGGAAAGATGTATAATTAGACATGTTGTGTTTGCTACAACTCTATGGTGGATGGGATATGTTAATCGAGGTAAAATCTGTTCTTTCTTTGCTGTTGTTATTATTAGTTTAAGAAATATCTGCCCTTGTATTTTGAAGGCAGCTATATTACATTTACTTTTTTTAAAATGTTGTAGCTTGTAGGTCATATGCTGTATTTATTTGATAGAATCTTTTGGCAACAAGAACAACCTGGGTTTTTATCCAAGGCAGAATAAAATCTGTATGCAACATTCACTTCTTTAGAGCTAGCAATAAATAAGTCCATGTCACTGTCTGTGCTTTTATCGAAGATTTTTTAATCTTTTTATGAAGTTTAAGTCTTTGACACAAAATGTAGAAATACAATTTACAAAAGTGCATATGGTGAGAATTGCAGGTGTTGAACAATTCAAAGTTTTTTATTTTACTATCATGACTTCCATTTTACCTCAAGTGTCTTACCTCAATTCAATGTTTGTTTATAATTCAAAGTTTTCTAGCTGTAACATGGACTTCCATTTTACCTCAAGTAACCTGGACTTCCATTTTACCTCAAGTATCCATGTCAACAGGAACAATATAAGTTTGGTTGTTCTTTGAAAGTTTTTATTTGTTTTCTTTTAGTAAATCTTACACTTAATCTATTCTGGTATGGTTGAAGTGAAGGCCCCACCAAGGATTGGGAATCTTCGTAGAAGCTCTCAGTCTTACGGTAAGTCTCTCTCTCTCTCAAAGAAAACTTTCATGTAAACAAAGTCACCAGATAATGTTGATATATGTCCAACCTGGAGTCCATGAATCTTCATTGTTATTGAATTTTGCAAGTTATACGGCCGTGTTCTGTCAAATATAAATTAAATTTTGTTGTTCCACATGAGGACAGAGCTTTGTTGTTGTAGTGGGCAAAATATACCTTGTGACTGGTTTGCCAATTCGAAATGCATAAGGTACTTCCAGAACATGCTAAAAAGAACTATGAAGCCTGAAGTTAGAGATGCTGCCAGGGAACCTGCGGAAATGGAGCAAATCAAAGTTGATTTCAAGCTAGTGCAAGAGGAGATTCGGTCACTTAGAGCCCAACAACATCCACCAACGTCTATGTAGTTTGACATATAGACAATGTCTTTTGTTAGTCACTTGGAGGCTCTCAACATTCTCCACACTGTCATGTAATCCGACACTTCGACAATGACTTTTGAATGAAATGTTTAAACTTGAGTGGTTTTAAATGTTTGATTTTAGATTTATTTTTTTATTTTTTGTAAAATGTGAAATATGAAATGTTCAATCAGGTACGATATATATATATATATATATATATATATATATATATATATATATATATATATATATATATATATATATATATATATATATATATATATATATATATATATATATATATATATATATGATATAAATTTGTAAAAACAAAAATTTTATGATATAAATTTTGCAACAGTATCTTCTGTTGCAATAATAATTGAAGAAAAAAATCAATTAAACATTGTAATGGAAAAGTCTGTTGCAAAAATGTAACGAAAAAGTCTGTTGCAAAAATGTAACAAAAAAATGCAACGAAAAAGTCTGTTGCAACAATGCAACAAAAAATGCAACGAAAAAATATGTTGTAAAAATACAACAAAAAAAGTCTGTTGCAAGAATGCAACAGAAAAAATTAGTTGCTATTTGCAACAGACGTCAAATGTCCTTGGAAACACATTTGCAACCGAAAATTTTGAAATTGCAACGCTCGGTTTTCGTTGCAATATCATGCAACGGAATACATACGGTTGCATAAAATTTGCAACGAGGGTTTTCCAAACGGAATTTGCAACGAACTTTTTCCGTTTCAATCGCCTAATTGTAGCGAATTTCATTTTTTGCAACGGAATTTTCCGTTTCTGTTGCCCTGTTTTCTTGTAGTGGAAATGATGTTGGTAGTAAAAGTCTTTCTATATAAGATTTTCATTATTATTAACAATAGAAGAGATTAATAGTAAATGACACAATATCATATTAACTATTATTTTTATCTAATGACTAGAAAATGAAAAAGTTTCAAGTCAAGTGATATAGAGGTTTGATGATTCAACAATATCAAAAGATATCAAAAGTTAGGTGAGTTAGCATAACTATAGTGCTAATCACCAACTTTATATATATATATATATATATATATATATATATATATATATATATATATATATATATATATTATTTATTTATTTATTTATTTATTTATTTTTTTCCTCCACTAATTATCTCCTCAAAATTTATCTATCCAACTAGTAATATTTATTTTCTCCACTGAAGTTACGGGGCCTTGCCAGGTGCTAGTGGATTTACAATTGCATAAGAAGAAGAGAATATTAACAAGGGTATATTTATCAACCTAAAAAGTTTTAAATATGTCGTTGTATTACTTTAAAATAATATTTATTTTGAATCAATGAGAATATCTATTTTTTAAAGGAGTAGGTATCTTATAAAATCGTCTTATTGATCTTAATTCGTGAAAATGAGTTCAACTCTTTCACACCTTAATCCATTAATATACGATAAATCGAGTAAAAAAATTCATTTTACAAAAAATATTTATAAAACTGTTTTACATATATTTTTGTTAATAGACAGAAGGAATATTCGTAATTTAGAAATAGTGTGAGAGAAGAGGCAATCTCACAACGAAATGCAATATCGATGTCCACTTTGGACTAGAGTACTAGACTCAACCATCGTTCTACGATACTAGGCAATGACGCAATGTGGTGTACCACACCAAACTATATCGAAACTTGGAATTGGAGGCGTAATATGTTCCTCAGTTCCTACAGCACCCCCCACAGATCCAAGGGATCTTGTTCCCTTTCATTGGATGATGCAAAAATGAATTTCGTAATCTCTTCGTTTTTAAATTATTGTTATTTTTTTTAAAAAAATATTTTTATTATTTTAACATTATTTTTTCTATTTATTTTAATTAGGGACTGATTTTTAATTGAATTTCATTGTCCCTTACACATTTTAAAAATTTCTTACTTTAAGAATTTATCTTTTCATTGGTACTCATTCTTCCGTTAATTCTTAATTAGGTTTCACTACCAAATCATCTACTCCGTACTTTATTTACACAATTTTTTTAAATTTTAATACTTTACATATAAATTAATTAAAGAAATTAATTTGTTTATAATTTTAAATGTAATATTAAATATTACAAAAAAATTAATATCTTTTGTGGTCATTCTTCCTTTAATTTTTAGTTGGGTCCCACTACTAAATTATCTATTTTAAATTATACTACTTTTTTTATTTTTATACTTTGCAAATAAATTAATTAATATTAATATTATTTTATAAATAAATTAATTCGTGCATAATTTTAATTGTAATATTAAATAGTACAAATATTTTTTTAAAAAATATATTAATTTATAATTTTTATTAAAATATTATATATTAAACAAAGACCGCATACAAATAACAAATACCTCGTACAAGAAAATTTAGTCATCACTTGTTGTCACCGTAACAAGCACATATATGCTCAACCAAGTCGTGGCGAAGTTCATGATGTCGATTGCTATCACGTAGCTCGATATTTTGCTTCAAATAATCTGTGAATGCTTGGGTTGAATCGTGGTTGGCTTCTGTAGGGGAATTTTCTGTATCATCGGCACAGTTCGTAACGTGATCACCATCATCCTTGGCAATCATGTTGTGTTGAATAATGCATGTTTGCATAATTTATTTCAAGTTAGTTATATATCAAAGATCGAGCAGGACCTTTTACAATCACCCACCTTGATTGGAACATTTCAAATGCCCGTTCGACGTCTTTTCTTTCTGCTTCTTGTCTTTCCTTAAATTTCTTTCTTTTAGGATCCGTCGGGCACGAAAAACTCTTCACAAAGTATACCAATTCTGATATATTCCATCTATTAGGTAGTATCATTTTGTATAATGTGTATTATTAACTTCAAAATCAATAGGCGGGGAAGTTCCTTGGAGTACGATGTTGAATAAAGGTGACTCATATAGCACATTAAGATCATTACGAGAACCTGCAACCTCGAAAAATGCATGTCATATCCATAGATCTGCAGACGCAACCACTTCAAGCACAATTGTTGGTTTCGTGCATGTGAAGAAGACGTTGTGTATCATCGACATTTGGTCTTCTCAAGTATTGATTTCTAAACAATTCAACAACACAATTGCAGAAGTTGAACAAGCATTCCATGGCAGTTGTTTCAGCCAATCAGAGGTACTCATCGAAATGGTCGGACGAAACTCTATAAGCCAACTGACGGATAGCCACCGTGCATTTTTGAATTGGTGATAGACCTCTTCTTCCAGCTGCATTCAACCTCATTTGAAAATATTGTGAATGATTCTCTAATGTAGTAACTAACCGAAGGAATAAGCTCTTACGCATTCGGAAACGTCGACGGAACATGTTATCGGGATATAATGACTGAGTTGAGAAATAATCATTGACAAGTTGAGTGTATCCGATTTCATGCTTTCGATCTAAATACCTCATTTTCCTTCGTGTTCTGTTGGTTTGCGATTTCACCGCTTCGTGCAACCGTGTATGTTGTTGAACAGCTAGTTCAGGAATAAGTATTTAGGTTACTGGAAGACATCTTTTGTAGTAAAATGCAAGATAATGGTTCGTAAGAAAATACTTGCAGTTTGAAGATGTCTAATACTACTCTTCTATATATAACATTAGATTGTAACGACTAGTTTACAGCCAACAGCTAGTTTGTAACAACTATTTTACAACAACTAGTTTGTAATGCTATTTTACAACGGCTAGTTTGTAACGACTATTTTACAATGGCTAGTTTGTAACTAGTTTTTAATGACTAGTTTGTAACGTGAATAATTAAAATTACATTAAAACATCAATAATTAAAATTACATTAAAATACAAACAATTAAAATTATATTAAAATGTGAATACTTCAAATTAAATAAAGTCAACAAATACGTAAAACAATACATTTTCCTAATCTAAATTTCATACCCCAAGTTACGCCACTTCTGCCTTAGGACATCACATGCCCATTCATGTATGACACACTGAGCTGGATTCATTCCACTAGTATCTTTTCTAATAAATTTGACATCTTGAATGAAGCATTCGTATTGTACACTCATTGCTATTGTGTTATCTTTTGCCTTCTTAGCTTTTGCACTAATTGCTATTGACATGTCTCTTACAATCTTAGTTTCTGCATTCATTTTTTTTTAACTTCCTTGTGTTCTTCTATCTTCGTTACAAGCCCCACATGTTGTCCAAATACCTCATCTTTTGTCCAAAATTTTGATTTTCCTTTTCCCTTGTTCTTCGCCTACTTTTGTCCAATTGGACGACCGTAGTCGTCGATTTCCTCAACATCCACACTCGTATTACAGTGTCCCTCAGACCCAGATGACATAGCCTTCTTGCTCACGTGATGAATATCGCCTTGTGGCTCAAAAGCTGCAGTATTTTTCATAATTTTCCATACATGCTCAAATATAAATGACTTATCTTTTTTTTTGGCTAGATATTGTGCGTATGAATGAGACAGTAAATCTTCATCGCTCCAACCACTTCGATGATCGGCTCATAGTTTATGGTAAATGGCATTGAAGTGATACATTATCACACGAATTCTGTGCCAGCGTGGTCTCACCTGCCCAACCTCTTTTGTCTTTGATTGACTTGGACGATTTGCGTTGTAGCGAATGCTATATGCCTCCAGTAGGACAATGGCTTCTGGTTGTTACCCACCAATTGATCTTCTCTAATATCACACATTGCATTTGTAAGGAGAATGTCTTCATTAATTGTCCATGTTGAACGAGTTGACTTACCTTTACCCGGTTTCTCCAAATCAATTGTTTCAACATCAATTTGGGTTTATGAAACAGATGATGGCAAGACCGGATCCTTGTTTGAGGACATCGTTTCAAAACTCACTCGTCTTGATTCATTTAACGACATGTTGTGGGAGAAAATGGACAAGGAGCTTGAGAAGCTTGCATTTGAGAAGCATGCATGAAATATTGGAAAGCTTGAAAATTTTGGAAATCTTGTAAGCTTTGCAAATTTCCAAAATTTTGGATATTCAATAAATTTGAATTATTCGGAGAATTTTGATTGTTGGGAAGATTTGGTGGGTATTGAAGGGTAGATGAAAATTGAGAATGTGAAACATTGTCGGGAATACGAGTATTTTGATTTTCTTCAACATTTGAAGAATTCAAATAATTCTTTAAAAAATTAGCCACATGTTCATTCATTTGAGGATGAAGAAAAATTAATGATATAGAAATTGATGAGATAAAACAATTAAAATTGTAGAGAGTAGAGATCGAAAATGAAAATTTTGGAAGAAGTTGAGGTTTTATATGAAGAAAAAGGAAGTAAAAATGGGGAATTTTATTATTTTTTTAAAAAGGTTTAAATCTCAATTTGGTCACCCTACTTTCGGCCAAAATTCATTAAGCTCACTCTACTTTTTTTTTCCTTAATTTAATCACTCTACTTGGCTTCGAAAGTGAATAAGGTCACTAGAGTCATTTCCGTTAGTTAAGTTGGATGAAAATCTTTGAAAAGACAATAATACCCCTAACCTTTGAAAGGTGTTTTGACAAATTCAAGTCACACAATAAGAAATTATGTTTAAGAGGAGAAGGAGACCCTCAAAACCCTCAAATTTAGTAAGGGTATTTTTTGATTTTCCTAAAAAAATTAAACTTTCCATCCAAATATATGGATGGAGTGATGAACGTGCTAATTATGTGAAAGTAGAGTGATTAAATTAAGGAAAAAAAAAGTAGAGTGAGCTTAATGAATTTTGGCCGAAAGTAGGGTGACCAAATTGAGATTTAAACCTTTTTAAAAAAGCAAAAAAGAAACCGTTAAACAAGCGATCAATTTTTTAAAATTTTTAAAAATATTTGACACGGTCAAATGTAACGACTCAATCAACCGACATATGGGCCCCTCACGTATATGAGCCTCACGCGATTTTCTGATGGTGTGAAGCACATGTCTGTCTTCGTCGAGCCGTGCATCCCGCAGGGAGAGAAAATTGAATGAATTTTTAAAAAATCTTTGGGAAGAGAGTAATTGTTGCAAGAATTGGTTCCCATTGGTTGCGAATTCTTGTCTTGTAAGAATTTGTGGAAGGACAGGCCAATTGAGGATGCCCTTGTGATCACATGTCAAGGAGATTAAAAGAAACTACATATTTTATCAATATTTATAATAAAATCAATTACTTTTTCGAAAAGGGAGGAGTAAATACTATCATAACAAGATGAACTGGTATAACATATTCCCTCCGTCTCTAAATTATCGTCCTAGTTGATCCGGCATACGGATTAAGAAAAAACAATTGATTTGATTATTTATATTGGTTTAATGTATAGTTTCTTTTAAATATCATGTGTATATGACCCATAATTAAAATAAAGTGAAAAAATAAAGATAAAATGATAAAAGTAATGTCTTAAAAAATAAGTTTTAAATTGAATAATTATTTAATTTATTTTAGTACGGACAGATGGAGTAGTAAACAGTGACACACATGACATGACCAATAACTGGACATGCAATTGGGGTCTTACCCTTTGACGGTTACAGAAAAGGATCCAAGGGGGAGGTTTTTGCACAATAATTTGCTGAGAAGAAGAGGTATTTAAATTAATTTCCTGCAGTTTATATATTTATTTTATCTCTGGGTAGACAGTAACATGGTTAATGTGGTGTCAACTGTCATGTCAGAGGGTAGAACAGTAGAAGCCTACAAAACAAAACCCCAAATATGTAAATGTTGCTCCCTCCATCCCTAAATTATCGTCCTTCTTTCTTTTTTCGTTCGTCCTAAAATAATTGTTCATTTTAAAACTTACCTTTTTAGAACATCACTTTTACCACTTTATCCTTACTTTTTCACTCTACTTTAATTATGGACCACATATACATGAGCTTTAAAGGAAATTACACATTAAACCAATATTAATAATTCAGTCAAATAAATTTTCTTAAACGATGTGCCGAATCAACCAAGACAATAAATTAAGAACGGAGGGAGTACTAATAATGTTTGTAAGGGAAAATAAACAGAAAGGGTGCAAGAGTCACGTGAGTTCGTACTTGGGTGTGTACCAGTGCACGTGCCCCCATATGTGCACCCACCTTCTTTTAACATTACTACAACTCCACCCAATTAAATAAATAACTTTTGGATAAATATGACCATCCTTCCTTGCATACACCATATCTAAGTCTATATATCTAGTCTTTAAAAAGTAAAGGAGTCACACTTTTTACTTTGTATTAATATTCATATCAAATGTATATATGCATTAATAATCATATCATACAATTTTAGGTAACACAGCGTATGCAAAATGCACTAAGCAACATCAAAGGCAAGGCTCGAGTGTGTCGTAGGGCAAAAATTAGCCCTCAATAACAAATGGATGCCACAAGAAACTATAAAAGCAAGGATAAATCATCTGTTTGAATTAATCTATTGATATACTTTTACTGAACAATAATGAGAAAGAAGAACAGATAACATTATCATTGATTCACTTTTACCAGACGATAACGAGACAACAGTCATCTAATCTAAGAGAAGAAGAACCGTAACATTCAAAACAGAGTCTGGTCCTTACTCATGTCCTGATCTTTTCCCCTTCTCATGTTCCTTCAACGTCTTCTGAAATCCAAAGAAAGGTGTCACGTGTACAATACCACCACCAAAGAAATACTAACGGGCGTCTCATGTTTAACCACAATAATCAGATAAATGAAAAAATAATAATAAACGTGCTTTATTTTTCTTTTCCATTACTGTGTTCTCTCACAGGCTAACAACAGCATCTGCATGTGCAAATAGCAAGAAAATGGAAGAAACCACTAATTATCTGCAAAATGAATCATTTTCCTGATTAACAGGGATCATAAAACACATAATGCAACAAAGTTAATGTTGCTGATGAAGTCACCTTGGGACTGATAGGCCAAGCTCTAGCAATATATCATTGATAATACATATCAGACATTCAAACTTACCAAATAAACCACAACACAAAAATGAGTTGATAAACATTCTAAGGCCGGTAGCTCAATTACTAGTACACAAGAATATGAACACAAATTCAGATTTTAACACTGCCATAACTACTTAAGAGTTGGGTGACTCATACAAGTCTCTATTGCAGATAGGAAAAATCACTATGAAATTTCAAACAAGCTCAGATGTATGTATAAACTGCTAATTTTGACATATGAATTATGTATTTATATTGCAGCACCACCAAAGGAAGATAATTTTATGCAGTCTAATTTGAAGGTCTACCTTTGTTAAGGGCCTTAACAACATGAAGAAAAATATTTCACGTGCCGTCAATTCCATCTGGGGGAAGGAAGAATTTTGTCACCATAGAAGTAGTGCTGAAGTATATACGTGAAACAAAAATTAAATCAATTGATAGAGACTTTTCTCTTTTTCTTCTCTTTGCCAGATCTTTGACAACTTATACGGGGCGACTGCCTAACTATCAAGAGCCTCCCAGCAATTAGAGGCAAAAGGTCAGACAATGGTGGGGATAAACTAAATGCTGTGGTGCTGCATAATTATTGATCATATGTTGAAGAACTTCTGGGTATTAAAGTACTTAATGTTCAATGATTATTAATAATTTCCAAGAGATTTATTTGCGGACATAGAAAGTTAGCAATGCGACTGTTCAATAGAATTTTTGTGGTCAACAATCAGGAACCGTCTTGAGGAGGGGGGGAGTGGAGGGGAATGAAGAAAATGAAAAAGATGCCTTCACATACAGTGAACACTCTTTTACCCAAGCAATACGCAAGTTACTCCCCACCGCACCCAACCACCACCCAAAATAAATAAATAAAAACTAATGATAAAACTATTTGCTAATTTAAAGAACAATTGTGAACTGTGAAGGCATTTGTGCTAGAAGCATCTGCTCAGAGTTCACCAATTATATCTAAGAGACTAAGAGGCAATCCTAGTTATTGAAGTACCTAACCAGCTAACCTCCCCACGCCCTTCCTTCCTGCAGAAAAAGAAGTAAACTCACTGCAATAGAGTAAAAGATTCAACCTGGTTAGTCTATCAGGATGATGACTATGACAAGCACTTAATTATTTTTTTTTGAACCAGTAATGTATAAAATATCCAAGAACCAAAGGAGACCCACCAAGCCTGAGCAACCTACACCCACACCCCTTTTATGACACTAGACCTACTTGTGAATTTGGTTAGATGGCTTGGGACCATTTATTTCATTCAAAACAAGGATAAGCTATATTAACAAGGGCTGAAAGAGGGTGAAAATCTACATTCAACTTATCAGATTGCTCTGACATGAAATTCAAGACTAATTTAGTCATATAGTATGAAATTACATTGAATCAGGAGTACCCAAACCTGTTTGTGAGAAGCTTGTTAAGGTTATGGAAGCTTTACTGTCACAAATTTAGTCAAGTGGTAACAAATTGAAAAGCAATTTTCAAACAAAATAATGACTCAGGTGGTCAAAACTTAAAACTTTCAGGACTTTTTCACACTGCTATAGCTGTGATTGACCGATGGCTGGACCTGAATGAAACATAGATTTTACGTTTTGAACTCCCAAGCATATTTTCTATATGTCATTTGTCGTAGAGATATGGGATCCACCAACCAATTTTTAAGGGCAAGCACACATCAAAACCAAGATGTAAAATCTAGCACTTCTCTTTCACTCTCAACTTTTATGCTTAAATCAATCTGATTAGCTCGAACCATTTAGCAGAATCTTTGATCTTGACACATCAAGTAATTGAGATAAATCGCATAATGCATTTCCATAATCTTCAGAAACTCAGTAAACTTGCCTGGTTGTCTATAATGGGGAAAAGGCCAAATAACGGTCTGTAGCAGCAAGATCAAAGATATCAATTTCACATACCTATTTTAAATTTAATCAATTCCACATACTTCAACAGATATCAATGTTAACTACTTAACTCTAGTAAATAATAATCAATTTATTGTTATACATTCATGATCGACATATGTTTGCTCCAACTTTAGAGTTTAGCCCACTCCATTTTAGAACATAAGTGCCCGATTCAATAAGTAGGGAAGATCAGTTGATTTTAATGAAAACTTTAATTTTTTTACGTTGATTAGATATATCTCTAACCTGGTATATCCGTATATGACTCCCTCATTCCAGTAAAAAAAATCATTGTTTGATCTTTTTCTTTCTGATTACTTTGACCAATTTTGTTCAATATTTCATTACTTTGATCTTGAAAATGATAAATTGGTGGTTGCAAGCACTTTTTAGTTTTTACATAGTTTCAATTGGACTGATTTTTTTATCAAGGACTCTTTGAGGGGAACAAAAGAAGTACTTAGCACTAGTTGATCCAATCCAATCTACCAAATTTGGTGAGATATCACTATCGAAGTCCTTATCACTTCAATACTACATCAAACATTATTACATTGAAATAGAAGTGCTTCAATATCAATCAAACGTTAGTCAAAGCAGAATTTAGTTATTAGGGGAAGAATCACCCTTAAACTTGGAAATTTTAATGCAACACCAGCATACAGAGTACACGAGAACCAGAAAAACAAATAAAAAAACAGAATGGTATCCAGAATGATAAGGATACACCACATTTTCAATTAGCAGGATATTGGGACCATGCTTTGGCAAATATCACAACGGCAGTAAAAAGAACTCAAAGGATTCACGGGTATAAATATAAAAACCAGAAAACCCTAGACCCCGCGATAGGTATTGCAGAGAGATACCCTGTGATAGAGGTGGGCAGCTTGTTGAACTCGCACTCAAGCATGAATTTACCCTAGTTATGGCGACGGCACTGTAGAGAGGCAGAAGAGACTGAAGACACCCGAGTTGTTCAATCGGAGACCTATTCATTTGGAAGATGCCGAAAGATATTAGGCCTTATTAACATATCAATCATTTCTAACAATTTTCTCAGTAGCGAGTGATGAATTTTGACATAATACACGAAATTGAGCGAAAAACAAAGTGTTTGGACTGATAATTTGAAAAACTAGCCTGGTGAAAGCGATTCGGGGGGCGGCGGGGAATCGAGGTGACGACGTCGTTGAGGGGCGGGTGAAAGAAGGAGCTGCAGAATGAGACCTTGGCTTGTAAATGGCTGATTTAAGAGAGGAAGCTCGGTTGATAACGCGATTGCAAGTGGAAGACATTGGAGAACTGAAAGGATGGATTGAAGTTTGGATTACACAAACCAAAAACAAAAAGGATTTGGGGAATTTTGGGAAGCAGAGATTTTGAAGTTGCGAAAAATATGTGTCCAAAGTCTCGCTTGTAAGGTTTTGGGGGCGGGGGGGCGGGGGTTATGGGGAAGACGGGTGGGTAGGTAGTAGGTACTAGGTACTAGGTTCGTTACATTTGTTCTTAAAAAAGAAAAAAGGTTCGTTACATTTGATTTGACCATGTGATTTACTATTAAGATTGAATGCAAACTATACTAATTATGCAAACTTCAATTGTAGAGGTTCTGATGTGTTTAATGGAAGTTTTCAGGGTTAGGGACCTTATGGTTTTAAAACTTTAGTTTTTTCTTTAATAAAACTATTTTTTATATCAACGTTACTATTTGAGGAGATCAAAATAATCTCGTAGTTTCAATATTACAAATGATATCAATGTATTTAATTTGAAGGGAAAATGTGTAAGTCTCATATAGGCTAGATGGATGAATAACCTTTTAAAAACTTTAAGAGTTATTTTGAAAACTTTCAAAACTGGTAATAGAAATTGTAAGTTTTTCAGCAGGTAAAAATACAATCTTCCTGCTGATAAACAAAACTACTCATTGTCAGCTTGCTGACAAAGGTTTAAGCAAGAAAGTGTTTTTCAAAGATTACAAAGCTGCTTGTAAAAATAAATAAGGTGGAATCAGCACACTTTGTGAGTAGATGCAATTTGTAATTTAAACAAAGGTTGTCAAAAGATAAGCAAGTGAAGGAGTGAACAAGCTTGAGCTAGTTGATGCAAACATATTAAGTTCAGCAAAGACTACTACTCAAATAATAGACCTTGATAACTAACACATCATCTAGGCAAGCTGCAAGTTATTTGGTAAAATTTGTAAAACACTTAACTGTTTTATAAAAGATAAGAAATACAAAGAAGCGGCAGTAAGTTTTTCTTAAGTTATTGAATAAATGTTAAGCCCAAAAGGTTTTCAAATGAATTTACTAATTTTGATAAAAACATAATGACTTAATAAAAGCAATACAAAAAACAGTTAAGTAGGAAAACGTGTATTTGAAGTGGTTCAACGTAGCGAATCGGCTAAAGGTGTCTACTACCTTGAATCGGTAAAGTTGTGCACCATTTTTTGAACTATTGGTTACAAGTATAAAGTCTTTTATTGTCAAGTTTTCACAGAGATGAAAACTTGTGGGAAGACGGGTATTCAATAAACCTTGAACCTTGATTTTAAAGTTGTGCTAATTAGGTATAAAGTGTCAAGTAATAAAAACTTGAGTTCAATAGAAACCTTGACCGCTAATGGATTGTGTACAAAAACTATTTTGATCAAGTGTTTATAAGAGAAGAAAGAACTGTAAATAAAAACAGTTTTCTTCTCTTGGGTGCAATCAATGAGGCTTTCAAAATAATAAGAGTTTAGAAAGCCACTCATCGATTACTTACAATAGCTATAGGTAAATGTGACCAAACTCAAAAAAATAATACAATATAGTGTAAGCTTATCTGTTATTGAGTAAGATCGATGTTAATACTCTTGCTCTTCAAAGGAATCTGTTTCTCTTTTTAAGTAACATTATGCTCGTTCAGTCCTCCCTTTCTCTCCCATTCCACTCATTTTCTTGAAGTCTCCAAGGCTTTATATAATAAGTTTTTAAATTGTAGCCGTTGGATTTTGTCTTTGTGGATACATCTGGAGACAACAATATATTAAATGCATAGAGTTATTTTGAGCATTTATTTTGAATTGTCTTGAATAAAGCTCCAAAACCATGTACTTGACTTTTGGTAACATGTGCAATAAATACAATATGGGCTACAAAAAGAAATGTTAGACATTATGAGAAAAAGTAAATTTACTTTAATGTAAAAAAGAGAAACAAGGAAAGATAAAAACTTCGTTTAAGTGACACGTATAAAGTTGAATATTGAATTTAAGACTTATGTCACATTTTCCACCTTTCATTAAAATAAGTGTCATTGACATCATATTGTTACTTAATGATATAGACAACATCAGCTTACTTTCTCAAAGCAAACATCAACATCTTGCAACATTCATCGACACTATTCACTTGCTACAGTAACTTTGTTACATTACATCAATTGCTACAGTAACTTCGGCAGCTACAATACATGCTAAGTAAACGTCATCTGCTAAAACATATCAAAGTAAACATCAAATCCTTTATTTAGCTAAAGCAAACATCAGTTGTTTCATCTACCAAAACTATTGTAAAATTCTAATAAAGTTGTCTTAGAGTGTGTAGCACGTAGTCTACTAACAAATAAGCTTATAGACAAACTTATAAGACTTAAGTAATGGTTACAAGCAAAATTTAATATAAAATAGAGTATACACAAAATGATTTTAAATAATTGATCATGTTAATATTCTCAACAAAATGTTATAAGTTTTTACAAATAATTTGGATAAAATGTCACAAATTTCGTTAAGTTCCCATCCAACTTCATTAACGAAGTGATGATGTAGATCTTCAAGGGTTTCTTTCATAAAATTTAAAAATAAAGGGCATTTCCAAGTAATAATAACTTCAACAATTTTCCCTTTTTTTAAGCGCACTTTAACTGCTAGCAGCTCCAAAGCCACTACCATCGACCACCGTCTCCTGTAGGCGAGGGAAAAAATCAAATTAGTAGAAAGGGGAATGTTTATTCATTTTCTCTTAAATTCAACTCATATATGATCTGATACCGATCATAACATTTTACTAAAATGGATACATATTCACACAGATCCAAGCAAATCTTGGCTCCAATGACACCCTCTGCCAATGCGGTGCACTCATCCAAGCTCTCCAGCAATCCGTGGCTAGCCGCAACATCTATGTCATCGCCAAGTTCGTTGTTGAAGAAATCGTCATATCACTTGCCTCCGCTGAGTCTAAAAACTATGCATTTGACCTCATTCGATCAACTCGTCTGACGTTTGATCTATGGGAGACTGTTTACTGGTATTCGCAACGAATCTCGACTTTCATAACCCCAACGTCACTGTCGTCGTAGTCTCTAACCTCGCTGCCATTCCGTCATACCGTCTCAACAAGCACATTCCCGACTGCAATAAATAATTTTCAACCCGTACTGAACATAACCTCAATTGTGTGGGGTAAATATGCGAGGAAGAGTAAAGCACGCTTCTTTTGGATAAAGAAAAGATACAATTTTGAACGGTAGAAATTTTCTATTTCATAAGAATCAACTCCTTTCGTTCGAACAAATAGTCAACTATTTCATTTTGGGATGTTTTACTTAAAAAGTCTACTTTCAAAAATTAAGGAATAAAAATGTCATTTTATTACTAATGAATTCTATTGAATTATGAATGGAACATTCTTGAACCTATTTCTATAGTTGTTACATTGTGGGTTCTACTTTTGTTATTACATACATACATGAGTTTCAAACTCTCATGAAACTCATGAATCACACTATATACCCAAAATTTTAAATCTCTGTTCAAAGGAGTAATTAAACCTTAAATTGAACATTAACCTTGGTCCATTTCTCAGTATTGAAGTAAATATTCTCCCTTGCCTTTCCTTTTACTTCAATCTTGACGGCGAGAGAAGATCTTGGCTAGCTTTCTTGAAAATCCTTTTCTCTCCTTTGTTCCTCCTTTTTTATTTTTCTTCCCCTTTCTCATTCTCAAAAGAAGAACTGCAAATCAAGTAGAACTAACTGAAACGTGGAGAGAGTGAGAGAGAGCAAGTGGGTTCTTTATACCACACTTAATATTTTACTATGTTTTATGTAGGAAAATAATATCAATACATATCTAAGTTATTACGTATATGTTTTCACATTAACTTAAAGACATCGGAAGATGAGCATCATCGTAAAACTATCAAGATTTAACATATTTTTATTTGTGCTTAACCACAACAAAACCTATTTGCTATTAATCCGAAAATCCCCAAGTTTTAACAAATAAACTATGAAAGAGAAAATCAAAAATTGTCAATCCCTTATCTTAGTCTTCCAGAGAAAAAACTGATCAATCACTACAAAAACAAAAAGTACTGGAACAATAGTCCATCCCTCTATAGTGTTGTATTATCACTTTATCAGTGTTTCATGAAAAAAATATATATCTATTTTTGGATGTTAAGGTATTTTTACTTACAAACACAATGTACATTTCAACAAATCTCATAATAAATTTCAGTTTCATTTATGCATTCAATGCAACATAACTACAAAATAAAGTTTCCCCTTCCCTAATAACCAACTAATTCTCTCCTATAGCAAGAGGGGTATATCAATAATACTCCCCTGGCAAGAGGGGCATATGTGAATATCATTAAAATTTAACACAGAAGACTAACAATTACTCCACCGCATATGAGGGAGTTGGGACGGCTAAACTAATTAGTAAAGCACAAGGACCCAAATTTCATCTCGGCATAAATCTTGGGGGTACTCTAGGCGAGTAGCCAACACATTTCCTTAGCGTCCGTTAACGGTCTGCGTTTGAACCGATGATAATATTACGTCCCCTTCCCCTGACTATTTTCTTCGATTAACCATCTGGTCTATTCAGAAAGCAACAATTTAATGATCTGATTTTGTTCTTCAATTTCCTCCTCCGATACAAGGTAAGATAAACATCTTTTTACTTATTTTCTTTTCAGATCCATCCGAATTTCTTCGATTAAGTTTTGTTCAATGATTATAGGGTTTGATTTGATTAAGATGGGGTTGAGTAAGACCGAAATCAACCTTAGAAGATTGCTAGACGCGGCACCTCGGCAACATAATGAGCTGAAATTAGTACATGTACGTCTACAGCTTGGTAATACTTTCTTGCTGTCCTTCTCTCTGTTTGTGAAACAGTAAATTTCAAGTAATGAAATAGAATAGATTACTTAGATGAGTAAACCCAAAAGAGAGAAAAAAGAATTCTGATGGCGGTCATGTTGCTAGACAAATCCAGTGTTTACCCTGTGTTCATGATCATGAACAAAAATGGAAACTCACTTTGTGAACGGATCATGAAAAAAAAAAAGGACACTTAGTTTGGGACATGCAAGGTTATTATAGATGCTACAACTATCTTCAATTCTAATGGCTTTATCCAGAAATTCAACTTGTATTAGATTTTTGAGGGTCGTTTGTACTACTTACATCTAGATTCTAGACAACATCTGAAATATATTCCAACAATAAGGGTCTTTTGAAGTTCTTATGGGCCATGACCAGTAGTCACCACCCCCTAGATTTGCTGCTGTTTGACTGACATGCCATGTTTGGCTTTATTTCAGTAGGATTCTTGGGTGACAATTTACTAGGATGCTACTTATTTTCTGATAGCGTTTGGTTTCTTAGGATATATTTGGGATATTATACGCTCATGCCTAGTGGTATCTTTGCAGTATGTTGCCACTCTTAGAGAACAGTTGGAACAATTGGCTGAAGAGAGAACTCCAGACGGGGTACCCAGGTCTATGTTCTATCTTTTTAGTTTTTATTTTCCCTATATTTGTGCAAGTTTTCATGCACCCCCATGTTGCTGCTGTTATAATGTACACTTTTTGTTAATTGCAAGGTTTACTACTATGCCAAAAAAAATTGCTTCAACTTCGTTGTAATACTGTTCTTGTCATTTTCAAACTTAATCTGCTCACACGGTCTTTTTTTTTTAATGGAAAGGGAAAAGCAAAGGACATATCACCACTACAGAACCACAATGGAACCTCCCATGAGACCAAACCTCCTTAGAGCCCGTGAATTGCCTTATTCTAGTGAATAAAAAGGCTTTACTTATGTAATTGGTTCTTTCAAACTTTGAGTTATGAGGAGCCCATTTGTGAAGTTTTACAGTGAATACATTATTCTTACTCATAAAAGAGAAATGAAGAAGAATCTTTAGACTTGTCATAGAGAACCTCTAATCCCGAAGCTGCTCTATCTCCGCTTTTAGTTGAATTTTCTTAAATAGATGAAGCCATTGAGGTAGAGCTGTATCAAGGAAATCTCGTGAAGTTATGTTTAAGTTAAGGTTCTTATGTTTTTACCACTAATACCTATTTAGAAATTTCCACCCTTTATGCTTCCCAGTAAAATGTTGAGTTGAGTGGGTTTTGCCTGTCCTTCTTTGGCTTAATACTCAATTGAACAGCTACATGCATAAGCACCGATGCATCAATTATTATATCTACATTTCCCATCAGAAAAGAAAATGCTGCTTACAGCATTGGTTGTGGTTATTTTAAATGTGTTAGTAGTGCACCATGGGAACATTCAGACAAAGATAAGAGTAGTTGCACATAAAATAAAACCTTAACCATTTAGACAACTAAATATATTATAATATATACATTATCTATTATACACTTTACAGCCAGGCCAATTAATAAAAATTAAAAAAACCCCTACCCAAGTTTCGATCTTGCGACCTTCATCAACACAAGCGCGAGCCTTGACCAATACTGCAACACTCTACTTTTGAAAACCTTTAACAGTAAATTATATATACAGTGTATAAGGTAATTTTTACAAATTGTTAGGGGCTTAGACAAAATGAAGTTGCACATAATGAAATCACACTTGTACAATACTTTGTGTTTCTAATTTCTATGTTGTTACTTGTTAGGTTTAAATCACAATTTGGTCACCCTACTTAGACGAAATTTTCATTAAGCTAACTCTACTATATTTTTTTCACTTTAATCACTATACTTGGCATGTAAAGCCAATTAAAGTCACTCGAACCATTTCCTTTCGTTATGTTTGACAAAATTATCAAAAAGACCAAAAGGAGTTTTTACTTTTAAATGTTAATAGTTGAGGGGTCAAATTAAAAAATATCCCACCAAGATGCCCTTACTTATTGAACAAAAGTATTTGATTTCTCAAAGTTCAAAGAAAGAAAAAAAATAATAAAATATATATATATATATATATATATATATATATATATATATAGTTATAATTTTTTTTTCTAAAAGTTTATAAAAATTAAACTATAAATTATCAAATTATAAAGCTCACGTATTTGTAAAATAAATATTGAGTTGTTATTAACGTTAATTTGTTTACATTTTAGCTATTTTTATTAATTTCAATTTCTTATTTGACTTATTAATTTTTAAAAATATATACAAAATAAAGAAATTGTCAAAAAAAATATTAATGAAGGAAAATAAAACACACACTTTGTCGTTTTAAGGGGGTTATTTTTTTAGGTTCAATCTTTTCAGTTAATTAGACCAAATTACCCCATATAATTTATATTTAAACTAGTTATAAAAATCATTACAATAAAAAAAATTAGAAACCCACTTTGTCTTTTTCATCACATCAAGTCAGCAACCCACCAAAGGAAATCCAACACTCTAAGCCTCCATCATGAAGATTGAAGAAGTTAAAGTCGTAGGTAGCAAGAAGCAATGTAAAGCAGCGTAGCCGTCGCCCACTCTCCCTCCCTCTCTTCAACTGTTGCTCACAAGCCTCTCTCTCTCTCTCTCTCACCTCACCGGCATCCTCTCGACTCTCTCTCTCGTCCTCACCTTTAGAATTCTTGATCTTGCAAGATTGTTGTTGGTCACCATTAAATTCTCAATCTTTCAATTTAAGATCCGCCGAGATCCAACTCACCTCCATCATTTCAGCCCTCCTTCTTTCTTGGAATCTCCAAAGAACGGATGGAGCTTAACAGACTTCTGCCTCGATTCCATCTATATCTCCTCACATCCACGAGTGCCTTCCTGAAGAACACGTTTCTCAATGGAAACTTCAGACACAGCCGACAAACCACGTGTCACGCCCCGAACCCATAATAGGACCATGGCAAGGGTGACCGACCGCGGGCCCACTTGAAGTAACCTTTGGGCTCCGCAAGGCCTTCTAACACTAAGCGCAACTCAAAGACAAACAAATCATTTCTTAAAAATTAACCCAAACAACGATGTCCATTACAATAACTAAGAGACGATAATCCAAATAAAGATCCCAAAGTAGCAGACTAAAAAAATGGAGTCAAAAGCTCTTTACTAACCTAAGTCTCTTTTGAACCGAAAAATCAATTTACGAAAAGTAAACTCTCGAGTCGTCCATTATGCGATCCAAGCCTTCATCAACGATCTGCAAGGTACTGACTATGCTATTTAGAGGATCAAGCATGTATATCTAAACAATATTTATATGATAGTCAAAGTAAACATTCTCAAATCATATTTTCATAAACGGCATTTCAATCTTTTCTAAGTAAAACATTTCTTTGAAAACAAGTCAACAACACTACCGTCCCATACTAGTAATGTTATCAACGATTTTTTTAAAACAAAGTCGAAAAACTTAAAACAATAATTTCTCAAAGAGTCACTCAAATTTGGTTCGAAGCTAGTCAATTACATCACTGTCCCATACCACGGTATAACCAACTAACCCGTTAAATGATTTATTCAATAAAATTCTTGGTTTTATCGACTACGATCACAATACCGCTGGGACTCGTCCAAAAGTTGTCATAGTACCGCTATGACTCATCGATATTGTTACAGTACCGTTGTAACTCGTCCAGAGATTGTCATAGTACCACTATGACTCATTGATAGTGTTACAGTACCGCTACTGTAACTCGTCTAGAGTGTCTCGGAGGATGTGATGTGTGCTGGGGTAAAGAGTTAGGCGTGACACGTTGCTATCAAAGAACCTCAAAGAGGGCAAAGGCTGATGTCAGAGAGTTCTCTCTCTAGTACTCACTAAGTTCTCAATCAAGTGAATTCTATCAAAATGATTATCGATTCTTGAAAATAAGGTTTTCACCTCTATTTATAGTGAATGTAGGATGACACAAGGAATATCCTCATCTAGGTGTCATCGTCCTATTGATCATGCAATGATCATAAGACGAGTGTCCCATAAGTGGGGACCACAATCAGCTCTTTCTCTCTTAGTGATCAGGTCGCACGCATCGCACGTGCGTGGTATCGCACGCGTACAACGGGTGAGACTTTCTCTTAACTTCAGCCACCAAACCAATAACCCCGAGGTTCCCAAAAACCGGCTCACCCTTTCGGGGGTTCAGGGACCCTAGACCTGCCGTTGCACTTAGAGTAGATCGCCCGGTAGTGCCCTAAGCCGGGTCATCCCTGAGGGATGTGAGTGCTAGATATAAGTTGTTGCGCCTTACCTTAGGCATAGAGTTAGTTCCTTGGAACCCTAATATTTAGAGATCGAAGCTCTAGGGCCAACTCGATTCTCATAGGGTCAGACAAGATGTCATCCAGACGGAGCGTTTTGACCTTCGGCCAGTTTGCTCGTGGAGACCATTAATAAAGCCGGGGTGCGGCCGTAAAGGTCTGGGTATCATTACCTTAGACTAAAAGCACTCAACCTCGGCCCCCCTTTAGGCTATTTCCCGGAGCCTAGTACGTTCTCGTACGGTAGGTCTTAGTTCGGGGATACTAGGTAATTACGTGGCAATCACCTGGAGTAACGTGGCATAACCCCTACTACGACAATAATCAATAACAATAATTCAAAATACTTTCATAACTTTTCAAATCCAATAACGATAATCAATAACAATAATTCAAAATACTTTCATAGCTTTCCAAATCCAATAACGTTAATCAATAACAGTAATTCGAAAATCAAAGTTGACTTCAGAGGCTCATATGCTTGATCCATATTTTTTGGTATTTCAAGACATAACAATTTTTCATGAGTTCATTTGTACAAAACAAGGTTTAGGTAATAAGACAATTTTCGATAAAACAAAGGGATTTAAAATAAGCTAGATAGAGTAGAAAGTCCCTTACCTCAAAATCGACGCAAACCATTAAAAGTCAAAAGAACGGTACTTCTTCCCACTCACTATCAGTTGCACCTAATTGTCCCAATAAAGCATTTTTTTAATATTACAATGTGATACGTGGGTTCAACAAGACATTTCCACCACTACGGGACCCGTCGACTATTTCCAAAAATCACATGTTTGTTAAATACTTAACGGCCATTAGTTTGCTAACTAGGGGGGGGGAATCTGTAATTCTTTGAACCTTTAACACTGAATAGTAACAACCTAAAATGCAAGGGGGTGAGAGTAACTTTGTCATCTTTTTCATATAACAAACCTAGCAACTTGCTGGTTTGTTTCCCGCCGCCAGGAGCCTCGCCAAATCATTATGTTTTTGTTTCTACTTGATCTACTCCATTAACATTCATTAATCTAGTATTTGATTAGACTAAATAAACCCAATTTGCATATACCTTTACATTAACAGTACATATACATATCCAATACCCAGCCTCTCTCTTTCTTCGTTATACGTCCATAACAATAACTTACGAAAATGAAATCTTAAAATTGTGAATTACTTACTCTATCGGATTCGCCAATGGTTTTTCTTCGGCGGTGCTCCGACCGTAACCTTCTTCCTCCACCACCACAGTTCAACAATGGTAACTTCCTTGTATCTCTTATTTTTTTCTTCAAGAACAACTCGACTTATAGCTAGCAATCTCTTCTTTACCGTGAGAGTTGCCTCTTCCTCTCCCCACCGGTCATCGATACACCTCTCCGTCTCCTCCCATGTAGGTAACCGGTGCCCCCTCCTTTGCCCATTAACCATCCTAATTATTTATTATAATAGGCAGTAATAAATCCAACCATTAATGTATTTTCTTTTTACCTTATTTTATTATTCATATTGGAAATCAATTGGTCAAACTAAATTGTGGCTTAAGTCCGAACTCAAATAAAAGGTCCAATGTTGTACCTAAACAAAGTAGGCCCATAATTAAATTAAATCAAGCCCAATCATAAAATATTATTGTTTAATTTATTATTATTATTTATTTATTTATTTATGTATTTAGTTATTTCAAAATTTCGGTATTTTACACTCTCCCCACCCTTTAGAAATTTGGTCCTCCAAAATTTTCTTTTCTCACGATACTCAAACTTCGCATAATCACTATAATCATAAGATGCTCAACACTTTATCTAACAAGTAGTATGCGAGTATTTCATCACAAATGGGATTAAAGAAACATGTTAGTCTTACCCGAAGTTTTGTTGATCGGAATTTTTGCAGCCTCAGAATATAAAGAGAAAACCCTTCCACTCGGTTTCGTTAGTCCCTCGGTTCTGACTCCCACTTGGTGGTTTGGTGCTCGAAGGCGCTCCAGACATCTGAGCTTCCTTTCTTTGCAGACAAGCTGCAATCCTATGCCCGAGCTGACCACATTGGAAACATGTCCCTGTAACCCAACGACAATCCTTTTCAAGGTGATTGTTACCACATCTGCCACACCTAGTACCATCCCCTTGTCCTTTACTAGCATGTGTTTGAGTAGCATGTCGTTTCCCCTGAATTTCATGGCTAAACCCCCCAGGCATTATTGATTGGTTATTTCTTTTGTGGTTGGTGGTGTCACTTGTCTTTTGAATATCATCGAGGCTTTTTCCTACCAACAAAGCTTTGTTTAACACCTCTCGATATGTTGTTAACTCAAATGGAACTACCGCCCTCCTAATCTCAAGTCTTAGCCCGTCCTCAAGCTTCCTAGCACGACTTTCCTCGTCTGCAATCAAGTTTGGTGCAAACTTTGATAATTTGGCAAGCTCTGCCTCGTAATCCGCCACGGTACGTTCCCCTTGTTCTAGCTTAATGAAATCTCGAACCTGTTGTTGGCGCACACTTCTAGGGAAATACTTCTCGAAAAAGACTACCTTAAACCTCTCCCATGTATAAGGCTCAAGATCTTGTTCATGCTTGCGCTTCTCCATGAGCCACCAATCATATGCTCCCTCACGAAGCATGAAGGTAGCATGTTTTACCTTTTCATCTTCTCCACAATTTAGAATTGCAAACGTTTTCTCCATTTCCTGAATCCAACTCTCCGCAACTAAAGGGTCGGTCGACCCTCCAAATGCCGGAGGCTCCAACCTCTTAAAGTCAGCAATCGCGCTATGCACTTGCCGATTTCCACCACCTTGTTGTTGTTGTTCCACCACCCCAACAAGCACTTGCATTAATTGCATCAAATCGGGTTGTTCTTGAGGTTCTTGGTTTACTTCCATGTTTTCCATGTTAACCTACACACGATAGCTATTGATTTTGAGTGCCTAAGTTGACGGATTAATCGGTATTATTACACACATGACACACACACGTAATTGGCTAGTTTTCTTTAAGTTAAAGATCTATTCACTCTGTTCATATGATAAAGCATTACTCATTAGAGAGTTCATAAGTTCCAAGTTGTATCTTTTATCTTTTAACTTTTCTTCTTTTGATGTTTCAATAGGATTTCAAAAGCTACTGTCAATGACTATTCACGAAAATTTGAAATAGTTGGCTGCCCCTGCGGTTGGTCTACTTCTCATCTCCTCTTGAATTTGACATTTTGACATGTTATGCTTTGAGATGATTTAGCCAAGTATTTTAGATGGAAGTGGATTTTTGAGGTGAATTAATGAGTCTCAACAAAGTATACCATCCCTCATTGTGCATCCACCTCTATTCTTTTGAATATATATATAATATGGAAGTCTGGCACCAGAAGTGGTCCAATGGACCCATGACAGTTAGATGTATAAACAAATCTGATATTGCACCTGAATTTTTTTCTAAAATGCTACTCTAGCTTTGAGTTTAGTGTCTGAACGGCAATTATGTTGAAGCGTTTGGGTATGTAATATTTTCCCTCACTTCCTCTCAAAGAATCCCTGCTTAACTGTGTTTGGTCCGGTTAATCATGTTTGAGCCAATGGCATTTAAGGGTCCATAGTTTTCTCCCTTTTGCTCTATGGGGTGTCATGCTCTAAAATTAGTGAAATTAGGGTCTATTTTAACATCCATTGGATTTTGGCATTAAGTAATCATGCGCGATTCCTTTTTGCCCTTTTTGATCATTTTTCATCAACATATCCAACAACTCCAACCATGTGAAGGTTAACTAAGGGTGGAAGGAGGTGGGAAATGACTAAAGAAGACTACAAAAGAGAGCGCATGTGACCCACACGTGATGACTAAATGGAAGTTACTGCAGATCCTAGTTTGAAATATGGACTCTGCTTCACAAATTTTAGAACATACTGGACACAAAGGTGGATAAGAAATTTACCATGACAAACCTGACCAAGACACAATTATCCATCAAAAAGGAGTAAACCATGGACCCTAAAATGTGATTGGCCCTCCATTTCTGCTAATAGATATTTGATATACATTTTACTTGGTTTTAGTTGATGATATTATAACTGGCATATAGTATATTAAGTAGTCCAACCAACAAACTTTTTGGATGTTATTTTATTTTTCCTGTTTTGAAACATTAGAGACTTTCATATCAGAAATGGTCAAACAGAGACTATTTGAGTCAAACAGAGGGAGAAGTAATATTATTTTTGTACTTAATTGGAAGACGTGTGGTATTATGTACGTGTAGACTCTTACCAGAAGAAAGTTTCTTTATCCAAAATAATGTTGAGTGATGATGCAGTTTTTTTTTTGGATAAGTTGAGTGATGATGCTGTTATGTGCCAAAACACTCATTTTCTACCCCGGAACTAATGGTTTTATTTTCTCCCTTTTTGTTCTCTGCCTATGTCATGCTTAGAGTCTATACACAGCCGCTTCCTAGCCCAGATAAAGAATGTGGCTTGCATTAGGCGCAGCCTATAGACATCTGGATTTTGCAAGTGAAAGTAAATAACTTCCTTTCAGTTGGATAAGCGGGTTGGCCCACTCGAAGTTGCTTCTTTCAGTCTTAGAAATTATTATCCTGTCCTGGTGATACCTTTGCTATTCTGAATTTAAATTGACTGTCCATTCTCTTGTTTAAAAAATGATAGGTGGAGACACTGTACTTTCTTCTTTCGGGCGTCTATCATTTTTCGTGAATAAACCAAAGGTATTATGAGTTTGCATACTTCTAACGATTTACTTTTTTATTCCTTTTGAGTTCCAGTTTGATACGCAAGCACCCCAGGAGCCGGTTTGTGAGACTTTAGTCATTTGTAGACCTTCTAAAACTGAAGAAGAAGGTTTTCCCTCTTCTCCAGGATTGAGGAGAAATGTGCAAGTAGAACTCTTGTTTACACTAAATTTGTTATATTTTTATAGCCTCTTATTTTGTTTTTTTTTATGATTCACACAGTCCTCTATCACCGTTCAAAGATAAAGCCAGTGCTACTGTTGGAGCTAGTCAATCAGCTCCTGTCAAATTGGATTCTGCAGCACAGGCACATATTTTGAAGCACAGGTATTTTGTGCACACATTCACACTTAAATTAGCTTGAACAATTCAAGAAAGTGAGAGCTTGAGTACTCGTGCTGTCTTTCTGAATACCTTTTAGGTTCCGGATACCTATATGCTGCACAAGTGTGCGTATTGAAGCACATATTGGCGTATTATGATTTTTTTAAATAATTTTATATGGTTGTGGTTTAAATTTTTCGTTATAGAAATTCATACACCAATAACAGCCATTTGATCTGATGAGCATGCTGGTTGATTTAGATTGAGAGCTTTAATTATAGGAACAGTGGTTTTCTGTTCACATACTCATGATATATATTGTAGGATGTATTTCTGTTGAATCACATTCTTCAAAAGGAATGGACTCTAAAAGAAACCATCTCTCTTCTACAGGGTGCCTTCTTCGGCAGATATACTTTATCTTGTTTTTTCAGGACCCCCTATTTTCTATTTTTGTTGAAATTACTGTGTATCTTCTTTGTTTGCATCTCCTGCATAAATTTACGTAACATACATTGATTTGGTTTTGAGAAGAAAAATTTATGGTAAAATAAGTGATAGTAATTCAATGAGCCTTTTAATGATATGTCCTCCTTTGGTTTCTACCTTGCTCGTACAGAAAGGAAATTCATGCTTTGGTTTCTGCCTTGCACTTTTCTTTGAGAATTTGACAATAGAAAAAGTGGCATCAAAAGTTTAATAATACGGGCCAATGATGTTATTTGGTCAAATTCTTCCATCTTGAACAGGAGGCTTCAAGAAGACTTGACGGATGAAATGGTTGGTTTGGCACAACAACTCAAAGAAAGTAGTCTTGTGATGAGTCAATCCCTGAAAAACACCGAGAAAGTAAGTAAACTGTAAAGTTATGTAGTTTCATATTGTTTTCTACTTTGTGGATACGGTGCCCTGATAGCTTTAGTTGTTATATGAGTGCAGATTCTTGACTCAACAGAGCAAGCAATTGAGCATAGCTTAGCAAGCACTAGTCATGCCACTTCACAAGCAATGGATGTATACTCTAAGAGTTTCAAGACTACGTGCTTACAGTGGCTCGTCATCTTTGCAATGACATGTATCTTCATTATGGTGGTCCTTCTGATTCGTGTAACCTAGTGTGTCTGCCTTTCCATTCCTCCCAAGCTTTAGCTTTAATGAATCTGTTATGATGCTTATGATCAGTGATGTTACATTTGGATCTTTTACCAAAGAATTTATTGTCGTTTTATGTTATCCTGTCACGTTATTTATCAATCTGTGTCTCAACAACACGATATAAAATGTTATGGTGGTCAGACAAGTGGATGGTTGATTTTAAACGCACATAAAATACTGGCAAAAACGTGTGTAAGACGGTCTTACGGATATTTTTTGTAAGATGGATTTTTTTACCTTCTCCACCGTGTATTGGTGGGTTGAGTTGTGAGAGAATGAGGTTCAATCTTACGAATTAAGATCCGGGAGACCTACTCCAAAATATTAAGAAATAAGAGATTCAATAAGAAAACCACTTTATAACGTAATCTGTTTTATAATTACTTTATAAGCTGTGGTATTTGTATGTTTATTGTTTCTGGGTTCGTTGTTATTACGAACCAGTAAAATTTGGATATTTATCTTTGAACTTGGTAATACAAATTTATGGAGGATCGAAAAAGTAAATGATAGAGGATCAGATAAAGGAATCTTTCATCCTTTCCGTTGTTTGATATAGTGAAGAAATAATTGAAATGATTCAAACTCCAGCTCGTTTCACCTTTTCCACCACTTTCCCACCCTGTTGGGGGATTGGAGAAAGGATTCTGTTAAGAGCTAAGAGATGTATCATCCCTTCATTTTCGTTCCTCCACTTTTCTATTCTACAGTACCAAGTATTATACCAATAATCTATTTTAGTTTGAAATATATATATATATATATATCAAAATTTCATTTGAAGCACAATCAGTTTGACTCTAAAAAGTCGAAACAAGACAATAGTATAGGAATGGGGAGAGTAGTCTTCTACCAATGATCTCTTTCTCGAAAAATTCTTAAGTGGGATCACAACTTATAACTAGAAGAAGCACCCACCCTAAAACCAGTTCTTATTTATGTCAATTTTTGTTTAAAAAATCTCTCTGTAATCTCCAACCTTGTTGAAGAGACCAAAAGCCTTAATATTAAATTCATCAAATTAGTTTATTCTTATAAATATCACTCACTCACAAGTAACAATAGCTGGAACTAAACAAATCCTCAAACATCACCTAATGACATAGGATGGGAAGAAATAAACTTTGAGTGGGGTCCTAGGCCAAAACGCCAATGTTTTTCAAGGTAAACCAATAAAAAAAAAACTTGAATGGGGTCACTTCTTGCCCAAGACCCTCTCAAGTTGATCCGCCTCTGTGAGGAATAGAGAAAATGCTGCTTGTCATCTATGAAAACTCAGCTAAATAAACCAACGGGTGACGTAATTCATGTCATAGTTGCTTGATTGTTGGGACATTAATAACATTCACACGCTATCGTTTTTGCACGTATTAGTTGACGCCTGACGGTTTAATAATTCGTTTGTTTTATACAGAAAAAAAAAAACAAAAACAAGTATCATTAAAAGTCGTCAAATGCAGGGTCATCTTACTATTAAATGTGATCACGTGGAGAGTAGCATTATCATTAAATGTCGTCACAAGAACATTATTTTACCTTATCTGAATATAATTAAACTTGTAGTAAATCAACAATATTAAGAAATTTTGTTGTTGCCTATATAGAAACTAACATAAAAAAATACACAAAACATTGAAACTATACAAGTATGTACTGTATTTTTAATCAGATTGTGCAGTCATTTGTACTTCATTACAATTGTTATTTATTCAAAATACAAAATATTGATCACAAAAAATAACAACACATGACATTACCTACATAAATAGAACTATCTACTTAACAATTTAATGCACTTTATCTACATAGTTATATGCAGTGTTCTAAAACTCCGCGCCTAACTCCACCTAGGTCCCGTTTAGGCATAGGCCCCTCTCTACCGCCCCGATTTTCTTAGTCGTCGCCTAATCGACCAAGTCGCCGCCTACGCCAAACTTCATCGACCTTAATTTATTTTTGTAGCTTTGATTTTGTGACATGCAATACCGAAGAAGGAAGGGGGAGTGGTAATGATGAGACATAGAGAGAGGTATAAAGAAAAAGAGTTTGATTTTGTGGATATTCGGTGAGATGGGAGAGGGGATAGATTAAAGGGTTAGATCTAAGAGGAAAAAGATTGGAAGATGAAAAAATGAGGAGAGTCGGTCTGCCGGAGAGAGAGGGAGAAGAAAAAAAAGAAAGAAAGAAAAAAGGGTTGTCGGTCTGCCAGATAAATCGAAGAAAGAAGGAAAAAAAAAGATGAAGAAGAAAGGAGCTGTCTCGAGATTCAGAATTTAGAATGAGAAGAAATCAGGGAGGATATGTTAGACTGTGGGTTGTAGGAACAGTAGGTAGGTTAAGTAATTTTTTTTTTTTTTTTAGTTCTAAACTTGGTTGGTTTATTACTTTTGGGTTATTGAGAATTGGGATTAATGGTAGGTTCGTATATTTTTGTTCATTTTACAAATATAGACAAGTGTTTGATAAAATGACAAACATAAAAAAAAAAATTGTAGTCAACGTGTTTGATCTTTGATGTCAATTATCAAAATAATAATAATTATGCCTTAATTCTAGACCCTGTCTAGGCCCCTATTACGCCCCGACTAATCCCCTAGGCGCTAGTGTGCCGTCAAACGATTTTTAGAACCTTGGTTATATGAGATTTGTATCCAAAGTGCTACTCTCTCTATTCTATGTTATGACTGGTTATTTTTCAAATAAAAATTTGACATATATATATTTTAAAATTATAAAACACGTAATTCATAGTAAAAGACCTTTTCGGACCAATTTTATTGGGTATATAATGTAAAACTATTTAATGCATACATATATTTTTAATACATTTTATGTATATAGATAAAAGTTGTCCTCAAAGCTTACCGTACAAGTTCACTGTAATTGAAAAAATGAATAACGGGTGCACAAAATATACATCAAAATCACACTTGGGATATTCGAGTCCAACTACAAAATAATATTTTGACCTACCAGAACATATCAATTTATAACCCAAAAAATAATTTCCTTCTAATGTAATACCGCCTAAATCATCATATTCAAGTATTCAACTCCGAGAAAAGAGAAGAAAAGCTGGATCGCTTACAACTGCAACTTTCTCGAAACTCAAATAGACGTCCAAAAGCCACAAGGACCAAGAATTATGCCAGTTCCGGTTCATATTTTCTTTTTCATTTCTTTTAGTTGTTTTGTAATATTTGGATCAAAGGTTAGAAAAAGATAAGAGAAAAACGACGAACAAACCCAACCATGCATTCGAACGCAGCCATATCTAAACGGCTTACCACCTGCCATAGATTCTCCTCAATTAAGACATCTTCCAATGCATCCATCTCCAATCCCATACGCTGCGTTATAAATGACTCAAGACATAATACCAGATGATACAATTTTAAAGGTAACCAGTAACACACGTCAAAAAACACAACTTTTTACACAGTTCATAAATTACTTTATCAAAGCACCCGTAATTTAAAAAAATTATGGTTCTCTAATGGGCCCCACAAACAACCGTCCCAAAAATTCCCCCTTTTAGGAAGTGATGATGATCAGAATCTGCCTAGAGGCTAGAACAGATTTCAACTTACATTAAAAAGTATAATAACGACTACACAACAACCAAAATCTTGATTAAACCACAAGGATCCCCCCGATATCCATCTAAAAGAATCTAATGCAGGATAATCACCAGAACCCTCTCTTGTCAAACTTAATCAGTACCCTCTGGAAATTTAAAAGTTTCCAGTTAAATAGACACCTAGTCCTCACCATCCTGACTCTCATCCTTGACCAGCTTTATCATGTCATCGATACGTAGGATTGTTATAGCAGCCTCGGTTGCAAACTGACACAAAGCATAGGAAATGTTGTCAAAACTGAATTACGACAAGCACAAGTGAACAATGAGCTTTTATCACTTACCTGTAGTATCTTTACTTTGCTCATTGCAGGCTCAATCACTCCAGCTTCTAAATTGTTACGGATGGTTCCCTTCAGTAGGTCCAACCCCATACTGCAATAGTGCGTTAAGAAAATCAGGAGCTTGGAGAAGTGAAATAGAAAGGAAATCTACAAATATAGTAAGAGAAACCATATAGCTCTTGGTATGCAAAGAAAAGAAAGCACGCACCCACATCCGAGAAAAAAAGAAAGAATGTACTCCCTCCGTTGAAGTTAAAGAGTCCATTTTCAAAAATCATGTCTACAATCTCCATAACATTTCAATATCACCCTCCACAATTGATATTAACTTATTGATTATGCTCAAGCTGTCAAGCATTTGTAATTATGACCAACTCCAATGCTAATTGTATATCCCTTAATAATTAAACTTTTCAAACATGAACTCTTTGGATGGAACGGAGAGAGTACTTCAATTGCGATAATATTGTGCTGATTCAACCAAAGAGAAAAGCCTTGTACTAAAGGAATATTGCGGTGTCCTTGATTGCAAAATCTCTAACATAACATTCAATCAATTATATCCTCGTGTATTTGAAAATATATTTCATGGTTATCCATCTACTAGCCAGGCAGTCCCAGTGAAACATAGCAAATCTATAAAGATTTATTCGTCTAATAGGTTCTGTCACTCTCTCTTTCAAATTTACGCTTAAGCAGGCATATAATAAGATGTACCCAGAACAAATGGACACTGATCAACATACAAGTGTGAGGATATACTAATGGATAGTGGACACTTAAAGCAAAGGATGGAAAGCTTCGAGTAAAGACAACATATATGGCAAACATTTCCATTAAATTCCTATCAGTAAGTCCTGCATAGACTCGTCTTATTGATGACTTTTGTCAAATGTCGCCAGTTCGAACTTTAAAAACACAACAAAATGTGAGTGGAACTTGTACTCCCATTTTTTTCTTAAGTGGATAACTTTCCCAAAAATGAACTGATAACATAGAACTAAACAGGACGCAGTAAACAATTGATGTAGTAGCAGTGCCATACTACATGTGGTCTAATCAAAAAATTCGATTGTAGAAAAGTGCAATTGGCCACATCAGGTGGAAAAGCCATTCATCCAATAGCTTCCTACCAACGACGTAAATAGGAAAATGAACTTGAAAGTTACCAATGCAACAACAGACTACCTTGATAAGTGCTTCTTATCTGCCTTGGTTTGTGCAGTGTGGTGGTAGGCACGTAGTTTGGCTACTAAGTCAGTTGCATCCTTGGCAGCATTGACCGCAAGCACCTGGATAAGAGTGGTGTTACAATCAGCTCCACAAATATCAGCGTGAGGATGAGAATTAAACTATAATGAAATCAATAATCCAATGGAACCTTTGGAATAATCAACAAAGATTCAGCAAATTCTGCGATTGCCAGTTGTTCACGAGATCCCAAAGTTGTAGCAAGATACTCCAGATAGACAGATAAGGCAGACTCGACTGCCCCTCCACCTGCAACCACCTGTATGCGAATTAACATAGTAAGTAGAAAAATTCAGATACATAACCTAAATGGATTCCTTCTCTAATATAATCATAATGAAAAACAAGTTAATAATTTCCAAATATATCCCTGATCTAAGTCATGTTATTAAAAAAAATGCCTCACTTTATAAGCATATGCTCCGTGCCAAACAAATGCACATGAAAAACGTCACTCACGTTGCAACTAGATGAGAGGACTTTTCATGTCAGACATTAACAAAACATTTTCTAGTGTAACCAAAGTATTCACAGGGTTGCTGCTTCAATGAATCCAAGTCTTGACATTTTGATTTACTCTAGATATTTTTACAAAAAATATGTTCACAATATCAATAAAAAGTCGTTTTGATTCTGACAGATTCAGGGTAGCACGAGGATAGACAATTGAAAGTTACAGGTGGAATCATAATACGGTAGAGCAGAATCACCCCACTAGTGTAGAAGTCCAGGAGTAAATAGTTTTGGAAACATAAGTGTCAATCCCAACTGCAGTTCCAACCTGAACCGGGAAAAAAATCAAATCACCCCAAACTGGGGTAGAAGTCCAGGAGTAAATAGTTTTGGAAACATAAGTGTCAATCCCAACCGCGGTTCCAACCCAAACCGGAAAAAAAAAATCAAATCACCCCAAACTGGATTTGATCTCATGAATTATGTGGTTCGGTTCGGCTTGGATTTTCGCCAAACAGAACAGTTCAATCGGATTCCTGGTTTTACGTCATGAACCCAGTTCCAAACCGCCAAACCATATGTATCATACGACAATGTATGAATAATATATCTTTCATTTCATAAGTTTTCTTATTATTTCTCCCGTGGCATTGTTTCCTTCTGGTTTTCTTGTAATGAACCGATCCATCTTTATCTTCTTCTTTTTTGATAGGTAAGTGTAACCCCTTGTTGGTATGGGGATTGGAACCAAGGACCTCAAGGTCTTTGCATGAGTGTCCTTGCCATCTCTCCCACCCCTTGGGTTCAGCTTTATCTTTAAGATAGTCTTTTTTTCTTATAAATATAAAAATATATACAAACAAATATATATATATATATACCTTTCATTTAGTAATTGGATTAGTGAAAAGATACTATCTCGTAATCAAGTACTCTACTACTTTTATTTTGGTTAGTTTGAATTTTATTTAGTATATTGGGTACAATGTATTAAGGTACAAAGAATATTTTTTTTGACAAGCTCCATTTAAGAGCTTGAGTTTATATAAATGTGTTGCATCTTCGGTGAGTTTTGGATGATATTTTGTTTGGATTTTTTTACTGCTCACTTCTCCTAACGGAGAGGTTGGGTGTTCGAGTCCCACTAGAGACACCTTGGACTTTACAACTTTTTTCCCATTATTCAATAGCCAGCCTTCAATTCAACTTGAATTGGAAAACCAAATTGGAAACATTCAGCTAAACTACTAGAATGAACTGTGAAACCGAACCACAGTTCTAAGCCGAACGAACCGAGCCAAACCATTGCAGTTCGGTTAGGTTCCAAATTCTACAATCCGATTACCCTATGATTCGGCTCGTGTTTTTGCCCACCAAACTTAACCATTTTCACCCCCGAGTTAGATTTATTAATAACACAGCAGTAAATGTTATTGGTAAAGATTAGGCATGGCAATTGGGTGGGGTGGGTTGGGTTTGGGTTGGGTTGGAATGGGTAATGAATTGAAACAGGTCGAAACCCATTAGAACCCAAATGTTAAATGGGTCGGGCTGAAACGGATAACAGGTTAAAGCGGGTTGACCCATCTCAACCCAAAATGTTCCCCCCAAAAAACATAAATTTATAACATAAAAAGTCACGGAGGCGAAATGGGTAACAGGTTCGACCCGTTTTAACCCGACCCGACCCGTTAATATTATTGGGTTGAAACGGGTTACCCACTTCAACCCAAAAATATTAATGGGTTGGGTTGGGTAATTAGTGGATTGGGTTGGGTGGGTTAATGGGTAATGAGTTACAATTGCCAGGCCTAGTAAAGATAGAGAGTTTGCAGCAATTTTGCAGCAGTTAAAATACCACTTATATCCAACCATAGCCATTGCTATGCTAGTGTGTACCCAAATTAAATAATATAGATGTACCAATAAAACAACTGGCACCATGAGCAATGCGCAGGCAGTATAGTAACTCTATCATAGTAAAATCTAAAATATGCTTCTAAGTTAGGTTTGGAAAAAATAGACACGAGTATGTATTCATATTAACTATTCTGGAATGCATATAGAAGTAAATGGTCAGCCAGGGTTGAGACTTACTGTATTTGATTCAAGGGTCCTCTTGACTATACATAAAGCATCATGCAAAGCCCTGTCCATCTCGTCAAGCATGTAGTCATTGGCACCTCTGAGTATCAATGAAACCTGGAAAAAAAAAATGGCCAAGTATAATCAGACATGTGAGCAAAATAGATAACACTTGAAGAATAACTTCTTATTTTTGTAATGACTGAACATTGATTTTACATACAACCTTAATAATTACTAATTTCAAGTAAAAAGAGTAAATTTAAACCACATGAAACAGATCACAACACATTCGTGATAACCTGCCCTAATGTAAGGGATTTTAGCTAAACTAGTAGAAAACAATGTTGAAAACATAGAAACACATACTGCACTTGAGTTCTTGGTTCCCTTTATCATTATGACATCATCATCAGAAATTCGCTCCTCCACTACTTCTTCTGCATATCCAAGAAATGATGAGTCAAAAGTTTCCTCTCCCTCCATATCAGCAAATGTTGAAACCTGCACACCACCAGAGATTAGCATGAGAAACATGGGAAAGATGATCACCTAGCAGAAAACAAATATTAAAGAACCATAACCCATTACACCACACAGCTTCAACTCAACCCAAATCAGCCTTTGTCCCAATTACTTGAGGTTGACTATATGAGTCCTCTTTCACTACTCTGTCCCGACGAAGAAGGTAAAGCCATCTGTCAAGCTACAGTCCCTCATTTCTTAATCTAATCCTGCCTCTGGTGTGGTTGTAGACAATGATATTCCTAACAGGGGCACTCCCTATTTTATGTAGTATATAATAAAACCGTCTCAAAGATAATATCTCATCATCTCTTTTTCAAACGACCTTCAAGGCCTCACGAATATGCCATTTCAAAATTAATCTATTTTGGTTTACCAAACATCCATCTTAGCATTCTCATTCCAGTAACATCACAACAATCTTTTCCGGTCTTAGTTACCCACTACAGCATTACAAGAATGAAGAAACAAATTAAAGCTAAAAGTCATGAACATAAGAAAGATGATGAAATAAGTTTAGAAATTTAAATAATCAATTAGCATTCTTCCAAGCTAAAAATTCAAAGAGATTTCTGAAGAAAACAGAGTATTTGAAAACCTAAACATCTAATACAACTTTGAAGCCAAGTCAAGGAACATACAGCAGTTGCACCAGTAGCCTTGGCAACATGGCGCAAATCCTCCTTCCGAACACGTCTAACAGCAATTGCACCAGCTTCAACAAAATACTGAAACAATAGCACGAACAAAATTAAAAAGAGGTGGTCCTTACCCTCGGATTAAAACACATTGAAGTATATGACCTCCAAATAACCCTTTATCACACAGCTATCACAGGTAATAATAGACTATCAATCCAACCTCGCTGTAATTGAGGAAAACAATGTTACTCATAAAATGAGACATTATGTGGATAAGGGATTCAACATGACAAAGGATATAAAACCCCAACAGAAAATTCCTACAAACACTATCCTTGGAATAACAAGGAATATCTCATGACAGTTAAATCTTAATACATACTTTCTTCAGATATAAGTTTTAATGATCAAGGAATGCATGAGCATAGATAGATCACAGAAAAATGAATCCATTGGGAAACTCGGTGCATAAGAAACTATGAGCATAGATAGATCCAACATCCAGACGTGTGAATATCCAAGAAAGAAGATTTAAGGTGGGAGATGAACACAAAAGCAAGTAGACCAACGATTCAAACAAGTATGAGTCAAGTCAAAGATGTGACTGTTCAAGCTTGCCTTGTTAACATTATTGCACATGGTTTTATGAGCTCTCTCCAACCGATCTCAAATGATCTTTTGATCGAGCCAAGCTCAAGTAGTTGGTATTTTGCAGTAAAATAATGTATTCCTGAGCAAATCAAGCAGGACCAACTTGTTCAAGCTTTACATTAATCTTCATAAAAGCAGACCTCAAACAAGCTTTTTTTTAACGGAACAGGAGGAAAATTACTAGCATAGCATGGTTTGTTTTCAGCCCTCAGTCTGAAGATTGTATGAACAACACAGAAATGTAGTTTAGTCAAGGTAGAGCCTTGAGTTAGAACAAATGCAGAATTACTTGAAACAAAGTCACAGAAGCTTGCCTTGAGTGCCATGTCATCAATCCCCTTTGTGGTTAAAATAACATTTGCTCCAGCCTTTAGAAGCTTCTCAATACGTTCTTTTGTCATGTCCGCTTCTCTGTTACACACAAATTCATTCAGTTCTGTATCACGTAGCAAAATAAGAAAAAATAAATGCATCACATGGCAACTTTCTTTTGTAAAAGTCATGCACTATCAGTAAACAGTCCTACAAGCAGATACAATATGAAAGAAATCTTTGTTAGCACATAGTATGCATACTCTACGACAGCTGGTTCTTTATAATTAAAAAGCAAAAACAGAAAAAACTCCTCAACATCTATGTGATTATACATCACTTCTACCCCCACCCCACATCACCACTACTAAAAGCCCAAAAGTACAAAAGCTATGAACTGAAAATATTATAGTTTGTTGAAACATTGTAGCTGATTGCAACATATGAATGTTTGACAAAGAAAAAGCTGATATAATAGTCCTCACTGCACAAAATCTTGAACCAAGAAGCATGAAGAACTGTAAAGTCTCAAAATGGGCACCTTTGACGAATCTTTTCCAACTCCCTAGGATCAGAGACCAAAACTTGGACACCTAATTGCATTTTTGTCTTTTGAAGATTAAAGTCGAGACAGGCAATCCTTGCGGGAGCAACTCTTAGTGGCATTCCTTGCGCAGCACGACCAGTATTCAGAGCATAGCCTTTTAACAAATAGCTATCTTTAGCACTTTTTCCATGAGCTTTAAGTATATTGATTCCCTGAGGAGCAACAATGTTAATCACATTACAAATCAAGATTAACCCACCTAAAGGATAGGCAATCTTCAAAGAATTCAATAAAATTATATAATCAGTTCAAGTGATTAAGTGCAAGCACAACTATCCCTAAAAAGACTGCACTAAAGAAAACAACCAACCTTGATTGGATATTTGATTTCACCTCGTGCATTGGTCATTTTAACCGATAGTACTGCTTCCACAACCTAAAAAAGGAAAAATAGTATATTAATTTTTGTAAATGAAGATTTTAACCTGATGAGTAAGGGAGCAATACAAGTGCAAATAACCCACAGCTCAACAGAGACACTCAGATAATGCAAGACAGATTACCTAATATAAAAGGGGTATACCCACAGCGGAAAGCTCCCACACAATGTGTGGTCTAGGGAAGGGATAATTTAGGCCACCTTTTATAGGTGGCTACAATCGTTGTCACAGGTTTATATGAAATTGTACAGAACATGCCATGAAAGCAAAGTCTACCGATTGACAGGCAGTACAGAGGTTTAATCCTTTACTTGTTTATTTTGGTAAGCAGCCTTCATCAATTTTGAAATAGACTTTAGCAGGGATAATACAAAAGTTGAATATTTTGATGACTACAGGCTACAGCTTCTATTCCGACAGATCTAACCAGAACATGTGCATTACTTAAAGGAACTCTTCATGAATATATGGGTCGGTGCATCCTTTTTGGGTAAATTCAGATCAATTCTCATCTCAACTCAGCCTTAGTCCCAATCACTTGGGGTCGGCTACATGAATCCCTTCTCGCCATTCAATTCCGTCTAAAGCAAGGTCATCACAAAGGCCACGCTCAACTCAAGCCTACTCACTCAAAATAGAAGGGGTAAAAGAATAGCTTATCTCAAGTCATCAGGACCACTGCCTAATATGTGAGTTTAATGGAAGTTTACAACCAAGATATCAGCAATAGAATATCAATATATAAGAGCAGGCTTGCGAAAAAAATGTTACAATACTCGTAGCTTTTCAAGAAACAAGAAACCATATCCATGTATCTTTCCGAAAGACAAAAAAGATCAAGAAACTAACCCAACACTTTGCTGTCTGATACTTAAAAGATGGAAAAAGTCAAGAGTAGTAAATTCAAGTAGAAATTTATTTGTCATAGCAATGCCAACAAAAAAATAACTGGAGTGGAAAAATTGACACACAGTCAAGAACCAGAAAGCATACCATATTTGCAAAGAAGTCACTATCACCCGCTAACAATTTTGACGACATGCTAGTCTTGGCGCAGTTTACAAGAGAATCTTTCCCTAGAAGATGGACCTGGTTAAGATCATAAGAGACTTAGAATAAATGATGCACCTGTTGAGCATGCAAGAACATGCGGCAGAAAAGTATGATGCAACTTTTCTATTTTTTTAAGAATAAAGAGTGAAGGCCATTCTAGTATAACAAAACAGTTCCGGCTGGATATTAGATGACCAACAAGTCCTGTTAAAAACAAGACATACATGGTAGATAGTGAAAATAAGATAATTGTTAACCTCCAAGGCATGATAACAGAGAATTGTCACATTAATGTTGGATTTGTATTATTATGGCATTGCTACCAAGTAATCACCAGGTAATGAGGGGGGAAAGATGGGCTTTTTGACGCCTATTCAGGTAATCGTCATCGCCATACCAGTGACAACCGGGGTAGATGGCAATTCGAATTCTTGAACAAATCAACAATTAATAGAAAAAAATTCCCAAATTAGTAATAAGTATATTACCTTCACTGCCAACTTTTCATCAATATATTTCACTGCCTCCCTCATAGCAAGCTGCCAACATAAACAACAATAAGTCAAGTGTATCGGATAGTGCATGTGAAAGTAATTTTTTAAATGTCAAAAGTGCTCACAAAATTATTGACGGAAGGCACCATTGGCAATTATTTTTCCTTCTTTTTTTTCTTTTCTATTTGGCGATGGGGAGAGGGGGAAAGAGGGAAAGAGAAAAGAATAAGATTTTGAGAATAATCACTTCTACTAATTATTACGATGGGTAGGCACTATGGGCTATTCTTTTTTCGTTCTTTTTTTTTTTCTGTTTTGCAGTGGGGAAAGAGAAGACTAAGAATTTGAGAGTACTCACTCTGTATCCACTGATTATAGATGTTGGGTGAATCTTATTTCTCACAAGATCATTCGCTCTCTGCAAAGATATAGAATCATAATTATAAAAAGACAAGATTCCAAAATGACAAAATCAGATTTTCATAACCATTTTTCAAGGTCAAACAAGATCCGGACACCACATGAACGTTACCTTAAGTAACTCAGCTGCAATAATGACCACTGAAGTTGTTCCATCTCCAACTTCTCGATCTTGAAGCTCAGCCAACTCAACAAGAACCTACAAGAGTCATAAATTGGAAAAAAAGTATATGAAACTGGTGAAAGAGAATTGAGTTCCATACATAAGTCAAGCAAACCCGATGATTAAAAAGTAGGCTTTAGTCCCTGAGGTTTTACCTTGGCAGCTGGATGCTCAACTTCTAACATCTTGAGTATTGTTGCACCATCATTTGTAATAGTTACATCACCAATATCATCAACAAGCATCTGAAAACACCAACTCCAACCCAAAAGAGTCAGTGCACAAATTATACCCACTGACGTATAAATACCAAGCACATAAATTTACAACTGATATGGTGCTTTAAATAATTTCTAGGGTGTCCACAAACTTGGGAATAGCTGTGTGTCATCTAACAAATATATCGGTCATGTTGTGACCACCAACCACCATCCCACTTTTGGCAACTACTGTTCAAAAACTATACCATCATCATCCACCCCTGCTATGCGCTCAACCAACAAAAAGAAACCATACTCCCTACAAACAGTACAGTCTAATACAATTTCATGCATTCCATTTTTCTGCCATTACAAGGGGCATTCATGCATTCACAACCAGGAAGGGAATGGTGTGTGTGACAATTTGTTCCTTAATATTGAAAATAAAACTATAATTAGTAATGAGAATCATACTTTGTCCGAACATATTTTCAAGTGAAGATAATTTAAAACAGAAAAAAGTTACTATTGATAGGGTATAATCCTCTGCCCTCCTGCTAGGAAATTGTGCCCATTAAACTTTGCCTACCCTTAATTAAAATCACACCTCCAATACTTTTCACTTTCAAACCTCTTATGACTTATATACATAAAATGGTTGCACCACATAATATTCACTTTTTAGAGTCAACCATCAATATACATCTTGTATCTATATCAGCTCACGGAATTGTGCCCATTAAACTTTTCCTACCCTTAATTAAAATCATACCTCCAATACTTTTCACTTTCAAACCTCTTATGACTTGTCTACATAAAATGGTTGCACCACATAATAGTCACTTTTTAGAGTCAACCATCAATATATATCTTGTATTTATATCAGCTCACGGTTAAGTACGTGTTCGCCTCTCCAGATAAAAAAATTGAGTTCAAATTTTGAGGTTCTTTTACTATTTAACGAGAATTTGTTGATAGTACTGGATGTACCAATTTTGCTGTCCCTTCAATTAATCTTCAATGTAAACTAGTTTTTGCACCCGTATTAAACGCACGACATATATTTTTTTCAACTAAACTATATATGAGCAAAATGAATAGGAAATAGATCAATGGAAGTGATTTCAGCTACCCAAGAAATGCTTCGGCTTCTGTTCCCATTTACCACGTATCAAATATATAATTAATTTGTTTCTAAGAAATGAAGAGTAAAAACTAAATATAAAGAGGTTTCGTGAATTCCAAAAGTTTTTGACTAATCAATAAATTAATGTTTTATGTTTTTTTATTAATCGGTTAAATGTTATCTAGATTTTGGAGTTATAGAAAGTCATGTACATTTTCATATTCCCACGTGGCAGATAAGACAAAAGTGATATTATGTTTTTGGCAAGTGATTTTTGGTGAAAAACTGTCTTATTCAAACGTGTTATTTGCTTTTGTCATTATATAAATAGATATTAGCATTTTTCTATTTTTATTTTTTTGATAAGTAAGGCATATATTAAACTAGCACCAAAAAGGTGTTGCGCCTTTGTACACTAGGAGTATACCCATCAATTAAAGTAAAATAAATCTATACAAGAACTCTACAAAAGAAGTGGAAGAACTCGCACTGCCCTCCACCTGGCCAACTCTAAGGAGCACCAAAAAGATAGCGTGCGAAGCAAAGACTCCTTCAAAATAGTTATCAACATTTCCATATTCTCATATACCCTCCTATTTCTCTCCTTCCAAGGCAAATGATATTATGAGGTCAAGCTTGCGATATTACTACGAGTTTTAATGTTAGAACCGTTGGATGGATAATTAAGTTGACGATGATTCAAAATGTCCATGTTATTAATTAGAAAATAGCATATTTGATCTAACGATGTAGACATCTAAGTATATTTGATCTAACGACGGTAACACTAAAGCTAGTAATAATATCGCAAGCTCAATCTCGTAATATCATACCTATTTTATTAATCAAAACTAACAAAAATAAAAGCCAAGCGTAACATTTAAATTTGTCAAATAGAGCAGCTCACTGTTTCATGAAGGAGGTAGGCAAGAGAAAGTGAAAAACACACCCTCTAAATCAGAAAAGCAATTAAGTAATAACATAGAAGATTCATGAGCTTCCATCACTAGCGCAAATTTAATTTTTAACCATAAGTTGCCAGAACCCACAGCAAATAGTTGAAGGGAAGCAAGAGGATAAAGCTAGCTAGGTGGAGAAGTAGTCATAGATCCTATTCCTATGGAAACTGGATTGCAGCGGGTGATACACACCTCACAGGCTCACAAGCCTTAAAAATGTTTCCGTAAGTTTGGGGTTTATTTGACAAGTTTGGAAGGTGTTTGGAAGCTTGGCAACAAGTTAGAAGGTTGGAATTGTAATTCTGCAACTTCAGGGGGTCAAGGTGTAAATATGACAGCATTAGAATCTTGCGGCAAGTGATTGTTAAGAATGTGATGATTTTATCCGAACTGGTGCCAAAAAATTTGCACGCGCGTGTTGAGATGTGAAGCTTTTTCCAGGTTTTAGGGTTTTTACTATTTTAGTAACTTTTATAATTTACCTTTCCATATTTCTTTGGGTTTGTAAGCCTACATAAAGGCCTCTTTGTACATTGTTTTATCGGACAATTGATTAATAAAGTTATGTTTTTTGAATAGAAATTGTGTTTATCGGTGTTCTAAAAATCGCCCTAGGCGCCAACCCCACGCCGCGATTTATACCAAATCGGACAAAAAAATCGCCAGAGAAGAAAATCGCTGACTAGGCACCCTAGCCGCCGACTAATCACTCAAGGCACCGATTTATTGAGTCTATAGGTGTGGGAATGCGCAGTAGGGAGGCAGCAATCTAGTCTTCTAGATGCGATTGAAGGGTGGGGAGAGGAGTTAGTGACCGCATGTAAAGAGAAGCGAGAGGTCCTATTCATCTTCTACTCAATGCATTGCCGGAGGTTGATGAACGTGGACATTTCTGGCAGACAAGGGCGGTGATAGTGGCGGCTACCATATCTTTGATTGTTGGTCATGGAAGAGGTAGAGAGACAGAGCATGAGATTGTAATATCTAGAGAGAGAAGGATTAAGATAGCTGATAGCATGAGATGCAAAAATCACCGATGAAAGGAGATAGAAGAGTCGGTAGTTTTTGAATTAAGAGTAGAGAGAGAGAGAGGAGGGGAAGTATTCAAGGAACAGAAGGAGAAAGAGGATGGGGCGTATTCAAGGAAACGGAAATTGGTTGGGGGAAAGGGGGGACACACCCACGTGATGTTTGGCATTTGCAGTTGTCACTTCAAGTTCTTCAATAGCAGGGAAACTTGCTTTTTTCTTCGTCTTTTTTTAACTCATTGTGTTTTTGCCTTATTACGACATTAAATGTATCAAGTTATTTAAGTATTTAGTGGTATTAACTAAGATTGAGTATTAAATAAGTATTAAGTTAAGTTTTTAAATTATTTAGTGATATTTTTATTAGTATATTTAAAGGCTCGAGTTTATAATATTAAGAAAAAATATAAAAATAAGGGTAATTATGCTTTAATTTCTAGACCCGCCACCCGCCTAGGCCCCGACTAGTCCTCCGGGCACTGGTGTGCCGCCTAGCGATTTTTAGAACCTTGTGTTTTATCGAGTGTACTAGACTTGAAGCTCGGGATACAAACATAGTGGATGCGTTGTTTGTGTATGAAATTTGACTTATCTAATGGAGTTTGGAGAGCCAACCCACTTGTGGCGTCAATCAAAATACCAAGGTTCGCGTCATCTCGAGGACGTTGGGTCACTGTGCCATTCATCCTCAAACAAGATTTTGGGGTGCGAGGATCGCATTAGCTGGCATTAGAGCCTGTCCCAAACCAACTTTATTGGATCCTATGAGAAATCGTCTTATATATAATTTCACTTAGTATTTGAAGGAAACGCCTTCTGATCTTCTACATGAATGTCAAATTTCAATAAAAATAAGCTGTATCTTGTAAGTTTAAAAATTGTAAGCTTCTCATGTCCCACTTTAGACTAACGTGTAAACCAATACATATAATCCCTCCATTCCACTCAAATATTCTTAACTTCCATTTTGGGAAGTTAAACTCTAAAAACATCGTGACTTTGACGCATTTCGGGGAATCCCAAGAAAGATTGAAAATATACAATTTTGGGTTGTCCCATTCAGTTTGGAGTTTTGGAGTTTTACAGTACTTAAGTGGTTTTAGAGTCTTTTTCTGAGAATCTTTATAATCTATATTTTGGTTCCTATAGCTGTGTTCTAGAGTTCTTAAATAAGGGCAGTTCTGAGATTTGTCTTATGTTATGGGCTGCTATGTTTACTTTTAGTACTTAAATCAAAGTTTGTGGGCTGCTCTGTCTGTGCTGTGATTGCTACTTTTGGCTTTATTTATCTAATTTATCTAATGCCTGGGCTCCCATTTGTCTTGGCCCCAAGCATTGGTCCTATACATACGTTGCATTGGTTCAGATTTAAGGAAATGAATACAGAATATTTCAGCTTATCATTTTGTTGGGTGATGCATCTTTCTTTTGGGTGTGATGCCTACAGGAACCATGGTTGGGTGATGCTTATGGGAACCCCAAGTGTAACACCTGAGTTTATTATGCTAAGTTCCTATCCCCTTCAATCCTGCAAATCAAACCTAAATTCATTTCCAAAATCAGCCATATGCAAACCTTCAACTCTAATCATAGTTGTTAAAGGCACCATCAGGTAAGGGTTTAGCGCCCTAGGAGACCAAGGCCAGTCGACGAGTAGGAGGCGAGGTCAGGCGTACCCCTTTCTCGCCTCTTGGAGAGGTACCAGGCAGAAAAAAGGTTGTTGAAGGCAAACACTTTATTTTTTTATTTTTTAAGGTCGATGATGTAGTTCAGGGTTATTATAAATAGGGAAAACCCTTAAAAAAAACCTTCAGACTTTGTCAAACCGACGCTTGCGAGTCCTAAAAACTGAGTTCATCTTTATCGATTCAACTCGGGGTTAGGGTTTTGACTTACTGAGGAGTTCGCACCATCTCAATCTCTCGCTCTCTTCCACGATTACTCGGGGTCTTTCACTCTGTGTCTCTCCCTTGTCTCATCTGTCGACTTCCAGTCTTCCAGAATAGTTCGCACCATCGATTCAAGTAGGCCTCTGAGTCTCTCGCTCTGTTTTCATCCATTGTTTGAAACTGTGTTCGACTTTCAAATTATTATTATTATTTTTTTGTATTGAACTCTGTTTCATACTCTGTTTGACTTTCAAGCTCTGTTCTACATTAACAAATTTTATTTCTTTTTTCTTTCTTTGAAATTAATTAATTTGTTTCTATTTTTGAATTGACACAGACAAAGTACATTAAAATGTACTTCAGATAAATTATTTTTGTAACTTAATAAATTTGTTTCTATTTTTGAAGTGTATAGTTAGTTAGTTATCTTCTCTTCTTTTTTTTGGACTCAGTCGTAAACACAGCACAGTACATTACTCTGTTTATTATTCAGTTTTTGTTTCGTTTGATGTTTTAGTTAAGTTCATCTAATTGGAATTTCAACTATGAATGATGAAAATTGTGTTATTGTCTTATTGATATTAGGTTACAACTTAGTTTCATGTATTGTGCTCACTTATAACATCTTTTGTTGAGATTTGTTAAGTTCTATACTCTCTTCGTTCCGGGCAAAGAGTCCACTATTCTATTTTGGAATGTTTCACTTAAAGAATCAACTTTCAAAAATTAACACATAAAAGTGTCATTTTATTGCTAACGAGCAACTAAAAGTGTCATTTTCTTAAAAAGTTTGACTTTCAAACGGAGACTCTTTGCCCGGAACGGAAGGAGTATATTTTATTTATTTTTCTTTGATATAGTTTCGTGAGTGCGTTTTGAGCACCTAGCCTTTCGCCTCGAAAATGTACATCTTGCCCGCCTCTCACCTCTCGTCTTTCGCCTTTGACAACTATGGCTCTAATCCTCACACCGCTTAATCCCGAATATTCTTCATCTCCTTTAGCCCCCAAAGCCAACATCAGTCAATAAATCAAATCCTCCCTGTTGTTGTGATCCTTCATCAGATATTCTAACTTTACCCCTCATTTGTATTTTGAATAAATATTAAAGTATCCAAACAGGAACTCTTTTGAGTGGAGCACAGGAAGTAACAAGTTTAGGTAAGCAATTCAACTGAATGCAACTGAACATTGATAAGCATAAATTATGTGGAGATAAAAGTTTTTCAAAGTGTAACATAACATTAATTAAGAATTTAAAAAATAGACAAAAAAAAAGTAATCACAACCATTTATGAGTACTTATAAAAAACAAATATGCTGTCAACTAATTATAATGAAGGGGAGAGAGATGTATACTACCTTGTCAAGTCCAACAGGACCAAGTGAAGATTTCACTATATTTGCAACTGCTTGACACGCCACAACTGCAGAAACCAAATATCAATCCATTAGTACAAACAATATGAAATGATGAGAAAAGCCAACAATCATTTCTGCCAGATCAAATGATCAATTGCTATCATCAGCAATTGTACTTTCTGCTTCTAAATTTGAGATTGCTCAGCATAACTAACTACGTCAGTGCTATACATACCAGAATACATACAACTGTGCGGGTGTCTGTGATAAGGAGAGATGGAAAAAGTAAGAAAATTAATGAACATTTCTGCGAATGTGGTTGCTAATATGCTTTCGCTATTAGAGCTACACATACAACTGTTATGGGTGTGTGCATGTTCATGTGAGAGAAGCAAAAAGCAATAATCATTTGTGACAGACACAAATCTCAACATTTGTACAGCATGATCATGAGATATATGCAAGAACCAATAATCATTCTAACAACTCAAACCTCAACATTTGTACATTCTGCTTCCATAATACTAGATTGCTTTAATCAGAGCAAGCCATACAGTCTGAGTGTGTGCGAAGTAAAAACACCAACAATACAATTAATTCTGCCAACGCAATTGCGATTTTCGAAAATTTAAACTTTCGGATTTCACATTAGTAGATTGCTTTCACGGCAAAGCTAATCTAAACGTTGTCACACTCACAGCTTTACATGCTCGTATACATACACATGTCTATGTGAAGCACAGAGTGGGAGAGGGTACCATTTTGCGTGCGCACGTCCTGGCCAGAGTGCCGGTCCCCTAGGATATCAAGAGTACTTGACCCCATCACCACCGGATTCAACTTTTAAATTGGAGGAGATGTTAAAGTGCGAAAAATTGAAGAACGAAACCCTAGATCGCGGCTCCAACAACACAAGTTAGTGTTTTTTGGTGCTAACCGGAGCTCGGAGTTGAGGACAATGGCCGGCTTCTCTCTCTGTGGTGTTCGGAACGGAGAGAAGGGAGAGAAAACTACCGCTTTGCTACTGCGTGTGTGCTGAGACAAGGTATGAGCTACAGCAAGTGAGGGTTTTGAACATCTTACGACGTCGCGCCTTGTAGGTCTACAAAGGATACTCGCCTTCTGGAATCTCGGTACTACCTATGGGCTCTGTGGGCTTTCTTTGGGCAACTCCAATCAGTACCTGAAATCACCAAATTGGTCCAAACTTGTACCAAATCATTTCCAACCCAACCCCTAAACCATTCCCCAATTTGAGACCTTGAACAGTGTCACCTTAAATTTGGGGCAAAGCTATTCATCTAACCGAGATGATAGGACTCACTTTCTTTTTAAAACAAAAAATTGATTTTTAAATACAAAAAATCATTCATAATTTATATTATGATTTTAAAAATATTTTAATTGATTAATAACTAATAATAGCTATGTAATAAATATTAATAATGTAATGTATTTTAAAGCATTAAAAAAAGAATAATAAATTATAATAAATTAATCTATTATGTAAATTGAAAATAAAAAAAGGCATACAACTTGAAAATAAAAATGACATACGACTTAAATAGTTTTTAACATTTAAATAGATGTATTGATTGCTTTATCATAATGTATGCATTTGTATTTATCAAATGGTTTGTAATTTAAAATATATTAAATTACTAATTTTAATATATAACTAATTATATAAATAACATTATAAAAATACAATTATTAAATATAATAATTATTAATTATGTAATCTTAATAATTACAATTTTAAATGTTATAGTAGAAAATCAAAATATAATATGCTAAAAAATATTCTTTTTGGTGTAAGATTTGGTGTGAATGGTTGAAATTAGAATAGTAGACAGTGCTGAAGCTGCCCCAAATTGTGATAAGTTTGGACCCAAATTGGGGTTTTGGGGTTGGAGATGGTCTTACGTCTTAAGCCAATGGTGTTGGGCTCTTCGAAGGGAAACCAATACCATCTACAAAGCGTTGTAACTTGTAACAACCAAAAATAGCGGAACCGGTAATCATTTGTTTTACAGAAAATGATTTCCAAAAAATAAAAAGTTTTTATTTTCAGGTATTTGATAAATATTTTGAAAATATGTCAGAAAATATTTACGGGTGTTTGATAAACACACGGAAAATATTACGGAAAACAATATATGAATAAATACAAAAAATATGTTTTAATATTAATGCACATATTGAATATAAGATAGTGTTGAACTTTAAGTATTTTTTTAGTAGCTCTCAATTTATCATTAGTGGTGTCAAATCAATAAGGCTCATTTTTTTTTAATCTCACAATTACAAATAAAAATTGATAATTGATATAAAAAAAGGTTTTGAAATAGAAAATGACAATATTTAGGATGTCCCTAGAAAATGTTACTGAAAACTATATATGAATAAAAACAAATAAATATATTTTAATATTAATGCGCATATTGAATATAAGATAATGTTGAACTTTGAATAATTTTTCTTTAGCCATCAATTTATCATTAATGGTGTCAAATCAAGATCTATCTTTTTTCATTCTCACAATTACGAGGAGAAAAAAATGATAATTGATATGAAAAAAAAAAGTTTTAAAATATAAAATTGGCAATGTTTAGGGTGTCCCTAAATAATATAGTTGACACTAATTTTAGGACGTAGTGAATATTTATTAAAATTATAATTTATAAATAGTATGCACAAACTTGATTTATATTTCTAAACAATTTATTTATCGAGTGAAATATTGTGTGTAAGTAAATATGTGTAATTGTGAAAGGGGGCAGAGGGTGTCCGAACATTTGGAAAATGACTTACAGAAAATGAATCTGTAAGTAATTTTCCGAAAAAGAAACCTTAATTTTCCGTTGACTCGGAAAACCTTTTACGTTGACTACATTTTTCTAAGATTACCAAACACCAAAAAATGAGGAAAACATTTTTCGAAATTCATTTTCCATTAAACAAATGGAGCCTAAATTTTTCAACCAGGGTCGGTATACTTAGTAAATTTTTCAACTGGAGCCATTATACTTAGTAAAATTTTCAACCGCTTTATATCTTTATTTTTTTTCAAAAAAGAAAAAAATACATCTATACATCATTTGATAAGGCGAGCATAGATTATCAGATGATATGCACCTATTTGTCCATCGTGATGCATACTTTTGTGCATTACGATACATGAAGTCGCTTTTACTAAGTATACTTTGTGCATCATGATGCATACTTTTGTGAGAAAAAAAAATTTGGAGTGTAAAGTGATTAAAAAAATTCAAAGTATATTGGCATGAATTTCTCTCTTCTACCAAATGCGCCAAAATATGAAGAAAATGAGAGGGCAAATTCGGACCGGTCCACTTTATGAAGTTGTTTTTATCACTAAAGTACCATTTCTCTTTTTTAACCGGAAAAAATCATTTTTAATACGAAAAGATTGCGATACCATTGATGAGCAAGAGGCGCGATACGACTAACTACGACAAGTTTATATATCGAAGTGCAAATGTTTATATGTCTATTAATTATATATTACGTTTCAAGTTTTTTAGATATCGCAGTTCAAGTTGTGATATATTTGCATTTTATATTGTACTTTATACAAGTTCAATTAATTGTACATATTCTTGCACCGCGATTCCCTTTTAATATCGCGGTTCAAAGTTTATAATAAAGGAAATGAAATTTCATAAAAAATAGTTGCACAGCGGTTTACAAATATATTCACCGTGATTCAAAGATTTCAAAAATTCATATAAAATATATTTTATAAAAACAATTGCACCACGATATATTTGCACTTTATAATGTACTTTATAGAAGTTCAATTAATTTAACATATTCTTGAACCGCGATTCCTTTTTATATATATTGCGGTTCAAAGTTTAAAAAAGGAAATTAAAAATTCATTAAAAAAAAAAGTTGTACCGCGGTTCACAAATATATTCACCGCGATTCAAAGATTTAAAAAATTCATATAAAATATATTTTATAAAACAATTGCACCGCAATATATTTGCACATTATAATATACTTTATACGAGTTCAATTAATTTATATATTCTTGCACCGCTGATGTGTTCAAAAAAACATCATACCGGGGGTGCTGAAGGTAACGGTAAACGTGGGTCGTCGGAGTTGCCGTCTAGTGGTCACAATGTCATCGTTGGTGGATACATGACTATATTATCTGTAAAATAAACACTGTGAGTCGACGGGGAGGGCCCCCGTCAAAAACCCGCCGACGTGTTTATCAGTACACTGAGTATAAAAGAGAGAGCATATAGCCTCCAAATAAAATAGAGAGACCCCTCTCTATGAGCTAATGGGGATTATTTATACCAGAGAAAATGGGTTCAGCCCGTTGCGCATAGGCCCGGCACAATCCTTTAGATATCTTGTAAAATACAGTGGGTCATTAAACGAGGTTCAAACATCATTGAGACGGATCCAAAATATGCACATCAACCGCGATTCCCTTTTTTATATATCGTGGTTCAAAGTTTATAATAAATGAAATTAAAAATTCATTTAAAAAACAGTTGCTCTATGGTTCACAAATATATTCACCGCGATTCAAAAATTATAAAAATTCATATAAAATATTTTTTATAAAAGTAATTACACTGTGATATATTTGCACTTTATACTGTACTTTATAAAATTTCAATTAATTTTACATATTCTTACAATGTGATTCCCTTTTATATATCGCAGTTCAAAGTTTATAATAAAATAAATGAAAAATTCATTAAAAAAATAGTTGCATTGCAGTTTACAAATATATTCACCGCGATTCAAGATTTAAAAAAATTATATAAAATATATTTTATAAAAACATGCACCGCGATATATTTGCACTTTGTACTGTACTTTATACAAGTTCAATTAATTTTAAGTATAGATTTTGAACCGCGATTTATAAAACTATGTACCGCGATTCACGTGGCTAGTTATGCATTAAGCGTTTATTAAGGGTAACGTAGTCATTTCCCTAAAAAAAAGTGACTTTTGAACATTCGTTTATAAAACTATGCACCGCGATTCACGCGGCTAGTTATCTGTTAAACGTTCATTAAGGATAACGTAGTCATTTATCTTCAAAAAGTGACTTTTCCCGATTGAACATAAAAACAAAGGATTTGAGTGATTAAATCCTTGGGAAAGGGGATCGGCCCGCAATTTTACCAAAAAGAAACATTGCACCCCTTCAAAAAATTTAGGAGAAATTGCGAGCTGGCCCCTTGTGATGAAATTATAACCGAAAAAGTCTCATATATTTGTTTTAAATCGCTAAAGTACACTTTTATGGATAAAATGACGAAGATACCGTTAATGAAGGAAAGACGTGCGGATAAAGCCACTACCCAAATTTGGGCATCAGAATGAAAACATTGGGCATCGCAATGCACAATTAAAATCTGTCAAAATTTGACATCGAAATTCATAAAGTCACTGCCCAAATTTGGGCATTGCAATGTAATTGAATCTGTAAAAAATTGGGCAATCAAAAAGCCACTGCCCAAATTTGGACATCGGAATAAAAACATTGGGCATCACAACGTATAATTGAAAATCTGTCAAAATTTGGGCATCGAAATTCAAAAAGTCACTGCCCAAATTTGGGCATCAAAATGGAAACATTGGGCCTCGAAATGCACAATTTAAATATGTCAAACTTTGGGTATCGAAATTCAAAAAGTCACTGCCCAAATTTGGGCATCGCAATGCACAATTGAAATCAGTCAAAATTTGGGCATCGAAATTCAAAAAGTCATTGCCCAAAATTTGGCATCAGAATGAAAACATTGGGTATCGCAATGTACAATTAAAAATATATCAAAATTTGGGTTTCGAAATGCAAAAAACTCAACTCAAATACGAACATCGCGATGCAAAAATTAGGTATCACAAAAACTTATGAAGCTCAAAACAGTGCTTAAACAATGTGTTTTTGCCTTAAAACAAAGACATCAAAACGTAAACCTGGTGTGACTTGTAGATCTCGTCGAGAACTTCGATTCGACATATTGTGCGTCATGTGGTTCATCTAAAATTCAAAAGTTATGCCATACCGACGGAATAGTTCTTAACGAAAAAAATCTGCAAGTGCATTGGTTTCAAAACTAATAACTAACTCTTTTAAACTTCATTTTCTTTCCAAAGCTTTCAGAACCCTCAATATGTTACAGCAATATACATGGAATTTTTTACTTTCTTGGACAGGTTTAATTGTCAGGGTTTCCTCAAAATTCAAAATTCTACTTCCAACAGGCTTTTTTCCTTCGATGCGTTTTTCTTTCAATAGCTCTTTTAGTAACATGTTGAGGGTTCTGAAATGACAGCAGATTTTAGAAGAAGAGGAGGGAGAAGAAGAAGAAGAGGAGAGAGAGTGAGTGGGTTGGGGTAAAATGAATGTGGAAGAAGACAAATAAAGTAACAGGTGGATACGAGTATTTTAGGAAAAAATTAATGAAAAAACACTATTGCGGTTTTTTAAAAAATAGGGTAGCTGAGTGGTTAAAATTTCACCAAATGGTACCGGCCAACAATTATTCCTTAAAAGGACACTTTGGGGGGAAAAAATACTACGATAACCTTAATGAGCCTAAGACGCGCTACAAAAATGCATCGTGGTGCATCGATTTTTGCACGGCGATGAATCAATTTAAATGGAATCAATTTAATTACAAAATTCATTTTTTGCACCGCGATGAATCAAATGTTGCACCGTGATACATAAATTTTAATTACTTAATTCAAATTGCATAGCGCTGCACCAATTTTTATGTACTGGGATGAATTAATTTTTGCACCGCGATACATAAAATATTATTTAATCTAATTTTGCATCGCAATACAAAATTATAAAGAACACTTTTTTATTCAATCTCCTTCGTCGTAAGTCTTCTTCCTCCTCCTTCTCCTCTGCTTTTGTCATAGTGAAAAATCTTTTAACTCAACACAAATCCATTACAGTTTCGTATTTAATGAAAAAAAAAATTACCCCTTCGGGGGCGTTGCCCCCGAACCCCTGTGAGGCCTCGACCTAACCGGGCAGGTTAATCCCCGTTTCGTTGCCCAATAATGGTGATTTTCGAATTTAATGTGTTTACCGGAGCTGTTCAAGGATACGATGACATTTTTTGAACAATATTTCGAAAAATAACCTTTTACGATTGGAAAAAAAAAAGGTATTAGAGGGGTTACAAATTTTGAAAAATAGACCGACCAAAAATTTACCTTAATCGTACTCCACTTTACATCTCTGTCATGACAGACATTAGAAATATTAAGATATGTTTGAAATATGCAACTTGGCTAAGTGCAATTACCTCTTTTGACATACTCCCTCTGTTCCGGACAAATAGTCCACTATTCTATTTTAGAATGTTTCACTTAAAGAGTTCACTTTAAAAAATTAACGTATAAAAATATCATTTTATTATTAATGGACTACTAAAAATATCATTATATTAAAATATTTGACTTTCAAACAGGAACTCTTTGCCCGAAATGAAGGGAGTATAAGTTTATTGGGCCAAAATATAGAAAATCACACTTTACCCCATCAATCAAAGTTTTGTACCCACGCTATACTATATGTTGAATTTTGTCTTACTTTACCCTCTTGTTGTGATGGTCATTAGAATATAAACTAGGTTAACACCTGTACGTTGAACGCACTGACATATATCTTTTTAAATAAATAATTACAAAAAAAAAACCTAACCTATTTTATGTTTTGCAAAATTAACATCGTGTATTGATTTTCACCAAATTGAACATCCACCTATTTTCATATTTGCAATTCAGACCTTCTGTCAAAGAGGTGTTAATTTTTTTAACGAGACGGTGAGTTGGCTGCCATGTTGGCAGCTGACGTGAACACTGGTGGCATCCAATTTATATTTTCCATTTTTTTCATTGCAAATTTAACTCTATACATGTGTTTATCTTGCAAAAAGAACCTTGGTCAAACCAGATTTTATTTCCCGTCATTTCTATTGCAAATTAAATCTTATACATTTTTTGCAAGATGAAAATTGGTCAAATTAGTTGTTGGCTCCCGCCTTTTTTTATTGCAAAGTAAACCTTGTATTTTTTTTTTTGCAATATAAACCTTGATGGAATTACAGATTTTGGCTATATATATACTCATTTCATCCTAATAAAAATTATCTCATTCTCTAACAATCCATTCCATTAATTATATTTGTTATTTTACGATGACCACAGTTCGCTGCCATTGTAGAAAGACAGCTGTCCTACGAACATCATGGACTGATCAAAATCCAGAAAGGAGGTTCTTGGGTTGTGAAAAATATGGGGCAAGTTATTGATTTTTTAAAATTTTAATTTTCTATAAAATTATTTTATTTATTTACTTGTTTTATTTTTTCTGTTTTTGTAGCTAGAAAGGGGGTGTCAATTTTTCCTCTGGGTTGATCCTCCTCTAAAGGCAGTTGAAGTGGAAACTAAAAAAAAAACAACAAATGCCTTTGGTTTTTTATTTTGTGTTATCATGCGTGTTCAACCTCATCTTCATTTTAATCATAATTTTACTCCGTTCAAAAATTATTGTCCTACTTTGCTTTTTCGTTCGTCCAAAATAATTGTCTTGTTAGAAATTTTTCTTTTTAGACAACACTTTTATTACTTTACCTTTATTTTTTTCATCATACTTTAATTATGGGTGACACACACATGTGCTTTAAAGTAAACTACACATCAAACTAATATTAATTATCAAGTCAAATGTATTTTCTTAAATCATGTGTCAAGTCAACCCAAACGATAATTTTTGGGACAGATGAAGTATTATTTTGGAGCAAAATTGTTATTATAGCTTTACAAAATCTTGGAATTTCGCCTTTGCTCCTAAGAGTATGTTTGGATACCACAATTTCATAACTTGGAATTAGAATTGAGGTCTCCAAAACCAATTCTGTCGCTTGACAACACATTTAAATTTTGAAATTGGAATTGAGTTGGAATTCCAAATGTTTCAGTTTCATAAAATTCTAAGAATTTAAATTCTAAAGTTTGGTCTGTTATTATAAACAATAACAACTCGTCTTAATACTTACATACTCTGATAGCTTAAGCATGCCTAATTATGATTAAAATGAAGATGAGGTTGAACACGAATGATAACACGAAAAAAAAAAAAACCAAAGGCATTTGTTGTTTTTTTTTAGTTTCCACTTCAATTGCCTTTATAGGAGGATCAAACCAGAGGAAAAATCGACATCTCCTTTCTAGCTACAAGAACAGAAAAAACAAAACAAGTAAATAAATAAAATAATTTTCTATAAAATTAAAATTTTAAAAAATCAATAACTTACCCCATATTTTTCACAACCCAAGAACCTCCTTCCTGGATTTTGATCGGTCCATGATGTTTGTATGACAACCGTCCTTCCACAATGGAAGCAAACTGTGTTCATCATGAAATCACAAATATAATTAATTGAATTGATTGTTAGAGAATGAGATGATTTTTTTAGGATGAAATGAGTATATATATATATAGCCAAAATATGCAATTCCATCAAGGTTTATATTGCAAAAAAAATATACAAGGTTTATATTACAAAAAAAAAATGTACAAGGTTTATTTTGCAATAAAAAAGGCGGGAGCTAACAACTAATTTGACCAAGGTTCATCTTGCAAAAATAAAAAAATGTATGAGGTTTAATTTGCAATAGAAATAACGGGAAGTAAAATCTGGTTTGACCAAGGTTCTTTTTGCAAGATAAACAAATGTACAGGGGTTAATTTGCAATGAAAAAAACGGGAAATATAAGTTGGATGCCACCAGTGTCCACATCAGCTGTCAACATGGCAGCCAGCTCGCCATCCCGTTAAAAAAATTAACACCTCTTTGATGGAAGGTTTGAATTGCTAAAATGAAAATAGGTGGAGGTTCAATTTGGTGAAAATCAATAAACGAGGTTAATTTTGCAAAACATAAAATAGGTCAGGTTTTTTTTTTTGAAATTATCTCCTTTTTAAATTTAATTATAGTCAAGCAAAATAAAGACAAAAAAATTAATTACGTAAAAATTGTGTTAGAGGCAACTATTTAATTGAGATACATCATTGTATCGTTAATATTATTATACTAGATCTTCGTGTCCGTGTCTATGGCACGATGCCAATATATTTGATTTCATCAATTGAAATGTCAACGTCTAAATAGAAAATATGGTTTTAAAAAATATTACCATTAAGGGATACATTACTTCAAGTGGTAATTGAGCTCTATTATGAGATTATATTAATGTAAGGTTAATGTTTTGTAAGGGGTAATGGTTTAGAAGATTAACCTCAGGGCGTGACTGTTCATAATATTAATTGTAGGGGCTGACTTTGTAACATGGTGAGAAAATAGAAAGTTAAAAGTAGATAACTACTCTCACACGTGTGGATGTGAGAGTGAATCCTAACCATTAAATTTTTTAAGATAATTTAATCTCAACCTCTAAATAGCTTTAGTCAATTGCACATGTGTGAGAATGAGCTCTATTGTAATATAGATTAAACATTAAAAACATCTCTTAGACGCTAACTAATATAAAAAGACCCAAATTCTACCACATTCAATTAATTACGAGCCGATATAAAACCTGAACCTTCAACAAATTTAAAAATGGCCCCCCGAATGATAGTAATTTGTAATGAACCACGTCCCCTCTAAATAATTTTCAACTGCTTTAAACTATACATTTTTTCATAATCAGAAATAATCACATCATGCATCGTAATGCCCAACCAGATGAATTGTGCATGGCGATGCATGAAGTATCTTTTTTCAGTTACGAAAAATATAATAACGTAACGCGGTTGAAAACGTTGAAAAGATGACTTGCCTGCATTTTTCCCTAAATAAACTTAGTCAAATTGGGCCCAAATTAAAAATCTAGTATCTATCCTTGACATACATAAATTATTCCACCCCTAACATTATTCATCTTGCCCTCTCCATACTTCAAACCCTAACAGATTCTCACCTCAATCTCTTCAACGCCTATTCATTTCCTCTAACCCTTCATGAAAAATGTTCATATGCTTGATTTCCACATGTAACCATGTCTTGAAAAATCCATACTTGTGTAGTAATCTTGTTTTACTTGTATTCAAACAAAATTTCAATTGTTTATGGTTTTAAGAAAAATGTATTTCTTTTAAGTTGATTTTCGTAGCTGGGAAAGCAAACAAATTTTCAAAGTCGGATTTCTTTACATCGCGACTAATTTTAGGTTATAAAGGTGTTATCATGTTCTGATTTGTTTACGATTTGAAAGATACATATTTGTATGTTCAGTATCTGATAAATCTATGAAAATAAAGTCAATAAAATTATTTCTTGCAAGTATTTTTTAAAATTTAAAAAACGTATCTCAACAAATATGATATAATAAACTCCAAAGTTTACGCCTATGTGTTTGGACATATTATGTAGATTATATATTGAGCTTGATGTTGTTGGACATGCAATTAGGTGTGAAATTAAATAATATTATTGGTCAACCCTTTTTGAGGTGATAACCGGCAATTGTTTCTTCAGCCAAGAAATCCATAATCTTCAGTTTCAAATTCCCATGCATCAAACTCTTAAATTAAAACAAATAGATTTGTGTGATCCAGTGCATGCATTTAATTTTAGTGAATACATTAATTATGTAGAATAAATAAAAGTTTCAATTTTTTGCAAGTTGATTTAGGCAATAAACTACTATATTTGGTAGTGCTTTTCACATCTATATATATATATATATATATATATATATATATATGTTGTGATTTTATATCACATTGCCCGGAACGAACCCGTACAAAAGCGGAGCTATTGAATTAATAAAAAATACAACCTCCTAACAACTAGCCTATTAATACAAATAGCTAATTAATTAGTATCACCAAATTCCTTTTAGACCAATAAGTTGTGTTCCAGTAAAACAAATATTAGTCTAGATAAAATAAGAGTAACTGAACGGAGGGAATAAATGACACGAAGCGTTTTGTTATAACGTCGTGACCCGAGCACGACTCGCCTTCATTGACCACAAAGGTCTAGGCTACAAACTCTTCGGCTCGGGCACCTTTCACCGACCCAAGTCCACCAGTGAGCCCATTGTAATGCCAGTAAGTATTAACCAAGGAGAAATCCCCCAAAACTCAGTCCGACCAACACACTCCGGCAACAACCACAAAGAAGACTACCGGAGATTAATCCGGCCATTAGTCTCTATTTACAAAGAAAGACAAACGGAGAGAACCACTAATTCAGATAGAGAGTCACGCCTACTACCCAAGAAGGAGAAAGAGAATTGTTGTAGCTTTTCTCACAAACCTGCTCACTGCTCTGCACTCTGCCAAGGGGCTGCCGAAGGAAGGAGTATTTATACTAAGAGAAAAGTTAATCAAGGAGTAAATCAAGGGAGAAGAAAAAAGGTAAGACTAAACCGGCTCCCCAAGTCACCAAAGGAACGGGCTGGGCGGCTAGTCACCAGGAGGATGGCCTAGGTCTTTGGGCTTGGCTTGGAATTGGTAAAAGGCTACCACAAAGGGCCTCTAATTCTAACATTCTCCACCTTGGAACAAGTGCTGGTACACATACATGGACTCACAAGGACATATATAAAGAAAGGTTTCTTCATCGCCTATCCCTGCACTTGATCCAACACAAAGCAGGACCAAAGCAAATATAAACACTTAACTAATTAAACATAAAGCAGAATCAGTTAAGACACCATGACTTTTCACAAAGAACTGCCTATGGATTTCAAGGAAATCACAACCGCCAACACAAAGTAAGCAAATCTAACTTATTCTAACACCACAGTAAGAACAAGAAAGATACCACGACACACACCAAGAATGTCAAGGATTTTCGGGTAACTAAAACAAAGCATCAATCACAAGAATCAAAATCAAACATTTTAAAACAATATTGGATTTTAGTTACTACCAAAGGTTTTACCTCCCAATCAAATTGGGCAACTAGAGCAAGCTTAATCACAACCCCTTGTTTTCGAAAAAACCCTTTTACAATCAACCTAGCTTTAAAAGAAACAGATTCAGTCACACGAAAGGGCACCAAAGTCCAAGAATGGTTCACATGCAACGCATTAACATTATCAATTAAAGCATTTAACCAATTACTAGGATTTCCACATTTTAAAGCACCATTGTTGTAAATTTTGGGTTCATGTAAATTGTTAAAAGAATCAAGCATACAAAACACAAATGAGGAAATGTGAAAATTGTTATCAAAACTAGACGCCCTCATAACAAAATGTCTAGGCCTACCACTAGCAAGTTGATACACACCTAAATTTTCAATCACATTTTCTTCCTCCCCATTTTGTTCAAATTCTTTATCAACAATTTCAGGATTAGCAAGCACAGTTTCAAGATTTTCCACAATTTTAGTTTGCATACAATGTTTCACGTCAAGAGAACACGACACATAGGATTGCTCCACCATAATTAGAGCTGGGGGAGGGGGTACATCAATAACATTTAAAGGTTGAGCAGGTAGCAAGTAAGGAAATTCAGTTTTGTCAAATGCTACATGCTTACAAATGATAAGTCTCTCATCATTTTCATCTCCCAACCACAATCTATACTCTCTCACCCCTCCGAGTACCCTAAGAAAACACAACGAACCGACCGAGGTTCAAGTTTGTTATTCTCTCGATGAACATAAGCAGCACAACCGAAAACATGCAAGTTTGAAAAATCAATTTCACTACTAGAAAACACAACTTCAGGACATCTACCATTAAGCGGGATAGAAGGGGACCTATTGATCACATAGGCGGCTGTAACAACCGCCTCTCCCCAAAAGCCTATGGGAAGACCTGACAAAGTAAGCATGACCCTTACATGTTCTAATAGAGTTCTATTCATGCGTTCGACCAAATTACAAGGGAATTTTTTTTCATGATCAATCTCACTCTCAACGCCTAATCTCTTGAACTCACCGTTACAGAACTCTAACCCTTTATCCGTCCTTAATTTTTTGATTTTCTTACCGGTTTGATTTTCGATCAAAACTTTTCAAAAACATCAAACTTTTCTTGCATAGGAAAAACCCAGGCTTTCCTTGAAAAGTCATCAACAATAGACAAACAATATCTATTTTGACCATGCGAGGGCACACACATAAGACCCCGCATATCCGCATGAATTAACTCAAGATATTTTTTGAAAGAGAATTTTTCAAGAGGGGGAGGTGAAAAACTAACCCTTTGATGTTTACAAAAGGCACACAAGAAATTATATCATCAACAAAAGATTCATTTTTGTGAAAAAATTTTAAGCCTGTAAAACTCAAATGTCCAAGTCTTTTATGCAACAAATCTGAATTTTCATTCTTCAAAACATTTGTTTGATTTTCAGTAAAAGACATCGGGACCGCATTACAAACATACAAACTCTTTTGTTTTTCACCTTTGAAAATCACCAAATTTCCCTTTGTAATTTTCATCATACTTTTACCCCATCTGCCCTCTAAATCATCATCTTCTAAACATGCACAAGACATCAAATTGGTATTCAAATCAGAATATTTCCAGATTCAAATTTTAAGCAAATATCGCTAATTCCAACAACTTGACACGTTTCCTTATTAGCCAAAGAAACTTTTCCAGTTTTAACCTTTTTGTATGACGAAAACTTGTTTTTATAAGGTGTCATGTAAGACATACATGCATAATCAATTAGCCACTCATTTTCACATGCAGCAATAGAAGGCACAAAATTATTCAAAGTATCAAACATGTCCTTTACCATAAAAACATCACAAGGATCCTCGCTTGAAGTGGCCAAATTACAGTCACTTTGCTAATTCGAATTCCAATTTTGACTTTTCTTTTTTGGATTAGTACAATCCTTTTTAAAATGCTCAGTTTCACCACATTTGTAACAAGTTCAATGTCGTTGTCTAGAAACTGATCTACCCTTGCTTTCATTTTCAAAATCATGTTTTTTCCCTTGGTTTTAATTTTGATAATGTTTTTGCCCATTGTTTCTCTAAAGCGTCCTACCCCTCACCATATGAACCTCACTAGTGTTTGATTTACCCTTGTTAGCTTTCAAATCAAACTCTTTGCCTTTTAAACTAGATATCACTGTATCAGGTGTGATCTTATCCCCACCATACTTAATAGCAGATTTCACATCAGCATAAGAATCAAGTATAACATTTAAAAGCACAATCCAAGAATAATCATCTATGTGTTCATCACCGGTTTGTTTTATATCTTCAACCAATTGGGTAAAAGCATCAATATTATCTCTCATGTCTTTGCTAAGATCTAATTTAAAACTGAAAAAAATTTATAAGAGATAAATTTGACTTGGCAATGTTTTTCCAAAATAAATTTGTTCCAATTTTTCTCAAAGACTCTTAGGATGTGCATGTTCACCACATTTCCGAATAACTGATTCAGATAGGTTTAAGATAATCGATGAGTAGGCAGATTCATTTATTTCAGTTATGACTTCTTCAGAAGTGTCTTTAGCATATTTTAAAGTTATGGCTTTGAAAACTTTTTATTTAAGTAAAATATTTTTAATCTTCTTTTGCCACATAGAAAAATCAGTTTTCCCATTAAAAGGTTCCAAACTATAATTAGATGAAGAACTCATTTAGAGAAACAAAAAAAACAATCAAACCAAATCAGAATTTATAAGAAATTAAGAATTTTTTAATAGCCAAAAAAATTCAAGCAATCAAATTTCAACCAAACAGTAGCAGTTTAAATAGAGCAACAATCAAGCAAATAAATTACGAGACAATTTTTTTAAGATTAAACACAAAAAAAATAACGTAATTATTTCGAGATGAAAGAAGCTCACCAAATAAACTTTTAGAGTTACCAATTTTTGGATCGAATGAGGCTATACCGTTTCACGGTACGGAACGCGGGCTCTGATACCACTGTTGTGATTTTATATTAAATTGCTCGGAATGAACCCGTACAAAAACGAAGCTATTGAATTAATCAAAAATACAACCTCCTAACAACTAGCCTATTAATACAAATAGCTAATTAATTAGTATCACCAAATTCTTTTTAGACCAATAAGTTGTGTTCCTGCAAAACAAATATTAGTCTAGAGAAAATAAGAGTAACTGAATGGAAGGAAGAAATGACACGTAGAGTTTTGTTATAACGCTGTGATCCGAGCACGACTCGCCTTCATTGACCACGAAGGTCTACGCTACAAACTCTTCGGCTCAGACACCTTTCACCGACCTAAGCCCACCAGTGAGCCCACTGTAATACCAACAAGTATTAACCAATGAGAAAGCCCTTAAAACTCAGTCCAACCAACACACTCCGACAACACCCACGAAGGAGACTACCGGAGATTAATCCGGCCATAGTCTCTATTCACAAATAAAGAGACAAACGGAGAGAACCACTAACTCATATATAGAGAGAGTCACGCCTACTACCCAAGAGGAAGGAGAAGAGAATTGATGTAGCTTTTCTCACAAACTTGCTCACTGCTCTGCACTTTGTCAAGGGGTTGCCGAAGGAGGGAGTATCTATATGTATATAATGGCAAGGGTAGATTTATCACTCCAAAATCTCACTTTTGAATTATTGACTTTTGAGTTATCATTCTATTATCTCTCTCTTCAATCTTCTCCTTATTTTCTCTGGTTGTATTTCTCTTTCTCTCTCCCATCTCCTCCCTATTTTCTCTCTCATCACCACCATCTCCTTTCTTTTAATTATTTTTAAACATTTTTCTCTACTTTAAACATAAAAATAGTAACTAAAATGAAAATGATAGTTCCGGATTCAAGAAAAAAATATAAGAGGTTAGTAAAATAAAAATAATTTATGGAACAAGCCACTATAAAAATAAAAGTTACAGAATCAACAAAACAAAAATAATTTAATGCGGAGGTTAGTAAAATAAAATAATTTATGGAACAAAAGTTTAAAACAAATTCTTAAAAATATATATGTAAAATAAAAATATTTGATGGAACAAAAATAATAGTTACAAAGTCAATAAAACAAAAATAATTTAAACTGAGGTTACTAAAATAATAAAAATAATTTACGGAACAAAAGTTTAAAGCAAATTCTTAAAAATAGCTATGTAAAACAAAAATACATTAGTAAAATAAAAATATTTGATGGAGCAAAAATAATAGTTACTGAGTCAATAAAACAAAAATAATTTTAACTGGGGTTAGTAAAATTATAAAAATAATTTATGGAACAAAAGTTTAATTTTTTTAAAAAAATACGTTAGTAAAATAAAAATATTTGATGGAACAAAAATAATAGTTACAGAGTCAATAAAACAAAACAATTTAAATTGAGGTTATAAAAATAATAAAAATAATTTACGGAACAAAAGTTTTCCATAAAACTAATTCTTAAAAATAAAACAAAAATAATAATTACGAAGTCCATAAAACAAAAAATATAATGAAAGTTAGGAAAATCAAAATAATTTACGAAACAAAAATAATAGTTAACAGTAAAAATAATTTCGTTATTTTGATTTTAGCTTATTTTCTTATAAAAAATTTCTTTATTCATAAAATATAAATATAATTTAATAAAAGTAATCATTCAAAAGGAAGAACTTATTTGAATTCAGATTTCAATTCTAGGGCGGAAAAAAATCAAGTTTGTTCCAAAACATTCATTCTACAGAGTTTTTGAATAGTATAAAGTGTTCGGGGTTACCAGACCATGAATTAACACTTAAAATTGGTGTTCCAGTAATGCTAGTGAGAAACATTGACCATGCTGCAGGGTTGTGCAATAAAAAAAGACTAATCATCATAAATATTGGGGATCACATTGTTGAAACAAATATTTTTGAAATGAAGCAATGTTGGAGAAGATGTTTTTATCCCAAGATGGCCATTAACTTCCTCCAATGTAAGACTGTCTTTTATATTCTAGAGAAGACAATTTTCATTACTGGTATCATATGCAATGACAATTAAAAGGTGTCAAAGTCAATAATTGCATATATGTCTTCTTTTGAAGAAACAAATATTTAACCATAGACAGTTATTTGTCGTAGTTTCTAGAGTAACAGAGTATTTTGATTTAAAGATATTGATATGCGATGAAGATGAAAAATTAACTAATAAGACAACAAATGTTGTGTATAAGGAATTTTTTTAGAATTTATAATGATTAGTAATATATACTTATGTATAGTTGTTAATAAATCGATTTCTCTTATTTTATCCTTTAAGATTTTTTATCCTCTTTATTTTGTTTATATACGATTTAGTTGACGTGCGTTTAACGCACGAGTTAAAAAACTAGTATATATATATAATGGCAAAGGTACATTTTTCCCTCCAAAATCTAACATTTGAATTATTGACTTTTTAGTTATCGTTTCATTTTTTCTTTCTCCTATCCTCTCCCTATTTCTCTATCTCTCTTTCTCTCCCGTCTCCTCCCTATTTTCTCTCTCATCACCACCATTTCCTCTCTTTTAATTATGTTTTAAAAAAATTCTCCATTTAAACATAAAAAATAGTAACTAAAACAAATATAATAGTTCCAGAGTCAAGTAAATAAAAATATAAGAGGTTAGTAAAATAAAAAATAATTTATGGAACACGTCAATATTAAAATAAAAGTTACATAATCAACAAAACAAAAATAATTTAATGCGGATGTTAGTAAAATAAAATAATTTACCGAACAAAAGTTTAAAACAAAATTTTAAAAATATATATGTAAAACAAAAATAGATTAGTAAAATAAAAATATTTGATGGAATAAAAATAATAGTTACAGAGTCAATAAAACAAAAAACAATTTAAACTGAGGTTACTAAAATAATAAAAATAATTTACAGAACAAAAGTTTAAAACAAATTCTTAAAAATAGTTATGTAAAACAAACATACATTAGTAAAATAAAATTATTTGATGGAACAAAAATAACAGTTACAGAGTCAATAAAACAAAAATAATTTAAATTGAGGTTAGTAAAATTATAAAAATAATTTACGGAACAAAAGTTTAAAACAACTTTTTAAAAATAGTTATGTAAAATAAAAATACGTTAGTAAAATAAAAATATTTGATGGAACAAAAATAATAGTTACAGAGTCAATAAAACAAAAACAATTTAAACTGGGGTTAGAGCATCCCCATTGTTCATTTTTGCAACTTCTTAGACAATTTCTTATTAAGAATGCACAAATGAACAATGTTCTTAACAATTTCTAAGCCAACTAGATGCCATAAATAGAGAGAGGGAAAATAAAATTCCCAAATAAAAAGTTACTATTCAAGTTGGGAAATGAGCTCAAAGGGTGTGAGGGAGGCGGTGGTCGGGGAAGGGAGGGGCAACTATCGAGAGAGGAAGAAAGTGGGCAGTCCACTTGTGAGGGTCGTGGGGGGTGGGGAGGGTCAAGGGTTTTGTTTTTAGTAGATGATGTTAAAATTTATATATTTTTTTTTGTAAGAAGTTGTGTAAGAAGATTATACAATGAGAAGATATATTTTTAAGTGGATAAGAAGATAAAAATGTGTAGGTGGCAGTGAGACCCAGTTAAGAAGTTGTATTAAGAATATGAACATTGAGGATGCTCTTAGTAAAATAATAAAAATAGTTTGCGGAACAAAAGTATTTCGTAAAACTAATTCTTAAAAATAAAACAAAAATAATAGTTACGAAGTCAATAAAACAAAAAATATAATGGAAGTTAGTAAAATCAAAATAATTTACGGAACAAAAATAATAGTTAACAATAAAAATAATTTTGTTATTTTGATTTTACTTATTAGAAATTCCTTTATTTGTAAAATACAAATATAATTTAATAAAAGTAATCATTCAAAATGAAAAACTTATTTGAGTTCATATTCTATTTGTAGGGCGGACAAAATTCAAGTTTGTTCGAATACATTCATTCTACAGAGTTTTTGAATAGAATAAAGTGTTCGGGGTTGTCAGACCATGGATTGACACTTAAAATTGTTGTTCCAGTAATGCTATTGAGAAACATTGACCATACTGCATTGTGTAATGGAACAAGATTAATCATCATAAATCTTGGGGATTATATTGTTGAAACAATTTTTTTGAAAGGAATGAAAGTTGGAGAAAAGATTTTTTTTATCCCAATATTGTCCTTAACTCCATTTGACGTAGACCCTAAGGGGTGACCCAGTGGTAGAGTTGAGGCTTTACAAAATGTGAGGTCTCATGTTGAATCACTTCTCATGCCCCCTTAGGGGAAAGGTCTAAAAAAAAATTCAAAAGAAAAAACTTCATCTAATGTAAGGTTGACTTTCAAGTTCTAGAGAAGACAATTTCCATTGCTAGTATCATATGCAATGACAATTAACAAGTGTCAAAGTCAATAATTACATGTAGGTCTCTTATTGAAGAAACCAGTAGCAGCTTCTAGAGTAACAAATTATTTTAATTTGAAGATATTGATATACGGTGAAGATGAAAAACCAACTAACAAAACAACAAATGTTGTGTATAATGAAATTTTTTAGAATCTATAATGATTATTGATATACTAATGTGTATTTGTTAATAAACTGATTCTTCTTATTTTATCCTTTAAGATTTTTATCCTCTTTATTTTGTTTATGTACGATTTAATTGAAAAAGAAAAATGATCATGCGTTTAACACACGGGTTAATAAAACTAGTTTATACTAAGGGAAAAGTCAATTAGGGAGTAATTCAAGGGAGAAAAAAACAAGGTAAGACCAAACCGACTCCCCAAGTCACCAAAGGAACGGGCTGGGCGGCTAGTCACCAAGAGGATGGGCCAGGCCTTTGGGCTTGGCTTGGAATTGGTAGAAGGTTACCACAAAGGGCCTCCAATTCTAGCAATATATATATATATATATATATATATATATATATATATATATATATATATATATATCAGGGAGTAAATCAAGAGAGAAGAAAAAATGTAAGACCAAACGGCTCCCCAAGTCACCAAAGGAATGGGCTGGACGGCTAGTCACCATGAGGATGGCCCATGAACAACTATATATGTGTCTCGTGTATAATCTCTTATTTCAGGTTGTACACATGAACAACCTCTTATCCTATCCTTTTTTCTAAAAAAATTATCCACAACTATTTGCGTAACATATGGGTCACTTACACTTCTCTTCCACCACTTTCCTGTAAAGATGAAAATGAGTCGTGTACTCGTGTTTAAGCCAATTTGATAATCTTAGTGAACTTGAAAATATGTTCAAGCTTGAGTTGGTTTATTTTTGAATTAATCTCAAGCGAACTTTTAGTAAAGTTGTAATACCTCATCCCACATTGTGTAGGTGTGGGAATTGTGTTCGATTTATAAGGTGATCACACAATACCTCTGGGCACCAACATCATCCATAGACTTTTGGGTCGACTTGTGGTGGGCATGAGCACCCAATGTGCTACGTGCTCCGTGGACCAGTGTGTGGGCTACACGTAATGAACCTGACTTTCGGGCTTGGGGCGTTACAAATGGTATCAGAGTGTATGTGCTACACGTAATGAATCTGACTTTCAGGTTTGGGGCGTTACAAATTGTATCAGAACGGGTCCCGACCATAAATGTAGGAACAAAGTGTTGGCATGTAGGAACAAAGTGTTGTGTGGGCCAAAGTGCTACACTGCATAAGGTGAGAACCTCTGGGTATTAAAATCATCTATAGACTTTTTGGTCGGCTTGTAGTGGGCCTGATGACCCAAAGTGCTTTCGAGCTCGGGACGTTACAAGAGTTGACTCAAGTAACTTGGTCTTATCGATATAAATATCATGTTATAGCCTTATCAAGTCGAGTTTAATTATCCAACGAGCTAAAAATTTGTTTGAAATTGGTTTAAATATATCACGAATCAATCTCGAACAAGTTTTTATTGAACCAAACACAAGTCATAGGTTCTTTTTTTATTGTCTAAATTTAGCCAAACCTCTTAACGAGATTCAACCCCAAGACCAACAGTAAGCAGGGGAATGAATGCTCTTGAGCAAACACTGAAGAATCTAACACAAGTCATACTTGATAGGCTATGTTTGTTATTCGGTCCTACTTTCTGAATATGTGACCAATTTATTTTTTAAATCCCATTTAATATGCCACCGATTATGCCATTTTTCTAAAATTTAATTAATTGCGTCTGTTTAGTTTTGACACATCATATCCTCTTAGGCAGAGCCGGTCCTGAACTTTTAGTGCTCCAGAGCGAAAAGAAAATTAGGGGTCCTTAAAAAAATATAAGCATAAGAATTTTAGATGAATAATATATTTGACTTTTCATCATTTGAAGTATTGAAAATGGATAATACTCAAACGTATAAGAAAATAAATATCAAATAATTACTGAAAACTGTTATTCTTCATTTGTTAAAATAAAAAAATATATACTCAATTAGTTTTTTTCTTTTATTTATGTTTTAACTTCTGGATGGATATTTTTTTGGTAACATGTATTGTGAACTATAAATTGAAGTTAAAAAACAATCAACTGAAATAAACATAAGAAATAATTAAAAATGATAGTAATATAACAATAAATTTTAATTTTTCTTGAAATATTGATATTATATACCCAATCAATTGTTTTTTTTATAACTTGGATAAAAAAATTGATGGTCAACTAACTTTTTTTTATAAGTAAATTTAGCGAACGTAAAATAAAATTAAGGTTGAATAACTCTGCTGAAACCGAATACAAAATATTTATCTTTATATAGTAACTCTTTATTTATTAGATTCCAAAGTAATTAAAACATATATAAGTAGATTTGAAGATGGTAATAAATAGAAACAAATATTAACCACAACCATTATACTTACAATACAAGTGGAGGATAAAAATGAAATACTATGAAAATTATAAGCATATTTTTTTAAAAGTTGATTATTTACGTAAAACATCTCAAAATAATATAGGGGCTTATTTAACTAAATTGGGGGAGTATATTATATAATATGCATATAAAATAATAATAATAATAATTTACCGTGGACGCAAAATAAAAAAAATAAAAAAATGGGGAGGGGGGGAAGGGGTTTGATCCTTGGATTTCCACTTCACTCACAACTAACACAAATACCCAACCTGTTAAGCCAAAAGACAATTTGTTCATCAATGTTACATTATTTGTAATATATCTAAATAAAACTAGCCTACACATATATAAAATTGGAACATTGGGGGCCATGTTCAGTCGTTCACTCTGAACTCCCTCAAAACCGGGCCTGCTCTTGGGCCAAAATTCCCCTTTCTTAATTAGGCCACCGTAAATTATACAATAAGGGATTGTTTGATAGTCGAGTTGGGATAAATATTATTATTAATTTTAGTACAAAATATCATCGTTATTAATCCTCACTTGTATTATTAAATGTAGTTTTGAGATAACAAATGTTAATCCCATTTTTTTTAGTGAGGACGCTAAAAATACCACCCTCTCCATTGATATTAATAGGAAGGGGATAATGACATTATCCAGATAACTCGTGCTATTAGTCCTGACCACCTATTATGTACCAAACATGAGACAACTTGGCTTATTAATTCTATCTAAACCTTATTCCTAACTATCAAACGACACCTAAGAGGGATAATTATTTAAATGGGTATTATGTAATTTCATCCCTCAATCTACAACATTTTCTGCAATCTGCTCACAATAAGTTAATAATCCCTCTGTTTCGGGCAAAAAGTTTCCGTTTGAAAATCAAGCTTTTTAAAGATAATGACACTTTTAGTAGTCAATTAATAAAAAAAATGACATTTTATTCTTTCATTTTTTAAAGTTGACTCTTTAAATGAAATATCTAAAAATAAAATAGTAAATTTTTTGTCCAGAACGGAGGGAGTAATAAAATTTTGATTTGAGTCGTCAAAGTATGTTAATCAGTTACTCATCCCAACGATCATCAAGCACTTATTATTATTATTATTTTTTGCTAAGAACAATATAATAATTTACTCATGACTAAATGATGACAATTTTTTATTGTTCCTAATCTAATTACTTATCACAATAAAATATACTAGTATCAATGAAACAATAAATAAAGACACATAATTAATTATCAATTGAATATAAAGTTAAAGTTAATCGAGAGCTATTCTTCTTCGAGTAAGTCTCCTGTAAGCGGGATTAAGATGGTTTTACAGATCTTAATTCGTAAGATGAGGCCTCACTCTTTCAAAGCTTAACCAATCAACACGTGATAAGTCAGGTAATAAAGACCCGTCTTATAAAAAATGACATTAAAGGTAAGACTGTCTTACCTAAAATTTTGACTTCATTCAAATTAGTATTCTTTGAAGAATAAAGTCCCCCAAAAGAAGCCAAGTAATCAACCCTGCTAATTGCTATCACCAAAAAAGAAAAATCTATATTATAAAAGAGCTCAAAATTTAATTGGTGGTCTTGATTGAATTGTGCTAAACACAACTGAACCCCTAAATTATAATTTATGCTTGAATTACTTCTCTATAATTATGAGTTTTATTTATCTCAACCATTTATTAAATTGATCTCATATCATATGGCATGACACATGTGTAGTAGTAAATGACAAAGACTTGTGTAGGACGGTCTCACGGATCCTAAATCCGTAAGACGGAGCCCCATTTAAAAATTCACGGGTCATAATAAATAAATAATACGTTACAAAAAGTCATACAAACGAATCTGCTTAGATGGTTCGCAGCACAACTCTTAAAGTTTGAAAATTTGAGCGTTTTTTAAGTTTTATTCTTTGAGATGTCATTTTGCTCGGTGCTCGGTGCCCTACTTTCAAGGTTTGCCGTCGAAATTCTTATGTTTTTCACGCCTTACAGTTTAATCCTTTGTCAGCCCTGTTAGCCATCCGCTAGCATCAATTGCCTTGAGATACTTGACAGACCTTAATGGACTTTAACGAACTGCTAAATGACACGTTTAAAGCCAAACGTGACACATTGAAAAGACAAAAGTGACACATTTTAAGGTTGAAAGTGACACTATAAAGGGAAATTTATTATAAATCTCATTAAAATTCAAAGTAATACTCTTAATACTAAAAAGTAACACTCTTAATACTAAAAAGTAACACTCTTAATACTAAAAAATAACACATTTAATATTAAAAAATAACACTCTTAATACTAAAAAATGACACTCTTAATACTAAAAAGTGACACATTTAATACTAAAAAGTGTTACTTTAAAACTAACATTGATTGTTAAAAATGACATATTTAATACTAAAACGTGACATTTGCAATGCTAAAAAGTGACACTTTTAAGGTTAATAACGACGATTTTTATTTATAAGACAAAATGACACTTGTACGGTTAAAAGTAACGCATTTGATGTTAAAAAGTAATACTTTTAATGTTTTAAAGTAACACTTTAACGTCAAACGTAATGATTTTTATTTTTATTTATAAAAAAATGAGACATTTTTCAAAGTGAAAGTAACATATTTAAGACTAAAAGTGACACATTTAAGCCCAAAAAGTAATACTTTTTAAAGAAAAAATTATAATTTTCATTAAAAATGCAAAGTGACATTTTTAAGGCCAAAAGTGACATTTTATACTATAAAGTAACACTGTTAATAATAAAAAGTGACACTACATATATAAAGATGAAGGATGATACTATAATCTATATATTTATAAAAAGCCAGGTAGTCTAAAAGAGGAAATTTCCCGCCCAAATTCAGTTTCCGAAATAGAAACCCTTTTTTGGCCTTTTTTCTTATTAAAGTCAATTGAAACAAAACCTTAGGAACCTTAGGGACTAGAACAATATACTTATTATTACTTTTATTACTGTGTCATCTGAATATTATACAATGAAACCAACTGTGAACACAGATCTATCAATATCCGTCTCTCCATCTTCCAAAAATGGTCAGTGACTTTTCACATTTCTATTTCACGCATACACATGTGTGTGTGTGTGTGTGTGTGTGTGTGTGTGTGTGTGTGTGTGTATATATATATAGGATCTTTGACTGACTTTAAGTAGTTTTTGAGGATATTATAAAAATTACAATCACAAATAAGAAATGCCGCCGATCATTGCATGCCTTCTAAAAGACATTCATAAAGGTAGGTCAGATTGGACTTTAAAGGTGCGACTGACTCGAAAGTGGTCTATTCCCATTTAAAATGACTTCAAGCTCCCACAACGTTTGGAGTCAGTTGTTGTAGATGCAGAGGTACAATCCTAAATCATCAACTTAAATTTAGTTCTTTAAAGAAATATTTCAAATAACTAATATCATTGACATTTAAAATTTTCTGTAATTTGTTGATTGTGCAGGGAGAAAGGATTCAAGCTACAATAAATAAATATTTAATGAAACAGTTCGAATATATCTATATATTTATAAAAGCCAGGTAGTCTAAAAGAGGAAATTTCCCGCCCAAATTCAGTTTCCAAAAATAGAAACCCTTCTTTGGCCTTTTTTCTTATTAAAGTCAATTGAAACAAAACCCTAGGGACTACAACAGTATACCTATTATTACTTTTATTATTGTGTCATCTGAATATTATACAATGAAACCAACTGTGAACACAGATCTATCAATATCCGTCTCTCCATCTTCCAAAAATGGTTAGTGACTTTTCACATTTCCATTTCACGCATACATGTGTATATATATATATATACATATATATATATATATATATATGTATATATATGTATATATATATATGTATATATATATATATGTATATATATATGTATGTATATATATATGTATGTATATAGGATCTTTGACTCACTTTAAGTAGTTTTTGAGGATATTATAGAAATTACAATCACAAAATACTCCTTGTCAATACAAAAAAAGAAGAAGAAAATTCTGAAAAGCATAAATAAGAAATGCCGCCGATCATTGCATGCCTTCTAAAAGACATTTATAAAGGTAGGTCAGATTGGACTCTAAAGGTGCGGCTGACTCGAAAGTGGTCTATTCCTATTGAAAATGACTTCAAGCTCCCACAACGTTTGGAGTCAGTTGTTGTAGATGTAGAGGTACAATCCTAAATCATCAGCTCAAATTTAGTTCTTTAAAGAAATATTTCAAATAACTAATATCATTGACATTTAAAATTTTCAGTAATTTGTTGATTGTGCAGAGAGAAAGAATTCAAGCTACAATAAATAAATTTTTAATGAAACAATTCGAATCAATCCTGCGTGAAAATTGGTTATACTATATTTCAAATGTAAGCGTTGTTGACAATGGTGGTAAGTACCGCATAACAAAAAAACATTTATAAATTACAGTTTATGGCTACAACACATGTTATAACAGTTGGAGACAAAAACTTTACTAATCATCTATACAAGATTACGAGTTATCCAGAAATTAAGTCAATCCCAAACATAGAAGAATCTGGATTACTAGGTAAGGATTCTACTATTCTTCTTTATAAATTTTCAGAATTTTATCATATTTTCAATCACTAATCTAAATTGCCTTTCAAATGAAGATGTCCTTGATAAAGTAGTAGGTAAAGGTTTGTTAAAACAGCAACACTACAGACGTTGTGGTCAAAGTGCCAAGTACATCGACATTGAGCTAGAGGATCTTGAGTAAGTTCTCCAACCTTTTTCTTTGAAAACTATTAATTTTTCATCTATCTATTAAATTATGTTTTCATGCAAGAAACAATATTAAATTTGAGTTCCAATATTTTTTTTTGTCAATGAACAAACAGAACAATACAAGAACAATTAAATATTATGAAACAATATAATTATAACAAAATTGATTTATAACTAAATAATATTCAAAATCAGTTGGTTAGTATGAAACAAAAATAAATTATTAAGGGAACACAACGCACAAACATTTAGTGTAGCTTTAACAAAACAGATTTATTAATAAGCCCCACCAAAAATGCATTTAAACTTACAACAGTAACTTAAGATTCCAAGTTAACTTTTTAAAATTATTTATCAACCAATATTAATTATGAGTTGAATAGTCTTTTTGATGAGTTTTTTATTTATAATAAACAGAGGCTGTTGGTAGTAGATTGGCTAGATAAGAACATCAAAAGACAATTAACAAATAATACACCAATCACATATTATATAAAAATACATATTTTTTAGCAAAGTCTAACTACAAATACATTTAAAAATAGAACAGTTACTAATGATTCAAACTAACAACATTTTTTATTAATATATCAATTAAATATTATAAAAATGAATATTTTTGTATTAAAAAAAGAACAGTAGAACATGAAGGGTCAGAATATAGCAACAATTATATATTAAATAAAAAGGATCAATAACAATATAACATGAACAGTAGAACTTGAACATTAGAACATGAACAGTTAATTGAAACGATCAATGAGATAAGTGTTGTATGAGAATCATTGGAAAGTGGTCCATCATTAAAAGCTTGCTGTCAATATATATATATATATATATATATATATATATATATATATATATATATATATATATATATAAAGAAAAACATTGGTTACTGTTGTGTGCAATCATGAGTAGCATTGGTAAATGGTAACTGTTGTGCATCATTAAATGGCTAGACGTTTTTTTCATCATATAAAGCTATTGGGAGTTCTAAAAGATGCTTTGTTTCATTATTCTCTTAGTATTTACAAGTGGATATGAGCATCACCTATACTCACATCACCTGAACTTTATTTTATCCACTACATACATACACAAGGTAAAAGAAAACGAAAGCAATATCATTTACATCAACTGGACAAAATAAGGCATCTGAGTTTATCTACGGATGATACGAAGATAACAAAATCAAGTGTCATCTCAAGAAAACGTAAAATCCTGATCGGATCATCAATAGGTAAGTTTTTTAATCTCTACCCTATTTGTAAAAATTAAAGAAGTTTTTTTTTATATGTTTGCTAGTTAAGTAACTTTTGATAATATAAATATGCATCTCTTATATAACCAAAGCATTCTTATACGAACATAAACTGTTATTTTATTAATAAAACATTGCACTATTATATTATATATACTAAAAAATTAGGTTACACATGGAAAGAATACTTATCTTGTGTATGAATCTTAAAATTGGCTGTTGATGTTTGCCCAATTAGTTAAAAATGTTTCTTGCCATCCGCCATGATATAAGAAAGTTAGCATCTTAAACATTGTGTATGCTAAAAACAAATCAATCTTCAAAAGAACAGATTTTGATTTGTTCACGTTTAGTTAAAAAAATTCTTATTATCATGTAGCATGTTACAAGATAAAAGATAACACAAACCTCCTTTAACCAACCTACTTTCAAAAGAAGCAAACTGACTGGACCACAAACAGAAAAATGAAGACTACTTAGAAATCAGACATGCCCAAGTAACTGAATTACTAAAATCCATTTCATCAAACAACTTGAGTGGGGAAACTGGCTCACCAATTCTCATGTATTGGGCAAAAACATTTCACAAAAAAAAACTTATTTTTAATAATCTGTAAATGAAGCTGTTTGGCATCCTCATGGGCAAAAGAAAACTGATACCAACTAACAAGAAAATGGTATTTTTTTAAGATCTGAATTTTTGAACAAGATAATAAAGACCTCTTCATCATGGTTCAAGAGGCCAGAATATGCAAATAACCCCAAAGCCCGACAATTTTAAGATATGTAAGATCTCTTTATCAATTGCCAGAAATTAAAAATCACAAAAACAACAAACCCTAGAAATTATCAGGACAAAATCCAAAACATTTAAGTAGATCCATCAATGAGACAAGCCCAAGTAACTGAATTCCTCACAGGCATTTCATTAAACACTGCACTATTATATATACTAAAAAATTAGGTCACACATGGAGAGAATACTTATCTTGTGTATGAATCTTAACTGTTGATGTTTGCCCAATTAGTTAAAAATGTTTCTTGCCATCTGCCATAGTATAAGAAAGTTATCATCTTAAACATTATGTATGCTAAAACAAATCAATCTTCAAAGACAGATTTTGATTGTTCCACGTTTAGTTAAAAAAATTCTTATTATCATGTAGCATGTTACAAGATAAAAGATAACACAAACTTGTAATCAACTTACTTTCAAAAGAAGCAAACTAACTGGACCACAAACAGAAAAATGAAGACTACTCATAAATCATACATGCTCAAGTAACTGAATTCCTAAAATCCATTTCATCAAACAACTTGAGTGGGGAAACTGGCTCACCAATTCTCATGTATTGGACAAAAACAATTCAAAAAAAAACTCATTTTAATAAT
>CM028383.1:5976442-6028132 GCA_013146195.2 Codonopsis lanceolata | reverse complement strand
TATTGGTAGTAGAATTCATGGTGAAACGAAGGCATCGAGATCGGCCAAAATCAAAATCATCATAAGTATATGCCTCGGCCAAAAACTCCAACAGTCAAGGGCTTCTGGGCGATTGCAATACATCGCCCGGCTTCATCGATACTGACATCCATATGTGAGCGCCCCTATTTAAACTCTTAAAGAAAAATACCGACCAAGTCGGGACGAAAATGCCGCCTAGCCTTGAAAAATAAAAGCCTACCTTACCAATCCACCGCGCTAGCTCCTCCCATACACATAAACCTCTCCTCTTATATTTAACCGTAAGTAGTGGGCTATGCTCGCCAAGAAAAAAAAAATTCCTACATTGAAAATGCCATCTACTTCATAAGTAGAAACTGCAAGGAAGCGAGCTTAATTACTCAAAGATTGGAGAAAAAGTCGCACCGGCCTAGTCCGGGCAACGCAGGCTCAAAACATATCTCGCAAGCTCGATCCATCAAGCTCATCTCCGTGATGGATCCTATAAAGTACATCTTCTAAGAAGCCATCACTTTCCAACCGATTAGCTAAATGGTCATTCCTCCTCAACGAAGTTTGACATCACCCATGCCACGCCAAATCTATCAAAGGCAAAGCGGATTGCGACCATTTAGCCGATCCGCTTCTAGAAGCGTAAGACGCAAATTTAAGCCCGCCTTCCGCATGAAGGTGTCCTAGAAATTCGATCATGACACCAACTAGCAAATGTTCTTTGACGAGCCGCCAACAAGTGGACTTGGCATAGAATCTTGTTAATTGATCCAACGATTCCCACACTCCACCGGCTATAAGGTTGGAGTTTAAATGCTCAAACAACACAAATATACGAGGCATGTATTGCCGGGTTCAAGAAGCCCTCCAAAGGAGCCAAAGACTCGAAGTCTAGCGTGATTCCGCCTTTAATCATAAACCAAGTAAGGAAGCTGAAGACCCAGATCCCCTGCCACTTATCATGCCAAATTGAGCCTAGCTGCAATGGTTTTGATAATATCTCGCTTCATTACTGCCACTCTAGATGTGAATCGAAACCAATGTCTTGACCACTTTTAGCATCATTGGTACAAATTCCCGTAAAATCGGTGTCGACCATTTATAGTTGGGAAAAAGGTCACTCGCCTTACCGCTTCAAAATCAATGTTGCTCTGAAAAGACAACGAGCCTTGGTATTCGGATATATCATGAATCTTCAGTGGAATATATCCTTCGGTCCTAGACAAAAAGGGAAAGTCTCCCTACGGAGATGGGCATCGCAATTTGTAGTCAGCAGAGGCAGCCTGTACAAAAGGCACTACCAAGGCCTAAACTTATTATACGTCGATTAGGCCAAGGTTGAGCAAATCATGGACTAACTTCATAGTGGTACATGTGGACCACATATGAACGGGCACATGCTATCCAAAAAAGTCATCCGGCAGGGGTACTATTGGAGTACACTAGAAACTAATGTATCAGGATCCTGGTGCGTCATTGCGACACATACCGCCTTAACCCAAGAATTTATAATGCGTGCCCCGCATATGTTATACAACTCCACAGCCCCCTGGTCCTTCTCAACTTTGGGAATCGACGTCATAGGTCAAATCCATCTGAAGGGATCTAACGGCCACGAATATGTCTTTGTAGCCGTCGACTACTTCACAAAGTGGATGGAAGCACCTTCCTACAAAATACTGAATGCTCGAAAGGTGTCTGAATTTATCAGGACCAATATCATATACCGATACAGAGTACCTTTCGAAATTATATCTAACAACGACACACATTTTGAAGGGGACGTGAATCGTCAAATCGACGAATTCAAGATCCAAAATCCTCCCCATACCGACCACAAGCAAACAATACCGTTGAAGCAGCCAACAAAACACTAGAAAATATTATCAAAAAAATGGCTGACACGGGAAAAGACTGGTCGGAAAAATAGCCACTAGCCCTTTGGGGCTATCGCACTTCAGTTCGTACACCCACTTGGGCTACCCCCTATTCTTTAGCCTACGGCATGGAGGCAGTGCTGCCTATTGAAGTTGAGATCCCATCATTAAGAGTAATGATGGAATCAGACATATCAGAGATTGATTGGGTCAAGCAGCGCTACAAATAATTAGCCCTGATCAACGAACGACGACTGCTAGCCCTAGAACACACGTGAGCATATCAGAAGTGAATAGCTCGAGCATTCCATAAAAAAGTCAAAGGCCGTGATATCCAAGTCGGAGACTTGGTGCTTCGCGAAAAACCCCCTAGTTATGTCGATACTAGAGGAAAATGGAAGTCTCCTTGGATGGGACCGTACATTGTCAAAGAGATCCGGTCAGAAGGTACGGTGCTCCTCACAAATCAGGATGGGGAAGACCTTGTTCAGCCCTTCAACCTCGATAAGCTTACAAGGTACTATTGTAGACACCCCAATTTCGTACCCCTGATATGTAACTCTGGCATGCAATATCAAAACTTGTTAAAACTTAACAAATGTCAAGTTACAGGATTTAAAAATGCAAAAGGCAAAGCAGGATGCGCAAAACAGTAAAATACAAGGGCTAAAAGTGCAAAAATGAAAGTTGGAATAGTGCTCTGATGCCACCAACATGGTCCCTTGGCGCGGCTCCCATATACCCTTATGCCCGCGCCCAAGGTGCTACAGTGTACTCCTGTGTTAACGTATTGCGCAAGATTTCAAGCGCACGGTACAAGCCGATGAAGCACAAATTCAACTATAAATAGCAGTGCCCGGCCTCACTTTCAGGGAGACAATTCATAAAGGCGTGAAGCCCGAAGAAACTTTGTGTTATTTTTACGCGAAGCGATCGTGAAACTCCGCTAAACCTCCTCAAACACAAAACCAACCGAGGTCAAAGTGATCCCTAGCCCACGGCTAGGTATCCACCCTATTTCCTGGCCCAAAAACCTCGAGAAAGATTCGTTGCTACGCTGTGAGTAAAGGCCAAATCGGCCAAAACAAGCCCTTGTTTACGCCTACAAATTCCACCAAGAAGACAGCAAGCAGTAAAGCGTCAGGCAAGCTGTTGCTCCCCGCTTTTACGGGTCCCAAAAGCAACTCTCGCAAACCGTTACTCTGCCCGAACCGCAACAGCAGCAACAAAGCAAAAAGACTCCTTCTCCCTTAAGGACAAATCGAGCACACCAACGCTCTTAAAGGTAAGCTATTAAGAGTTTATTTATTAAAAAGATTTTTTCCATCCGACCCAATGTAAAAAAAATATAAGTCGTTGTGCTGCCCGGATTATTTTAGAAAATAGAATTAAAAAGAGCCATTATTATGGCCAAATATTTTTAAATGTATTTGTAATTATTGGAAGGAGACGGTTGCAAGTCCGTAAATAATGTAAATATGTATTTATTTGTAGGTAGTTAATGCTTTATTTATTTGCTAAGTAAATATAACAAAAGCATACTTTGGCCAAAAGCCGTTTTTGAGACCGAAAGGGCAAGTTGAGTGCCTAGCACCTTCCCAACTCGTAACTTAGCCTCCGAACCTGCTTTTGCAATCTCTGGTTTTTTTTGGTTTTTCATTATTTCTTCCTTCAAATAAAGATGACGACTCTATAAAACATTTTGGATCCAGTGGGGCGTCGCAACACTCTTTTCTTGCACTTGTCTGTCTTCCCCTAAAAAATGGAGAATGAGAATGAAAGGGTGATGTATTTCTATATCCTGGTATCCCCTAAAAAATGGATAACTTGATATAGAAAACCCAAAGCACCCATAGTGATCCGAAATAGGCCATAAGGCAATTTTCATAAAATCCATAGTAGGGCCTCGCAACATCCTTTCTTGCACTTTTTCGTTTTTTCCTAAAAAATGGAGAATGGGAATGAAAGGGTGATGTATTCCTATATCCTGGTATCCCCTAAAAAATGGATAACTTGATACAAAAAACTCAAAGCTCCTATATTGGATCAAAAATCAACTAAAGTTACCGAGACGTATTCAACGCGCTTTTAAAGACAGCACTTCTCTCACACTTTTAATTTCGTTTTCCCCTAAACAAGGGAGGATGGAATGAGAGCAGTGGTATCCCGCATCCACACGTACGCGCACCCTTATCCAAGGGCGCGCAGGCGCAGTCCCGGGAACCCACAGTAGCGACTCTGCTGGGGAGATCATTTTTATTTTAAAATAAAAATGGAGGGCTAGACTCATTAAAAAAAAATTTTTTTTGTTTTTCTTTGTTTCTGGCTAAAGTATTCTTGTTATATTTATTTAAGCATTTGAATATTGTGTTCTTATACATCCGTGTATACATTTGTGGATATGATCCTCCATTTTGCAGCAGCCTCGTTTCAATCACCGTTACGGGTATATTTAAAAATATTTTTTTTCTAAAAAAATTAAAAAAAATCATCAAATATATATATATATATATATATATATATATATATATATATATATATATATATATATATATATATATATATATGTGCAATAAATTTCCGAGTAGCATAACAAAAGGGTCGGGGCTTTCTCTTTATTATTGCTTTATTTTCTGCTTTATATTATTATTCCGTTTGCTTTATTTTTATTACGCAAAATTTGTACATTTATAATTTCATTATGTCATTTTATTTTGGGGATATATGACAAATTTGTAATTAATAGGAATAGATAGATTCCCCGCTTTTCTTTCTATTTCTTGATGTGATTGCCTGCTTGCTCGCGCTCAAACTAAAAAAGCCGAAAAATCCACAAGTAACAGCAATACAGGCCATATCTTTTTTATTTTCTATTTATATCTGGAAAAAAAAGATTTTACTGTTTTTTAGATGCCGCACGCACGCGCTGCGCATGTAAATATATTCGAAGCGCTACACACTACACCATGGCGATCTACCTCCTGCATAAGCCATCGTTAGAATGCATATAGATTCTCAGGACACTTCAAAGACCGACCGGTTTTTGCATCTCTGAATCATTGGTCATCCCCTGTAAAAAAAAGGGAAAGGGTTTTTCAAAAAAAGAAAATTGTGTGAAATATTATCTGTTCCTTTCAAAAAAAAAAAGAAGGGATGTATTTTCTATGTGTTTCTTTTTGTTTCCCAAAACATGAAAAGACAGGAAATCCCCTCACCATTATACTCAGTTGCCATATCCAAATTCCTCTTCTCTCTTATAAATGCATCACCAGCTGATAAGTGCATCTTTCATTCTCGGTTTCAAAAAAAAAATTAGTGAGTCCTACTTCAAGATGTCAGGGGCTACCACTTCAAAAAAAAATAAATAAATAAATAAATAAATAAAAAGATAATGCGAAGAAAAAAAAAGAAAAAAAAAGAGACTGATAGGGAGCTAGAGAAGAAAAGCAGAAAAGTCTGGAAAGGCAGGAAATCCGGAAAAGGCAACTCAAGGATCATACGCAACAACTCAGGACTAGGGACTTTCAAACCCAGAGTTCTTTTCAAAAGGTTCAACCAAGTTCTCAAATCGAGCTTTCTGAAGGTATTTATCTATATTCGAGTCTGGTAAGTTCTTGTTTCTCCTATTTTAGCATGTCAAGTTTTCTTCTTGATCTTTGAGCACATATCGCCAAAGTATTTGTTATATGAAAGAAAAAAAATGACGAGTCGACTCATGTAAAAACATGATAAAACTACACGAGTTGGTGATGAGTCATTTCAAGAATATGGACCCACAAACCTTTAAAAATATAAGTTCGATAAAGCAACCTTCTGTCTTGGTGAAAGGTCATCTTCGACCCATTGCTACCGAACTATTAAACGGCACATTAGGGGCTACCACTATATGCCAAAGCCTAACCATTCATTAAGAGTGACCACCTTTTCATCCCAAGAGAGAGAAGACAGATATCTCTTCAAGCACTCTCTCAAATTGCTCCAAGAGGTCAACAACAAAAAAAGCCTCTCCTGAGCAATTTTCTCAAAATATTTCTCTCGCAACAAAAGAAAAATATCAATTACTCTAGGACAACACCCATAACCAAAGCCAAAAGCCGATCTCCCAACCATACCTACAACCACGCCCAGAAACCAAATTCTCATCCAAACCCACAGCTTAGAAGGCCAACCAATGATCGCTTTGTGATCGTCTTTCCGAAAATAACCAAATCCATAACCCAAAATGCCTTTGACCAAGAGGCCAATCAAATCCTCAACCCTGAAGCTAATCCATCCCAAATACTTAAACACTATACCCCAACCTAGTTGCCACCTATAGCTTTGTTTCAATCGGTTATAACGTGATCTGGGTCCAGGACAAAACTTCTTGCTAAAAACACATAAAATCAACAAATTAAAATTGACTCTATTGTAGAAACTCGGAGTAGCCTCGCGGGTCGTGCCGAACAACTCCCTTATTGCCATATAAGGACGCCTCCGTGCAGAAGGTACAACAATAGGTCTAGTGGCTAGTATCCCCACCATAGCACAAAATTCCTCGAAGGTGGGACACATCTCATTCAGACAAAAATTGAAAAGGTGGCTCTGAGGCGACCAGAACCTGGAAGCTCCCCTCAACATATCCCAATTAATTAACAAGGTCCGCCATGAAGCAGGCACCGGTACCCGTAAATGTGTTCAAACCACTCTCGCTCATCTGCTCGCAAAGAAAGTACCCAAAAATCCAGAACATTCTCATAAACCTCTATCTCCAAAGCCGTATGAGCTGGTGCGGCCATCTCTGGATAAAAACAAAATTTATATCTGATAGAAGGAAAGGGAGATTGAGCAAGAGAGAACTCAAAGGACTTGAGCAGAAGGAAAGAAATCAGGCTGATGATGAAGTGAACGCTGCCTTAACTTCCATTTATACTGAAAAATCAAAGAAGTGGACGATTTCCGAGCACAGTGCATAAACATGACTGCACAGTAAAAGCCGTGGGCGCCACCCACATGAAATCTAGGCACGGCGCCCACTTCTATTATGGGTGGCGCCAGGATCCCCACTCTTGTTCCCCCCGCTCGGTATCCCGGTTTCGGCTCCAACCGCCTCGCCTGTTTGATCACGAGGAACAAAGGAAAATGCAGAAGCTAGGCCGTAGCCTCGTCTGTTGAATAGAAATATCAAGCACATGAAGAGGCGGTTGCCTTTCCTTCCCCCACAGAATGCCAGAAAAGCCCGTTTTAAATGTGAAGGTGTATCCCTCTAAAATTCCCTCCATAACTACAGTGTGCCGTTACCCCTAGATAATGGTTTAGATTTCTTTTATTCTTAGAATAATTAAGTCTGTATTTTTAATTCATGCATCATATAAAATAATATTGTATTGCATTTAGAAATGTATACAGAGTCTGGTGTAAAAAAAATAATAGAAAAGGCTAATAAGTGCAAGTAAACGGAGCTAATGAACGCGAGAAGATCTGCTCCTTCCAATATTGCCACCCATGACTCGAGGTCCGGACCCGCCAATCCTGTACCCCCGTCCCCTCGCCCGAGCACGACTTGATCCGCCATCCGCATCATCATCATCATCATCATCCCGGCGCCTGGTCTGCCGCAGTAGCATCATTCCCCCGGCAGGAAAACTCGTCAACAAGCCGCTGGTATAATTTGTTGATACTAAAGAAGCCCCTCAACAGCTTCTTATATGATGATACATTAACCTGGAGAAAAAAAGTGTTGAGATAGCAAAAGAAAATATATCAGTCTCCAAAAAAAATGATGAAAAAAATAGAGATAAGAAAAATGTTTATTGTGCGAGCCTGCTCTGGGACATAATACTCCTCGGGGATGTCCACATCAAGTAAAACTTCCTCCACAAGTCTTCCGTCACGACGATACCGGTAGTGGAGAAAGCCTCGGCAGGCGCAGAAAACTCTAATTGCATGTCAGGAGCTGGGCAAGAAGGCCTTGGCCTATCATAAGCATCAAAAGCACACCTGGCTACTACGGAACAGGATGGGCAGGATGGAGCAGGGTCCTCAGAAAATCCTCATATGCCATGACTGGGTAATCACTCGGAGGCATAAGAAATCTCAACAGGTATAGATACCTGTTCGACAAGAAGTCCGGGACAATCACCCAAGGGCTCCATAGGAGGTGTCACTGGGAATGTCGGGAGCATGGAACGATGGCGGTTGACCCGTTCGCCCATGTACAACAAATCAACCATGATAGACATTATCAGTATCCGACATCGGCTCATCTCCAGAGTAATCATATAAGGTCCCACCAAACCTCTCAAGGGAAATAAATGTACAGTGCCCGAAATCGAGCTGGCTATCCTATCCCGCAACATCATCTTATCCAAGAAGTGGCCATCTCAATCCGGCCCTCGGTTAGCATTCACGAATTCAACCAAATAAGGGAGCTCGTGAATGCGATGGCGCAATGGACCCGAGGTAAAATGAAAAACCGAGTAAGTCCAGACCTGCAGAAAAAAAAAAGAATCATCAAAAAAAAAAAAAAAAGAGAAAAAAAATAAATGATGCTGATGAAAAAAAAGAAGAAGACAAAAACAGGAAAAAAAAAGGATACCTCCCAAGCTGGAGCGAAACCATTAAGAGTCGGTGAATCATTGCGGCTTGCCTTATCCATGGAGGCATAAAGCTCGGCCAGGCCTGTCTGTCCCCAGTCATAGTCAATAACATGGTCCAAGTCCCGCAGGCAACCCTCAAAGAGGTGGAAGAATTGGCGAAAAGTGACATCCCTAGGAAAAAGAACAAGAACGCCCTGGAAACGCGAGCAACGGCCTCGCTATCATTTTCATCAACATGCCCGGCGTCTGCTAGAAGCCAGCTCTTAACACTACCAATAAAGATCTTATCCGCAGATTTATATTCGGGTACAAAACCTAGGAGATCTTCCACAACGTCGTGATGATGGCGGAGGGTATAATCCGGCTCCAAATCCCGGCCAATACTGGTAGGAATGCCCGTGATAGCAGTAAAATCACACGAGGTCAAAGTCGCCTCCCCCCAGCTGAAATGAAAAGTGTGGGTGGTGTCCCACCAGTAGTCCCGTAAAATGTCAAAGATAGGCAAATAACTACGGAAGGGACGGAAGGCTTGCAGGAACTCGCTAAAGCTAGAAGCCTCTACCAAAACTCGTGCCGGCAAGGGCATTATGTTATAAATATCTGAAACCTTGTCGCAACTTGCCCGAATCCTGGTCAGGGTCCTGCACATCTAAAAAAAAAGGGAAAAGAGAATAGCAGCATCTCAGCATCAGAAAAAAATGGGGGAAAGGTAAAATTCTTATCTTTTATTAAATCTCCTATGCATGTCATTAAATTAGGTCATATTAAAAAAAAAAAAAAAGAGCATGTTGCATGTATCGCATTTTATAAATAACCATCATAAAATATTTGCGCTTGCATAATACTTCAAAAAAAATGTTTTGCATTCAAAAGAAGAAAAAAATGTTACATTCTCTGTATAATAAAAAAAAAGAGAGAATATTTGCATTCAAAAATAACAAATAAAAATATTACATCTTTGCATTCGAGAAAAAAAATGTACTATATTTTTGCATTCGAAAAGTAATTTTGCATTTTTGCAAATCAAAGAAAAAAATGTGTTTCGCATTCAAAAGTAAAAATATGTTGCATTTTTAAACATGAAAAAAAAATACCCATGCATTCCTTTTCTTGCATTCAAAAGTCATTATTTGCATTCCTTTTCCAAATAATTGCATTCTAGCATTCACTTAAATAAAATGTTGCAAATATTGAAAAGAAAATATTTCTATTGCATTTGGCATACATCCCTACAACATATGCATTCATAAAAATGTATATTATTGCATAAAGCATTTCTTTTACATTTTGCATGCATAAAAAATATGCCTAAAAATATATCCGAAAAAAAAATGAATCATGTTTCCGAAAAGTCTATTGCATAGGCGCGCATCATCAAAAAATATTTTGAAGCTCAAACATGCATCATATAGTCAACAAATACCAGTAACATGAAATATGCATCGCAGAGTCAAATAGTGTCAATTGTTCAAGTATGCATCGCAAAAATAAATAGCATGAATTTCATATTTTTACTATGGATAAATTGTCAAATTGCATCATTCTAGCACATAAATTGCATGCATAAACATCATAAGCAAGAATATGTAAGCTCCAAAAGTTCAAAACAGCAAGAAAATCTAGCGATTTGAAAATTTCATCCAAATGGATTTGAGAAAAGGAAACTTACAGCGGGAATCGAAAGATTGGACACGTGTGTGTTCCGATCACGAAGGATGTTGCCCTAGTCATCCTTTGAGTAGAAATATCTGACGTGATTTTGGATCAAGGGAGGAAGTTCCTTCCTTTCCTCACCCGAATCGGATACATCGGTGCTTTTCCCTTCGAGATCTTGAGGAAGATGCCACCTATTAAGCAAAACACACAATTTGGCATAAGAAAATTAAGAAAAGGAGAAGAAATGACGAAGAAAGCTCCGTCGGCAGCAATGGTAGAAGGAAAAGAACGAAGGAAGAAGAAGGAAATGTTTGTTTCTGCTGCTTCTGCTTCCCCGTAAGTTATAGGGGAAGAAAAAGAGAATTTTCGCTTTCCCCCCTCCAAATTTCCAAAGTTCGGCACTTAAGTCCTCAAGTTTCCCAAATTGCAAAATGGCCTTGAAAGCTTAACGAAAAGTTAACAAAGTTAGCTTTGTTAACAAAAAACTTACGGCCATCCATCAAAATTCAAAAGAAAGCTCACATCCTCAGCAGGCCAGCCGCAAAAGGGTCAGAAAAGCAGGAAAAGCAACAGCAAAGGTAAAATTCACAGCACAAAGAAATACAAGAAACGCAGAAAGAAATTAAAAATGCAAAGAAAGAGAAAAAATGCAAAGAAAGAGAAAAAATGCAAGAAAAAAAAATGCAGCAAAGAGAAATCAAGAAAGTAGCAGCAAAAGCAACATCAGAAGCAAGAGAAGCAAAGGCAATAGAAGCAGCAAAGTCAGCAAATGCAGCGACAGGGCAAAAGCAAGAAAAGGTAAGGAAAGGTAAAGTATTCATATTTTACATGCATGCATCTCATCTGTGTTCCACCATCGCATTCGACGAAGGATGTCCACCCCTGAGGATGCGATGTTTTCCTGCTTTCTAGGAGCAGCATAGGATCATCTCCTCACGGGGCGTAACCCCGAGACAAATGATCAAACTTGAATCTGTGTTCCACTATTGCATTCGATGAAGGATGTCCACCGTGAGGATGTGATGTTTTCATCCTTTCTAGGAGTAGCATAAGATCATCTCTTCACGGGGCGTAACCCTGAGACGAGTGATCAAACTTGAATCTGGTCCCACCATTGCATTCGACGAAAGATGTCCACCCCTGAGGATGCAATGTTTTATGATGTGTTCCACCAGGTTGTTCAACCTTTTCTGCGAGGGGGTAGCGTGCCCCGGGTCAGTGAAAAGGCTATCGTACTCCGACGAAAGGCCCTACCCGGAGGATGCGATCTATCCCACCATCGCGTTCGGCAAAGGGTTCGACCCTTTGAGGATGCGATGTTTGATCTTGGTATTCCACCTAGCGTTGTTTGTTTGCATCGGGCCGAACTACGTTTGGTCTAATTCTTTTTATTAAGGGATACGTAGGCAGCCTACTTCGGTAGGTCCGACCATCAGAGCACTTAATTTGCATATCTGCTTAAAAACTACGATAACATGCTACAACCGACTAAATATGTCTAGGATATGTGAGATTTGATATGCATTATAAACTGCTGCATTATAACTGCTACCTGTTGCAACACTCCCCATTATAATTTCCACGAAATTAGGGAGTCTATTTCTTATCAACGATGTTCGTTTACTCGGTAAGCTGCGGGTTACCCGTAAACTCCATCGTTGAGGTGTTCTGTAGACACCCCAATTTTGTACCCCTGGGTATGCAACATGACATGCGATATCAAGACCTGTTAAAACTTAACAAATGTCAAGTTACATGGTTTAAAAATGCAAAAGGAAAAGCAGGATGCGTAAAACAGTGAAATAGAGGGGCCAAAGTCTCAAAAAGAAGGCTAAAAAGGGAACCAGGCGCCCCCACCATGCAAACCAAGCACGACGCCCAGAACCCCCATGGGTGGCGCCAGCATAGTGCTCATGTACTGTAGCACTTTGCCTCCGGTACTCTCTCACAAGCGCGAGGTACAAGCCGATGAAGCACATCAATAAAACTCAAAATGTTAACGGGATCCCCACTCCCAGCTATAAATAGAGGTGCTCGGCTTCAGAAAAAGGGATACACAATTTCACGCTGCACACACAATACACACAGCGTTAAGTTTATGCAGTGAAGAGCGATCGTGAGAAAGAGAGAGTTCCCCTCCTCCTATAAGCCTCAAAGCTCCGTCAAATCTCCTACAAACTCAAATCCAACTGGTCAAAGTGAACCTTAGCCTTCCAGCTAGGATTCCACCTTATTTCTTCGGTCCAAAAATCCCAAAAAGAGCAGTTGCTCTGCCCGAATTCAGAGGCCAAATCCATCAGAAGCAAGCAGTTGCTCTGCCCGATTTCCACCAGCAGCAAACAAGCAACAGCAAAAAATGCAAGCAGTTGCTACGCCTGTTTTACGGTGCTTGAAAGCATCTTTCGGAAGCAGTTACTCTGCCCGAATCACAATAACAGTAAAAGACTCCCTCTCCCGGAAGGACAGAGCGAGCACAACCTACGCTCTTAAAGGTAAGCCTTTAAGAGATTTTTATATAAAGTGCCATTTTCATCCGGCCCAATGTAAAAAATATAAACAGTTATGCTTCCCGGATTTATATAAAAAATAGCACTAAAGTGAGCCATTATCATGACCAACTATTTTTAAATGTATTTGTAATTACTGGAAGGAGGCGGCTACAAGTCTGTAAATAATGTAGATACAGATATATCTATTTTAATGCTTTATTTTATTTGCTGAATAAATATAATAAAAGCATATTTTAGACAAAAACTATTTTTGAGACCGAAAGGGCAAATTGGGTGCCTAACACCTTCACAACTCGTAACTTAGCCCCCGAACCCCTTTTTACAAACTCTGGTTATCTTTGGTTTTTCTTTATTTCTCTTTAAAATAAAGATGGCGACTTGTTACAACATTTTGGATCACAGTGAGGCCCGCAACATCCTTTTTTTGCACTTTTCCGTTTTCCCTTAAACATGAGACGATTGGAATGAAAAGGGTGATGCATTTTCTGTATCATGTTTTCCCCTAAACAAGGGAGGATGAGATACGGAGAAACCCAAAGCACTCATAGCGATCCAAAACAAACCTAAGGTCACAGTGAGGCTCGCAACATCCTTTTTTTGCACTTTTATGTTTTCCCCTAAACAAGGGATAATGGGAATGAAAAGGGTGATGCATTTTCTGTATCTTGTTTTCCCCTAAACAAGGGAGGATGAGATACGGATAAATCCAATGCACTCATAGTGTCCTACGACGATTTCAAGTCCACAGTGAGGTAGGGCGTGTTCCACGCGCCTTCGCAACTTTTTTTTTTGCACTTTTTCGTTTTCCCCTAAACAAGGGACGATGGGAATGAAAAGGGTGATGCGTTTTCTGTATCTTGTTTTCCCCTAAATAAAGGAGGATGAGTTACGAAGAAATCCAAAGCTCTCATAATGGACTAAAGCACACTCGGTGACCAAGGCGTATTCAACGTGCTTTTTGACAACACTCTTTCTGCACTTTTAATTTCGTCGTCCCCTAAACAAGGGAGGATGGAATGGAAAGTGTGATGTCCTTTCGCATGCCGCGTTCCCCAAGAAAAGGGCGCGCGGGGTCCGAGAGCGCTCTGGGGCACCCACAATTGCATGACATCATCTTTTGAAACGAGCATGGTAAGGGAGTTAACTTACTTTCTTGGTATTCAAGTGAAATAAATACATGAAGGGATGATTATTTCTCAAGCTAAGTATACTATCAACTTGGTGAAGAAATTCAGTCTTGAGAATGAGAATAAAAAGAATACTCCAATGGGGTCATCCAACAAATTGACCAAAGATAATGATTGTGAAAGTGTGGATCACACTTTATATAAAAGCATGATAGGAAGTTTGTTGTATTTGATTGTCACGCTTCCTTATAATATGTATAGTGTGTGTTTATATGCTAGATATCAAGCAAACCCAAAGTTACTCATTTAAAAGTTGTCAAACGTATCATTTGATATGTTAGAGACACAACAAATGTGGGTTTGTGGTACACAAAAAAAAAAAAACTAATACCAATTTAGTTGGTTTCAGTGATGCTGATTGGGCTGGTAGTGTAGATGACATGAGAAGTACATCTAGTGGGTGTTTTTACTTGGGAAATAACTTGATTTTTTGGTTTAGTAAAAAACAGAATTGTGTTGTCATATCTACAATTGAATCTGAAAAAATTGCAACTGGTAGTGGGTGCACTCGACTTTTATGGATGAATCAGATGATCAAAGATTATGGTCTACATAGTGATATGTTAACCATCTATTGTGATAATTAACATCATTGCAATCAGTATAACAAAGAATCTAGTTCCACATTCTTGAACAAAACACATTCATATAAGACACCACTTTATCAGGGACTTGGTTGAGCAAAGGATTGTTTGCATAGAATATGTTGGGAAAGAAAATCAATTGGCTGATATATTTACTAAGAGTCTTGATTTTAAGAGATTTTCCGATCTAAGGAAATCTCTTGGTTTGTGTCATATAATTTTACACTTGTTATGTATATAAAAAAAATTAGGCATCTTTACATTTTTGTCTTTAGGGTGCACTCTAAATCAATTGATTCACTTGTTGTGCCTTGTGTTGTTGCTTGGAAATTACATTCTAATCTAGTTGTGACTTTGGTTTATGTTTCTCACTCTATCTCCTAGTTCTTGAGCAAGTTTGAAGTCCACAAAGAAAAAGCTACCTAAAGTACAAAGGTTGTAGCATCTTATCTTGGTATTATAGAACGTTGGATCTCATGGGTTGATCTTGAGAAAAATGAATACCCTTGGAAGAGTGTGGAAGCTACCTAAAGGAAAAGAGCTACATATGATAATATGAACAAGGTTAGTTGTCGTTCTCTCTTGGAATTGTGAATCTTGAGATTTCATGGGTTGATCTTGTGTAAATTGAATATCATTGGTAATAGTGTGAAAGTTTCCCAGTAGCATGTTTGTATAGCTTGAAATAAATTAGAGCTATACTCCTAGAAAAAATAAAGTACCTATGGAATATGTTATGACAAAAATTTTGATCTTGGGAGAGAAGTATGATTGAGAAAAGAAAAGATGTAAAATTGCACGAAATTCTACTCATGTTGAATGTACCTCCTCAAAATGCAGCTGCATCAGGAACTATATCATTTGATCTGGTCTTTATCACTTGTGTGTGAATACATTATTCTTTTACCTAGCTTTTAGTAATCATGTTTTTAGGCATAAAATTTTAGGACATGCATTGTTGGCAAATATATCAACTTGATGAAATTTTGTCCTAAAAAAAACAGTGCAAATCAATTTCCAAAAAATCTTCAATGTTGAAAAATATTTAGTGGATGTCTAATTTTTGTAGGGAATTAAGAGGTATTGAATCTGGATATGGGGTTCTCAATTATTGCTAGAGGTGTTATCAAGTCATGGTGAACACTTAATTGTGTTTTCCAAAATCTTGGATTTTTTTAGGATTCCTAAAAGATTTTTGAAAAAGAGTCGAATGAGATTTTTTGAAAAATCGTGTTCACATATTATGCTTCTCATATGTCTCGAGTTGTGTTTTCCAAAATCATGGATTTTTTTTAGCTCGAATATATATACAAGAGCAGTTCATGTAGTTGAGACACACCTCGAGAAACTTAGAGAGAATATCTACAAGAGAGAGAAGCTGGGAGCCTACTTGGAGTATTCATTGCAGCTTTGAATGCAATAACATCATGAATTGCATTGGCTGTTTGGGTGTTTGTTTTTCTTAGTTGATAGCAAAACTTATTTTTTTTAATATCACGTTTCTTTTGTTCGTGTTTCTGTGGGTTTTCTCTACAGACTTGATGGTCTTGTTAGAGGTTTTGGTGTTTGGTTGATTTTCACTATTTTTATTGTAAGTCTCATAATCTTTTTAGTGAAATCATTTTTAGCCACAAAGTTGGATCTACAAGCATTGCTTGTAAATTGTATAGTATATTTTTGTGTCTTATTACTGTTTTATTAAAATAAAGTTTTCGTTGTTTATTTGATAAGTTATATGATCAATACACATTTGAATGTAATTGCATTAGAAGCTACATTGATATTATTTTGGAATTCTAACTAATATTGCACTTTAAGAGTATATGGATCCAACTGTCGGATCAATGTCCATCCACTTAAACCAAAAACTTTTTGCAAGAATAATTAAAATTCTTCAACCAACCAACAAACAATAAGATCTAACCATTTGTTCATTAATCTAGAAGGGTTGTATTACTATTACCCCACCCGACCCGGACCCCTCCCCTTGATCACGCCACAAAGATGGGGTGACTATGCTGGTGATCCACGTGATGGATCTGAGGTGACATGTCCTTGACCAACGTCCACGTTGATGTATGGAGGTACTTGATGTACTTAAGTTGATAGGATATATGGGCTTTGTGCTTGTATTTGACCTTGAGTGACCTGAAATAAGACTATCGTTAAGGTGCCGGGGGTTTCCAAGCTATAGCCCTCCGGTGTAAGAGTCAGTAATCAAGGAATATAATGCCGGAGTTAGGCGTTCCCTTAACTTCCGGTGACAATGTATATTGCTTATGATTCTCAATGCAATTGTGTGTATGTTTGATCAAGTGAACTTACCTTTCTTGTTAGGGAAGGCCTCCTTTTATAGTAGTGTCCCATGGGGAATCATGATTGATGTAGGGGCCCTTGGATATGGGGACTTGTTGCTGGTCGACTGGCTGGCAGCTTCTTACTGGTTGATTAGTAGCATGTGATACATCCATTATAGGCGGTTGATAAACCGCTAAGTTATATCAGCTTGCATGACTTGTTCGCGTCCTGTTAAGATGACATCTGGAGGCTATGTACAGACTACATGTCAGGCCTGTCAATATCAGGGAAGGTTTGTCGGCTGAACATAATCACTCCTTGTCTATGTGGTCGAATCATGTCTGTTGTTCGGAAGTGATCCTCGGTTTATCGAGGATCATGGTCGATCCCTTAATGGTCGCTAGCTATGATCGACTTTCCTTATGCCTGTTGTATGGTGGGCCTTACCCATGACCAGCTGGAAGCCACGTGGTCGCTCCACGTGGGTGGACCGAGGTCGGATCCCTTCACCCCTATAATGTCTAGGGCAGCGGCAGCAGTATCACAGCCCCCCCTCTCTCTCTCAGTTGATAGACTTTTGAGTTAAGACTTCGGTAAAACTTCCTTTTTTGTATGAAACACAACTCCAACAATTGAAACATATTTCTTTTTCTTTTTCTTTTTTTCTTGGTCTTGCAAGTCTTCTTTGACAATTTGCTTTTCTCTCTACATTTAATTCTCAATTTGATCATCTTATTATAACAGAAAATCCGCTAAGCTCACTCTACAATTTTTTTTCACACTTTAATAACTATACTTCATTAAAAGTGTCACGTTAATCACTTTTTTTTATTTTAGATGAAAAAACTTAAATTAATTATAAAAACTCGAAAACACCCCAATCTAAGAATCATATGCGTTTTTTTTATTAATGATTAGTTGTTGCATTTGCAATAAACCTCCTCTATCAAACTGTTGGAAGGACTCCATGGAAGGCATAGTCAACCTTCCTTAAAATTTCCAATCAAAAAAACACCAAGTCTAATTATATAAAGAAACATGCATTTTTTATTTCCTAATAAAAAATCATCAACTAATTAATCCTAGTTTTTTATTTCCCCCAAATTTACTATCAATAGCACCTATCTACTATTTACGATCTCTTTCACCATATCTTAAATTCATCTAAGTGGCGTCGTTTGGCTAGTTGACACTTGCAATCTTCATGATCTTTATGGCGGTGTATCTCTCATCGAGTATTGCGTTGGCTCAAGATGCCAATATGGCACTGGTGCTAGCTTTGATGGATGTCGTAGTTTGATTGTGGTGCTGGCGGGAGAAAGACTGGTGGGGCCACTAATCAAAACGACGAGGGATGGACGGAGGCCAGAGAGTGCGCGTAGTATTAGATTTGTGCTTGAGAAATTGCCAACGGTGATGGTGCCCTAAAATAATGTTCATAGCGAGAATCAAATGTGTTGAGGGTTGGGGGGAATAGATAAATTTGTTTGAGTTGAGTCAGCATTCGAGTTATCGATCCCGAGCGAATGAGAGTTTTGGTTTGTTGTCTTTGTAGAATTCGGTAAATTTGCCATTGATGCAAATTACCAAGAGTTGGGGGGACAGAATCGCGTTTGATTGATTTTGTTTGCCCTATAGTATAATAGATGATGAAGTTTGGGTGAAGTCATGGAGTTTTGGTCTGTTGTCTTTTAGTCTTTTAGTCTTTTTATGTTTTTTTAGAGAGGGTAATTCAGTCTTTTGAAGATTTTCATCCAACATAATGGATAAGAATGACTTGAGTGACCTTATTGACCTCTTTTGTAGAGTACAATGATTAAAGTGTGAAAATAAAAAAAAATTATAAAGTGAATTTAGCGCACTTTTCGAATTAGTAGGATGAGCAGATCGAGAATTAAGTCTTATCTCTCTATCTAAACTTCTTTGTATAAAAATATAAAGCAGAGTATATCGAACCAACTGTGGATCAATGTCCATCCACTTAAACCACAAACATTTTGCAAGAGTAATTAAAATTCTGCAACCAACCAACAAACAATAAGGGCCAACCATTTCTTCATTAATCTAGAAAGGTTGTATTACTATTACCACACCCAGACCCTTGCCCTATAGTGTCTAGGGCAGCGGCAGCAGTATCACAATCCCCCGCTCTCTCTCTTAGAGTTGAATAGTTGATAGACTTTTGAGTTAAGTTTCTTCGCTAAAACTTCCTTTTTGTATGAAACATAACTCCAACAATTAAAACATATTTCTTTTTCTTTTTTTCTTGGTCTCGTGAGTCTTCTTTGCTAATTTGCTTTTCTCTCTGTATCTAAACTTCTTTGGGCATATTTAATTTGACTTATCTGAAAATACTTATACCTTATAACTTATTATAAATTATTTTTGAAGCGTTTGATTTTACTTATGAAAAGATAAATCATAAGTTATGTACAAGCCACTTAAAGCACATGTAAGGTCATAATCATAAGTTATAAGCACTAAGCCTAGTTATTAATTTTACTTTTAAAAAACATGTGAGTCCTCTTCTTTATTGAAATTTTATATATTCCAAGATTACCCTTCTTGATATTAGTAATAAAAACAAAAGGTAATAATAATAATTAATATTATTATTATAATTATTATTATAATTATTATTATTATTATAATATATTATTATTATAAATAATAATAATTATTATTATTATTATTATGAATAATAATAATAAAAAGGAATTATAATAATATTAATAAATAATAATATGAATAATGATAATAGTTAAAATAATAATAATAATAATAAAAATAGTATTAATAATGATAAATATAATAATAATTATTATTATTATTATTAATACCAATAATTATAATAATAATATTAATAAAAATTAATATTAATAATAATATAGTAAAAATAATTGTAAAAATAATAAGTAATAATAATAATAAAAATTAATATTAATATTAATATTTTAATAATAAAATATAATATTAATAATAATAAAATCAATACTAATAATAATAATAATAATAATAATATAAATAAAATTATTAATATAAATAAAATTAATAATATTATTAATATAATAAAATAAATACTAAAATTAATAAGCAATAATAATAATAATAAAAGTAATATTAATGTTAATAAAATAATAATAACAATAAAGGCAATAATAATGATAATAATAATAATTCATAATAGTGATAAAATTTGTATTAATATTAATAAAATAAAATAAAAGTGATAATAATAATAATAAATAAAATAAAATAAATAATAATGATAATAATACGATTAAAATTAATATTATTATTAATAATAATAGTAATAATATTAATATTAATATTAATAATGTAAATCATATTTTGTGATGATCCTATTTTAGTCTTTATATTTGATTTCAACACTATTTCAACTTATTAATCAAACACACACACTAACTTATAAAAGCTAATCATCACTTTTAAAAAGCTAAATCAAACATCACCTATTATTAGTCATTAGTCATAAGTCATAAGTAATAAGTTATCATTCATAAGTAATAAGTTATCAGCACATATCAATAAGTTAAATCAAACTGGTCATTTGTATAGAACGGTTGCATTGGGGGATTCTGTTTTATCTATGCTTACTACTTTTGTAAAATTTACAAATTATGTAGTTTAATTTTATTATAAATGCTGATAAAATATGTATTTTTCTTAAAATTTCATCTGCAAGCGTGACCAACTAATAAATTAGTACTCCCTTTGTTTCGGGTCAAGAGTTCTCGTTTGAAAATCACTTTTTTTAAGAAAATTACATTTTTAGTAGTCTATTAGTAATAAAATAAATCTTTCATGCATTAATTTTTTAAAGTGAACGCTTTAAGTTAAGCATCTCAAAATGAAATAATAGACTATTTCTCTGAAACGGATGGAGTAATAAAAATAAGAATAAATAATAAAATAATTCCCTAAAAATTAAAGATACTTCATTTAATAATTATTATCACGACTAATTCACTAAGAAAATAATTAATAAGAATCCTCGGATCCCGCATTTGAATTGTAATTAGAGGTGGTCTCCTACAGGACAGTCTTAATCCGTAAGACGGACCTATCCATATTAAATGTGCTAAGATTCAGTAATCTCAGTGCAACCCCTCGACTTTTGAAAACTACAGTGTTACCCCCTCACGTGTATAAATGAAGAATGTCACTTTTTAGTATTAAAAGTATCAGTTTTCAGTATAAAATGTGTCACTTTTCAGTATAAAATATGTTACTTTGCATTTTTAATAAAAGTTATCACTTTTTCTCTTTAAAAGATGTTACTTTTTAGGCTTAAATATATTACATTTTAGTCTTAAATGTGTTACTTTTAACCTTAAATGTGTTACTTTTGCTTTGAAAAGTGTTAATTTACATTATAAATGTATAAATTAAAATCGTTACGGTTAGTTTTAAAGTATCACTTTTTAGTATTAAGAGTGTTACTTTGTATTTTAATGAAAATTATTTTTTTTCACATAAAAATAATCACGTTTTACTATTAAGAGTGTCACTTTTACCTTTTAAACGTGTCATATTTGAATTTAAATGTGTCTCTTATCATTTCATCAAATTCCGTTAGGGTCCGTCAAACATTTCAAGGTAAATAAGGCTAACAGAGGGCTAACGGAGCTAACAGAGGACAAAAGTGCAAGGCGTGGGAAGAATGAAATTTTTGATAGCAAACATTTAAAATACAGGGGCACAGAGCAAAACACTAAACTTTATATTAATGTGTTGACACCTTCAGCGAAGTGACACGTGACGTGGCTCTCCTTGGGCAACCGCGAGCTGTGTTGGTGGATCCGAGCCGATCCACGGTTTCAGCCCCATTTGTCAGATTTTTTACCTATTTTTTCTCATATTTTGACTCATTTTTCACTGGGTAACCCACGGTCTTTGTTGATGGGTTACCCGCTCCAGCTACTTTCCTTTTATCATTATTTGAGCTCCGTCTAATGGATTTAAGATTCGTAAGACTAAAGGTGGCAAATTGGTCGTGCTGGGCTGTTATCGGATCGGTACGATAACAGCACGACACGATAAACACAAACACGAACACGATACGATAAGCTTATCGTGCCTAATATTAAAACACGAACATGACACGATAAAAACACGAAAAACACAGCACAGCTCGATAGGCACGATAAGCAAAAAAACACGATTTATTAAGTCAGACCCGTTAAGCCCTTTAAGCCCAATAAACATTATAAAATATATAATTTTGATTTTTTAATGCATATTTTGAAAATTTATCAATATAAATAGTCAAATAGTTTAAAAGTCATAAATTTTCAAATGATAAAATTATGAAATAATCATGAAAACAGTTTGAAAGAAGTGAATAACCTATAATAAATTTTTAAAAATATTTTTTTAAAACATATATGTTTTAGTTATCGTGTCTTATCGTGTTTTACCATACTTATCAAGCCAGCCCGATAACAACTCATTTTTTATTATGTCTTATCGTGTTGGCCTTATAAAGGCCCGAACCCGATAAGCCCCAGCCCAAACCCTATAATTTTGTGTCGTGTTCGTGTCGATCAATCGTGTTGTGCCTCAAATTATCACCCTTACGTAAGACCGTCATACATAAATTTTTACCTTGTAATTAATTATATAAGTCAAATCTCTCAACCTCAGTTACATATAAAATCGCTTGAATTTGTTTCCACGAAGCACTTTGAAGAATGGCAGGCACCTTTCCGCCGACTTGGAAATAAAACGACCAAGGGCTATAACTCGGCCGTTGAGCTTCTGGACATCCCTGATGCAGCGAGGAGGCTTCATAGTAACCAATTCCTTAATTTTTTTTTCCGGATTGGCCTCAATACTTCTTTCATTCACCATAAATCCCAGGAATTTGCCTGCCTTCACCCCGAATACACACTTGCTCGAGTTAAGCTTCATGTTGTTTTTTCTGAGATTGTCGAAGGACTCTCCCAAATCAAAAGTATGATTATGCCCTTTGGTCTTCACCACCATGTCATCGATGTACGCCTCCACATTTATGTCGATTTGCGAGCTGAAGACCCTATTCACCATCCGCTGATAAGTAGCTCCTGCATTCTTCAAGCCGAATGGCATCATTTGGTAGCTTGATAGAGCCCACTGCTTTCGGAAGCTGTCGAGCTTTATCCTTTTCGTTCATCTTCACTTGATGATACCCCGAATATGCATCAATGAAACTCAAGAACTCAAAGCCTGCTATAGCATCCACCAGCTTGTCAATGCGAGGAAGAGGATAGCAATCCTTCGGGCAAGATTTATCGAGGTTAGTGAAATCCACACACATCCTCCATTTTCCATTCGACTTTTTGACCATGACTACATTAGCCAGCCAGGTCGGATAGTGTATCTCCTCAATAATATATGCACTGAGCAATTTCTCTACCTCTTCCTTGATGGCTTTGTCCTTTTCTGCAGAATACACTCTGGGCCTTTGTTGAATTGGCCTGAAAGCTAGATCCACGCAAAGGCGGTGAATTGCAACGTCTTTGCTAACCCCTTGCATATCCTCTGGCCTCCACACGAACACATCCAAGCTACCCTGGAGCTGTTTGACCAGGTTAGCCCGAGCCTCAGCTGACAATGCTCTGCCAATCTTTATCTTCTACTCGGGGTAATCAGAATTAATGACAACCTCTTCAAGCTCATCTTGAGCTTTAAACTCGGGTTCATCCCGCATTTGGAGCGTGTCACATTCTAATTCTCTCTTCTTCTTCAGCCTGAGTCTCCACTGCGTCAAGCTGGTCTAGCTCCATATCCACAGCTTGCTCGGCTTGTCCCCCCGACCCCAATGTCGGCAAAGGACAAGTGACCTCCTCCCGATCATGTTGCTCATCTGGTTCCAAGCCCTTATTGACCATAGCAATAGTTGAAAGTCCCACAGTTACCTAAGACTTTTCCTTGGTGCTAATGGTGACTTTCTGTTCGCCATCCTCCAAAGTCAACTTCTGCTTTTTCCTCTGACTATCCCGTACATACTCCAGGACCGCCCGGGACTGACTATTCAATACCCCCACTCCTTGATCGGTGTAAAACTTGACTCATTGGTGAGGAATGGAAGCGACCATTTGGAACTTGGTCATGCTCGGCACCCCTAAAATGATGTTAAAGGGGGGATTTCAAGTCAATCACCATAAAGGTGACTTTTTGAGTGCGGCTGCCCTCACTGATGAAAACTTCCATCTCGACTGTGCCCTTCACGGGCAACTTATGATTGGTGAAGCCCTCCAAAGTCCCTGCATAAGGCTAAAGGTGTTCATCATTCAGCTCTAAGCCCTGAAAGTACGAGTAATACATCACATCTCTGCAGGCTCCAGTATCCACTAAAATTCTGTGCACAACCCAACCATTGACCAAAGCAGAGACAATTAAGGACTGTTCCCCCGCCACATTACTCGTCAGCTCACTGCAAGTAAACAGTATCGTCTCCTCTCCTGCTTGCAGAGTGGTCGGGCGATCTACCACCTTTGACAAAGAATAAATATGCTTGCCGAGCTGAGTGGGCGTGGGCTCCTCGTCCATAATTACATTTATTACCCCTCTAATTGGGGGTGCATCTCTTTGGGGAGCATTCCCCCTGTTACCTTCATCTCTCTTGAACCGGTCTAACCTGCCTTCATTTATCAACTTTGAATGGCCTTTTTCAATGGCCAACATTCCTCCGTCGTATGCCCATAATCATCATGATAGGCACACCTCTTAGTTCGATCTCGGGAATCTGTCGTCTCGGGATTCATGCGCGGTGGTTGAGGAAGCTCATCTCGAATTTCATACATTATATCTTCCCGCAGTGTGTTGAGCAGGGTGAGATCACTTTCTCGGAGAAATTCCCTCAGGCAATCATATCGCGACTTGCCTCTATTATAACCACCACCTGCACCCTGGCCGCCACCCTTGGGGTTAGCCCCAGCTCCCCTAACCTCGGCACTTTCCTTCTTCTTTTCCTTCTTCGCGGTCTCCCCCGCGCACCACTTTTGAGCCCTCATCAACATCTCAACCTGCGTCTTAGGCTCTCGCATGCTCAACTCAGACCTCAATCCGCCTTCTCCCTCGAGCAAACCTGTTTCAAAACATAAAGTAACCTCCTGCTCGGACAATCCAGGAACTTGCTCGAGCATCTTCGTAAACCGCTGCAAATAACTGGTTATTGATTCATGGGCTCCTTGCTTAACCTTAGACAAGTCAGCTCTTGTCTTTGCAATAGCTCCCGATGTCCCAAAGTCTGCTAAGAACTTTGTCTGTAGGTCAGCCCAATTGTTAATAGATCGACGAGGAAGAGCTCACATACAAGCCAGTGCATTCTTTTGTAATGCTCCCACAAAAGCTCGAATCTTCAATGCCTCGTCTGATGTGACAAGACCTATCTGGGACTCAAAAGACATCAGTCAATCTCTCGCCTTTGTCTTCCTTATATACTCCTTAACATTTGGAAAAATAAGCCCTTGTGCTAGAGGTGCATTCTCAATCCAAGGGGCTAACGGACTAGCCGACATACCCAGAAAATTCCCATCCAAAGCCTTGCCCTGCTCCCATGCCTCCATTCGGCGCTTCAAATCCTCAAACTCTTGCATATTGAAGGTTGTAGGCAAACCACCTGCGAGCTGAGGCTGTATCCTTGGCATAGGAGGGGCCTGTGGGGGTCCCATAGCTCCCAGAGCTTGAGCAACGCCCACGGCCTGTGCCACCTGTGCCTGGGCTGTAGGGATGTAAGTGGTTCGGTTTGGTTTATGCCAAAACCACAAACCGAACCGCCTCCTAGCGGTTCCAAAAATCTCAAACCGAACCGAACCGAGTAAGATTTGGAACCGAACCGAACCACTCGGTTTGGTTTGGTTCGGTTTTGTGGTTTAAATAAATTATTTTTAATGAAATTAACCAATATTAAAAATAACAATAAAAACAAGATTTTAATTTGGAATTAACATCAAAATTAGGAAATAACCTACTAACAATAAATTATCATAAATAAAACAATACAAATTCTAAAATAAACACAAACAATAGAAGAAATAATAGTTCTCCAACAATCAAAATTTTGTTTGGTTTAATATCCGTTTATATATATATATATATAAGAAATAAATCAAAGGTTCAAAATAGTTAATAAATATAATATAATATATAATAAATATTATATAATATAATAAATAAATAAAAATATATAAGGTGGTTTGGTTCGGTTCGGTTTGGTTTGGTTCGATACCAAAAACTATGAACCGAACCGAACCGAACCACGTGGTTTTCCAATTTTTGAAACCGAAACCGAACCGTCTTCAACCAAAACCGAACCAAACCGACTGGTTTGGTTCGGTTCGGTTCCGTGGTTCGGTGGTTCCGATTTACACCCCTACTGGGCTGCACCTGCGAGCTGAGGCACTGGCTCATTAGCCACTAAATTTTTCTGTACATTTGACTGTTGCAACTCCCTCCTTTCTCTAGACTGATGTGACAGATGAACTTGTGACCGTCTAGGAGAAGGTTCTGATAACGGCGAGCATGAGACCTCCTGGGAGATGGAGTGCGGTGATTGCGAGCATGCGATCTTCGCTGAGATGGTGAACGAGCACGACGGGGATGCGACCTTCGTGGAGAAGGTGATCTACGATGACGGCGAGATTATGCTGAATCGTCTCCCACTCGGGGTCCCAATCGAGAATGCACACTAGGAACAACTCCGTGATTGGCTCGGCCTTCTTGCTGGCTTCGTCCCTTGGATTCTCGTTCACGTTGTTGTGAGGGGACTTGTACTGGATTTAAAGGATTTCCCTCGGTCCTTGACCCACTTGCTGCCTGACTCGGTGCGGGCAAACCAGGTAGGGGCTCCAACTCAATGGGCAAAGGTGGCTTACCCATTGCAATCAGCTGCAGGTTCAACTGATGCATTTGTCCCAAGTATATCGCCCTCTGGCGCAGAGCCTCCTCCCAAAATTCGTTGGCCAAGCCAACAGCAGCCACTGCACTCCTGGCTAAGGAATTCAAACCCCGCCGTTGATTAAGCTGGTGGCGGGTATCATGAGGTGGTGGGTTATTGCCAGCCGAAAGGTTAAGACTAGGGGTTGCAGTATGTATTTCGTCTTGATTACCACCGTTAACACCGTTCTCTGCCATGATCAAAACTTTTCAAGTTACCAAGAAGCAAAAATTTTGAGAAATGCGTTTCCTGGCAACGGAAGCAACTGATGCGTCCAAAATTATCAAGGACACACTGGGCTTCTCTAACTGGATATCTGGCTTTCAATCTATCTGAAATCTCCAAGGCCCAACCCTATAAAGCAAGCAACAACAGTAAACTAGGCAGGGGCACTCCCTGCAAGTGCCCTCCGGCGTGAGAATTAGTCTAACAGTCAACTGAGTAAACAAATTGACAGAGTTTTGCCTTGGTCTGAAAATCACGTACCTCCCTCCTTCAATTTGAGGGGTTTTTATAGCCTACGCCGGTAACTGAATAACTTCTCATTAAACGTCGTGGCGTGCCTGGCGGGCACATTAACTGCCACATTTATCACAACGGTCTGATCATGAAGGTGGTGACGAGTTTCTCGGAAATAACTACTCACGTTCAGGATAACCGTTACTTTCATAATAATGCATGATAAATCTTGCTCGGTGAACAATTGCCTACTGGGTAAGCCCCCAGCTCGCTGCATTCTTGTCCGCTGGGTGTTAAGCCCCCATCTCACAGTACATTTCTAGTCGCTGCCCGTTCCTTAATGTGACCTGGATCATAAAATGCATGTGTTCTGCTCATGACTGATGGAGACGTGCCGGGCACGTGACTTGTATCTTGGGCCTATCGGGCCGGGCAGCTCAATTAATAATGTAAATCATATTTTGTGATGATCCTATTTTAGTCTTTATATTTGATTTCAACACTATTTCAACTTATTAATCAAACACACACACTAACTTATAAAAGCTAATCAACACTTTTAAAAAGCTAAATCAAACATCACTTATTATTAGTCATCAGTCATAAGTCATAAGTCATAAGTCATAAGTAATAAGTTATCATTCATAAGTAATAAGTTATCAGCGCATATCAATAAGTTAAATCAAACATGTCATTTGTATAGAGCGGTTGCATTGGGGGATTCTGTTTTATCTATGTATACTACTTTTGTAAATTTTACGAATTACGTTGTTTAATTTTATTATAAATGCTGATAAAATATGTATTTTTCTTAAAATTTCATCTGCAAGCGTGACCAACTAATAAATTAGTACTCCATTCGTTTCGGGTAAAGAGTTCCCGTTTGAAAGTCAATTTTTTAAGAAAATGACATTTTTAGTAGTCTATTAGTAATAAAATGACACTTTCATGCATTAATTTTTTAAAGTGGACGCTTTAAGTTAAGCATCTCAAAATGAAATAATAGTCTATTTGTCTGAAACGGAAGGAGTAATAAAAATAAGAATAAATAATAAAATAATTCCCTAAAAATTAAAGATACTTCATTTAATAATTACTATCACGACTAATTCACTGAGAAAATAATTAATAAGAATCCTCTGATCCCGCATTTGAATTGTAATTAGAGGTGGTCTCCTATAGGACGATCTTAATCCGTAAGATGGACCTATCCATGTTAAATGTGCTAAGATTCAGTAATCTCAGTGCAACCCCTTGACTTTTGAAAACTACAGTGTTACCCCTCACGTGTATAAATGAATAATGTCTCTTTTTAGTATTAAAAGTATCACTTTTCAGTATAAAATGTATCATTTTTCAGTATAAAATATGTTACTTTGCATTTTTAATAAAAATTATCACTTTTTCTCTTTAAAAGATGTTACTTTTTAGGCTTAAATATGTTACATTTTAATCTTAAATGTGTTACTTTTGACCTTAAATGTGTTACTTTTGCTTTGGAAAGTGTTACTTTACATTATAATATATAAATTAAAATCGTTACGGTTAGTTTTAAAGTATCACTTTTTAGTATTAAGAGTGTTACTTTGTATTTTAATGAAAATTATTTTTTTCACATAAAAATAGTCACGTTTTACTATTAAGAGTGTCACTTTTTGCCTTTTAAACGTGTCATGTTTGACTTTAAATATGTCTCTTATCATTTCATCAAATTCCGTTAGGGTCCGTCAAACATTTCAAGGTAAATAAGGCTAACAGAGGGCTAACGGAGCTAACAGAGGACAAAAGTGCAAGGCGTGGGAAGAATGAAATATTTGACAGCAAACATTTAAAATACAGGGGCACGGAGCAAAACACTAAACTTTATATTAATGTGTTGACACCTTCAGCGAAGTAACACGTGACGTGGCTCTCCTTGGGCAACCCGCGAGCTGTGTTGGTGGATCCGAGCCGATCCACGGGTTTCAGCCCCATTTGTCTGATTTTTTCCTTTTTTTCTCATATTTTGACTCATTTTCCACTGGGTAACCCGTGGTCTTTGTTGATGGGTTACCCGCTCCAGCTACTTTCCTTTTATCATTATTTGAGCTCCGTCTAACGGATTTAAGATTCGTAAGACTAAGGGTGGCATATTGGTCGTGTTGGGCTGTTATCGGACCGATACGATAACAGCACGACACGATAAACACAAACACAAACACGAACACGATACGATAAGCTTATCGTGCATAATATTAAAACACGAACATGACACGATAAAAACACGAAAAGTACAGCACAGCACGATAGGCACGATAAGCAAAAAAACACGATTTATTTAGTCAGACCCGTTAAGCCCTTTAAGCCCAATAAACACTATAAAATATATAATTTTGATTTTTAATACATATTTTGAAAATTTATCAATATAAATAGTCAAATAGTTTAAAAGTCATAAATTTTCAAATGATAAAATTATGAAATAATCATGAAAATAGCTCGAAAGAAATGAATAACCTATGGTAAATTTTTAAAACATATATATTTTAATTAGCGTGTCTTACCGTACTTATCAAGCCAGCCCGATAACAACCAATTTTTTATCATGTCTTATTGTGTTTACTCTATAACGACCCGAACCCGATAAGCTCAAGCCCAAACTCTATAATTTCGTACCGTGTTCGTGTCGGTCAATCGTATTGAGTCTCAAATTATCACCCCTACGTAAGACCGTCCTACATAAATCTTTACTACGTAATTAATTATATAAGTCAAATCTCTCAACCTCAGCTACTTGAAGATTGATCGACATACATGCAACATACATGAATGTTTGTCTAGGCAATTCTTATAGATAGAATGTAAATGTAAGGCGTGGTCATTCAGAAAAGAAATTTACAAAAAAAAAAGTAAAAAGAAAGAAAGAGCTTCATATACTGGTCATCCTTCTTATTAATGCATTTCTGTTAGGTATATAATATTACAACGTCAAACTTGTGATATTATTACGAATTTTAGTTTAAAATCGTTGTATAATTAAGTTGATGATTATTTAAAATATTTATATCTTTAATTAGAAAAAATCATGATCTAACAATGTACTACGTACAAGTTTATCGGTTTAGTAGTTAATAAAAGTACTACATATAGTACAAGTTTATTAGTTAATTAAGTGTTCGTTTGGTGGAGTGTTTTGACTAAAATGTTGGTCAAAAATACGTCATTTTCTCTTTTAAAGTGTTTCAATACTGTTAAAAATATGTCTTGCTTAAAACTACTATGTTTACGAAAATGACGTTTTAAAATAGTTTTTTAAATATGTTTACAAGAAAAAAATTTACGTTTTGAAAACACGGTATTTTAAAAACGTTGCACGAAACGAGATTTAAGTAAGTGGATATGAATATATGATAATGTCACGATTACACTCCTACTAGCACATATATACAATGACAAAGATATGTGTGTAGTCGAAGAATGAACATATATAGTGATGAGTCCCCTAGCTTTAATAGCATTGATTTTGAATGATATATATACCATAAACAATTGTCAAATAAAATTAAATGATAATTAAGTTGTTAAGCAAAGAAGTTGACAATGCGATATTGTGGTTTAATTAAGAATAAACTAGAATTAATGATAATGCATGTTAATCATATCAATGTCATGAGTTCCCAAGCTAGCTACATTTCTAAGTTGCTTGTGAGTTGGATAAGGAAAGGAGGGGGGGGGGAAGAAGTATAGCCAAGCAACCATGTGAGTATTGATGATTGTTTGGAAACAAAGGAAAGAGAGATCTAGTGGACGTACAGATGTAAGAAACTATTGCTAAATGAGTCATAAAGATTTCATTTATAGTGAGTTGCCTTCTTCTTCAAATCAGCTTCACATCACATGAAGCTCTGTGCGTGTGTGTGTGTGTGTGAGGGAGAGAGAGAGGTGAATATTGAAGTACCCCTTGGTAAATCAACTTGGAGAAATAAAAATAATGAGATTTGGTAGATAAAGAAGAGGTGGCATTATGGTCAATTCAACACTGGCTACCCATTAAGAATAGCTTTTGTTGGTTTATCATAAATGGCCAAAAGATCATTCTGATAGTGGTGGGAAGGAAACCTTATCAACTTTTGTACTTGTAAAATTTTCCTTTTAAAATGAATGGCCTAGAAAGAAGCAATCAACCATAGTTGACTCTTAATCTCAACGTTTGCACTTAATCTATATCCACTAACAAAGATTAAGTCTCACCCAACATTAGCCACTGTCGACCGCAATATAAATGGTGAAAATCTTGGTAAAACGGTTTTATAAGATTTTTTTTGTAAGATGGATCCTCTTTATCTGATTTATTGTGTATTGGTGGATTGAATTGTAAAAGATTAAAATTTTATTTTACAAATTACGATCCATATGACGGTTTTACAGAAAAACTACACAATATAACTATAAAATTTATCAAATGTTAAGGATATAATTATTTCCAAGTTTTAATATTTTTATATTCTATTATTCCAATTTTACATATATATGGTATGAATACTATAATAAGTTTCAAAAACAGAGAATATTTCCAAAAACCAATCAATTATAAATTTCCATTTTTCTTCCTATCAAGGAAACAATTATAGAGAGCTCAATAAATACTTTCAATGAATCTGAAAAAGTTACCAGCTTTAGGTACTATGAATTCTTTTTGGGGGAAAAAGCCATCCAAGTGCATTCAATTCTCCTTAAGAGACTCAACAAAGCAATGAGAGTGTAGCCTCCCCCTACAACCCTGTTTGTGACAAATTAAAGGCAAACCCTACCTCAAACCCTACCATCTCTCAAGAAAACCCCTATAGCTATATATATAGGGTCTCTCCCTGCATCAAACAATTTTTATCCCCACAATCACTTCATTTTTTTAATCACCAACTAAAGATCTCAACTGGCTCAATCAAAACAAATCATTTTAACCACTAGATATCATCATTTCTTCCAAACAAAAAATATAGCCCCAATCAACATGTATTAGGTTAATACTTCCCATGCAAGAAACCTTCAAATGAACTATTCTTTTAAGTGGTAAAACAAGGCTAATTGGAACCCAACAGTTTTACCTACCTAATTTGGGGTGAGGGGTGGTCCGAAAATTAGGCAAAACATAGGAAATAAACGTCTTATGAATAGTTTCAGTAAGACTGAACTTGTATTAGAAGGTATAGTCACGAGAAAATAAAGTTTCGTTTTATTAATTAGCGTAAAACATTCTTAAAGAAGACCTATTAAGAAAATCAATATAAATAGTTGCATAAGGTGACAACCATTTATAGAGGTTATATGGATCATGGTATGGAAATTGTACATCATTCTAATATAAGATAAAAACTTAGGAAATAATGTATTATATATATTTCATTTAAAACGGATCATGATCACTTGACTCAACTCACCATCTGTTAATGCGTTGAGTTATGTTAAAGTGAGGTTCCGTCTTACGAATCACAAAAGACCTACTCCTAATATGTGCGGTGATAACCGGTTGATACTTGTATCAGTGATTATATTACGGTGACAAAAACTTGATACAAGTATAGTGATCATCCTATCAATTATCAAACTAACTCGTGTCATTCTAATTTAATTATTTATCCACTATATAACGTCCTCGCGACATTCCAAATTATTTGTTTATATGAATTGGAGATAAAATCATACAATATAACAGACCTTGTGTGTTTGTTTGCGATTATCATAAATATGCAGCTATTTATACTTGTGTGTGTAGAGAGAGAGAGAGAGAGAGAGAGAGAGGAGGAGGAAGAGAAACTGGCTTGAAAATGTATAGTTCTATTGTTATTATTATTACTCCTATGTAACAGGTTAGGGAAGACCATAAAGCATCAACAAGAAGAAAAAAGAAATAGCTCAACTCAGTCAAAAAGAAACACTTGAAACAACTTAACTAAAGGTTTTTTTTATCAACATATATATATATATATATATATATAAACAAACACAAAGACTAGCTTAATCACACACAAACCCCTCGGCCTCCTTCTTCTTCTTCTTTTTTATTTTTTTTTATTTTTTTTATTTTGTGATAATTTTAACACATGACATCTTTGAGAAGCTTGTACCTGCGGGTACTAGTTCGGGGTGAAGGTGCGCCAGTCTTTCCAGCTGTTTTCTCTGTCCCCTCTTCACGATCATGCTGTTTGATCTTGTCCCCGGAATACTCTGATCTATTGCTTATTCCGACCTCGTTTTTCGAGCTGGATTTCTTAGAGGAGCACCCATGTTTTGCACTTCTTATCTCGTCAGTTTGACACCAATCACATAGCTCTATCGGCTCCGATGATTCGCTATAGTAGTTGCTACAATACCTGCCAAAACAGTTTGAAGGTTTTATAGCGCCATAATTGAAGTGGAAACATGATTATACCACACTCATGTCGTACCTTTAACTATATTAGTCACAATAAAATCGTGCAAAAGATTGTATAATGACAAAATTATGACTGTTCTCTCGTAGTTTGAACCTGTAACCGTCAGATCACACATATAATCTCCTCGTAATTTTACTCATCCTAGGATGCACGCCACTAACCAGGTGTCTGGTTGTTCACGCCACTCACCATGATATATGAATTCATGAAATTCATTTGTACACGGTGTTTGTTAATAACAATCATTATTATTAACAAAGATTGTTATCAGCAAACACCCGTGTAAATATATTTACACGGGTGTTTGTTGATCATTATCAGCGAAGATTATCAGCAAACACCCGTAAAAGTATATAATACTTGTAGTGTTGTACGCACACGTGTGTCTAACAATTGCATACATATAGAGATGAAGTGGTGGTGGAGGAGATGGATGGTGGCAGCTTACGAGTGTTGGAAACGGTTGACGCACTTGCTGCAGCGGAAGATCTTGTCAGGAAAGCCGATATCACCACACATACAACACACAGTTGGAAGATCCACCATTCTTGAAATGAAGACTGAAGATGGAGGAGGAGAAGACTTGCAAGAATGATTAATGAATTGATGAGAAAAAAGAGACCCAAACAAGAGATAACTATGATAGCTACCCCCAAGAGAGAAACTTAAAAAGGAGAGTAAATGGGTCTAAGTCGGTGTACATATCTCATTTATATATATGTATATATATAATATGTGTACAGGTCGACCACAGGTTGCTTGCAGTCGTTTTCAGTTAGGAGAAGGAGAGAGGAAGGAAAAAGGAGAGAGAATAAATATAGAAAATGACAGTTGTGTCCTGAAGCTTAGCTTGCTTCATTTCATCTCTTTAGTCTTTACCTATCCTTGCTTTGTCATTTTCTGTTTTTCCAAGCGTTTTTGCCAGATGGGAAAACTTTAAAAAATTACTCTCATTCTTAAGAGCGTGGAGTTACAGTTAATGAGTTGGTCACAGACTCACAAACATATTTTCTAGAGATCTGCCTCCGACCCAAATAGTAATATTTTATATACGATGAAAAAAGTTTGTTCCAAAATAAATATTATTATAGGATAAGGGTATCAATTTAAGTCAACTATTTTTTAAATTATGACATTTAATATTCTTATAATACATATATTAATATATATAAAGATTTTAAATGGTTCAGCTCGGTATTTTAAATTTAGAAGATTGTATGAAAACATCTAAATATTATGTATCCGTATTATATTTATTTATTTTTTATATTTCCTTTAATTTGATTTTTTATTCTTTTGGTTTATTTATATGTTGAAGTCCCATAATCTTATTTTGAAAGCAGGTCGAATCATCAAACCAAACCACTAAACCATTTGGTTTGGTTCGATTCTAAATTTTAAACGGTTCAGCTCAGTTTAATTTTTTACAAACAAATGACATACGATTCAACTCGTATTTTGTTTCAAACAGAACTATTTGCACTCCTATTATAGAATTTCAAGAAAAAAATATTCACATTTTATCAAAATTACCTTTATTAATTACTCTCTAATTGAATATTGTATTAAAAGGAAATAGAAAAATATCCATGCAATTTGTCAATAATAATTACACTTAAATAAGGGTATATTAATTTTTTTTAATTTTTAAAATATCATTTATTTTGAAAAAGATATAGGAATAAACGGAGTAAAATTATATATATATATAGAAAAAGAAAACCTGCACAGGTCGTCCGTGTGTTATCAGTTATGACGACTAGGTTGACTTGAGACATGTACCCATGGCCATGGATGGTTGGGATTCAATTGTGGGTGGGCTACGAAATTAGTATGTGTAACACGTTAGTATAGTTCCATAAATCTTTTTCTTAATCATAGTGTTGAAGATTTTTGTTTAGAGTACTGTACTTTGGATTCGTTGAGATTCTAATGAGTACCCGCGACATTTAATTTAATGACGAATGGATCCTAACCTTTGGGATGACAATAACTGGTACGAAGTTGACCAATTTTACCTTTTCAAGACTTTGTTTATGCTTTTACTTTTCACCACTCCCACTTTCATAAGTACTTTGAACTACAATTGTTCACTCCCTCCCAAAGGTGTAGTGCACTTCTTGTTACCAGGGGTTGCAGTTCGTACTATTGCGTTGTATTTATATCTTATTATCATATTTTTATGATATAAATTTAAGTTGATTATAAATATAACAATAATTATTTATTGAATATATTAATAATTTTATGTTTTTCGTGTTATGTCGTGTCTTATTGGTCTTATCATGTCATTTGTTTCCGTAATCGTGTTTTATAATCGTGTTGTGCTGGTTCGTTCTATCGTATCGTGTCAGTCATTGTCACCCTACTTGTTAACCAGTTCTTCCCTTCCGTCGAACAATAAATATTTTCTTCATCTCAATTTTTTTTTGTCTGTTATAAAATAATTATCTTATTTGAAAGTTTTATTTTTATGATATCATTTTTACCACTTTACCTATTTTTTTCTTACTTTAATTTAGGACTACATATAAAAAACCACACACTATTCCAATATTAATAATCCAGTCAAATATTTTTTTTTAAACAATGCGTTAAGTGAACCTTGACGATAATTTTGGAATAGAGGGAGTAAATAAATTCTTTGATTGACTTTATAAAGATTTAAATTTAGGTAGCAAACATGCGATTGGTTAAATATCATACAGTAATACTTCCTCTGTCCCCAAATTATTGTCATGCTTTCATTTTTCGTCCGTCTCAAAATAATTATCTTGTTTGAAACTTTCTTTTTTAAGACAAAACTTTTACTACTTTATTCTTACTTTTTCATCTTATTTTAATTATGGGTCACATACACATGGGTTTTAAAGTAAATTACACATCAAACTAATATTAATAATTCAGTCAAATATGTTTTTTAAACCGTACGCCAAGTCCACCAAGACGATAATTTAAAGACGGATGGAATACTAGTTTTATCACTAGTGTTACAACTTATCTTGACAAATGTATAATTGAATTTTCAACTTTATTTTTTATAAAGCAAATTGTAATACTGATGTTAACAATTATGGTAAGTCTTGCATTTTGAATTTCATATATATTAAAGTTAAGATTATGGGGAAAATATCAAACGGTCGACCCAAAAAATTCTCATTTCCAAAACAAAAAATCAAAACTAATTCATCTATTTTTTTAAAAAAAAATCTAAATTTAAACTCTTAGCTCTTATGTGTCATTTGATAACCAGGATATCGGGTGGAATTAATAAATTGATATACTTGGTATTTGGTACGTAATAGATAGTCTGGACAAATAGCACAAATTGTCCTGATAAAATTATTATCCCATCACTAACTATACTAAGGGAAAATGAGGTATTATTAGCACTCACAAAAAAAATTTGGATTAACATTTTAAATCTTAAAACTACGTACCCCCATATATAAGTGATCATTAATAATGAGGGAGCTAATAGTATTGATATTAATAATATTCTCTGGGCTTGTTTGGCAGTCGGACAATGATAAACAGTATTATTAATCCCAGTACTATTAGTGCCCTTGCTATTAATCATCACTTGTATATCGGGGGTAGTTTTGAGATTAAAAATGCTAATCCCATTTTTTTAGTGAGGGTGCTAATAATATCACCCTCCCCTTCGTATTACTAATGAGAGGATAATGATTTTATCCGGATAACTAGTGTTATTAGTCCCGATCACCTATTGTGTACCAAACATCAGGCAACTCGACTTATTAATCATTTCTGACATGACCTTAATCCTGACTACCAAACGACACCTCTATATTTTCATATTATCATCCTCATTTCCTTTTTTCATTAGTTTCTAAATAATAATTATCATCTTTTAAAACTTTTCCTTTTAAGAAAACATTTTTACCATTTTACCCTTATTTTTTCTACGTACTTTAATTATGGTCACATACTCAAGAGTATTAAAGGTAGCCACACATTTTGCCAATATTTATAATATAGCCAATTACTTTTTTAAAACTGTATGCCGAATCAAAGAGGACAATATTTTGAAAACGAAGAGAGTATTGTTTATCCCTACCCGACTAACAAGCTATTCTAAAGTCTTGATACCAAATAGCTAAAAAGTTAACGCTTTTATTAACGTTGTTAAGATTAAAGCTTTCTTTTTGGATGAAACATTACTTCTTTTCAAAGATGGTAATAAAGATAAAATTCTATTGTAAATTAAAATAATAATAAACTCCTTTCGTTTCTAAATTATTGTATTTGTTTGTTATTTTTAGTCAAATTAGTGTTTTTCAAATTAAAATTTTAACATGTATTTTTTTAATTCATAAAACACATAATTTGTAGGACTATAATTTAAGAATGAAGGGAGTAATTTATGTCAATAATATTATTAAAAATAATGCCAATAGTATCTTTAAAAAAATCTTGTCCAAAAGATCAAAAATAACTATTCTATTCATAAAATCTAATATTTTACGTATATGAAATTGTAGTGGTAATAGTGATAGTCATAGTAATATTAATATTAATATTATTAATAATAATAGTCATATGTAAGATATTGAAGTTATGATTGTTGTTGTTGTTGTTATTATTATTATTATTATTATTATTATCTAATATATAATAGAGTTCATACACATATGCAATTGACTAAAACTATTTAGAGGTTGAGATTAAATTATCTTAAAAAATTTAACGGTTGTGATTCACCCTCACATTCACATGTGTGAGTAGTTATCCACTTTTAACTCCCTATTATAAAGTCACCTCTTACAATTAATATTATGTTTTGAACAATCATCCCTTATAAAACATCACTCTTACGTTAATATAATCTCACAATAGACTTCGGTGGGAATTGATTCCAGTCGAAAAATCAAACTGTCATGGACCAATTACATATAAGTCCTTACAAATAACTCACATCAACTATGTGTCGACTTCGAATAGCGCCCTTCAACTACTATTTGAGACAATGTATCCCTTCAACTGTAACATTTTTTAAAAAAATCGCACTTTTTATTTAGACATTATCATTTCAATTGACGAGATCATATATATGGGCACGTGTCATAGGCATGGATACGAAGATCTAGTTATTTACAATACAATTTTATTACCAGTGTCATCATTGAAAATAAAAAATAAGATTCCAAGCTTTATCCTAACAATTAACAATTACGTTATTGCGTAGAAGCGTTAACTTTTGGGTTGTTTGATATTAAAAGTTTTACTTTGAGTTTTTTTTAGGCCGAAGAAGAATTTTTTAGGACTAAACGTGCAATAAAATTTTAGTAGGATTTTTTAGTATTTTCCTATGATTATTATTGCTAATCAAGTAATTAAGCGATGAATAAATACCACATTTTCTCAATGAGATTCAGTTTAATTCGTCTTGGTGTCGATCTCAAATTCTAGCTTGTCTTAATAGAGTTATTAGTGATACATTCGTGCGTTGTACGGTTTGTACACATATGTAAAACTATATACTCAATTAAAGTTGAATAATATACAATTAAAAACTTTAATATGAACAAAATAAATAAATTATAACAAACAGTAAAATAAAAGAAAGAAAATTACATAAACTTGAAAAGGTTATAATAAATTTGGAATATTTATTTATATACAATATTTGTCGTTGAACATGTACAATTATTATGACTATCACTAGCACATAATAAAATTCTAAGTAAATAAAAGAATTAAATAATAATTTGGTCCCTGAACATGTCGAAAATCAATGTTTTGGTCCCCGGACAAAAAAACAATAGAATTTGGTCCCTAGACATGTATTTTCGGACCAATTTGCTCCCTCCCAGGGACCAAATTATAACGGTGGGAGGGGGCAAATTGGTCCAAAAAAACATGTCCAGGGACCAAATTCTATTATTTTTTTGTCCGGAGACCAAAACATTGATTTTCGACATGTCCAGGGACCAAACATTATATTAATCCTAAATAAAATAACTAATACGTTGATATAAATAAAAATAAATTAATAAATTAATGCTAACAAAATAGATAAATAATTGTAACTAAATATTATAAATTTGATATTTATAAATTAGTTAAATAATTTTAACACAAAGATTAAGATTATGATATATATGTTACCTTACAATATTACCGAAGTTTCAACATTCATTCAACAAATGATTAACATTTATTGAACATTTGATTTCATTTAAAATTTCATAAGTATAAATATGTTTCAAAGAAACAACATTTTCATTATAAAAAAAAAGATAAAATTTGGGTTGACTTATCCTTGAGTATACTATTTCAACAATTAAAATATAAAAGATTTAGAAGGGTCCGATATGTCCTTGACCCAATCCTTTTTACTTTGAAAGATATAAATTACACACCACAACGACAATTAGGGGTGAGCAAAAAAAATTTTGGTGAAATTAGGTAAGCCTCTTTTTAAAAAGTTTTCAAGGCATTTTTTGGGAGAAAATACTACGATACTCTTAATGAACCGAATACGTGCGGCAAAAGTATCATTTCATGCATCGATTTTGCATCACAATACACAAATCGAATCCTATTTGTACACCGGGATTTTAAGCATCATCGCAATCCACAAAATAAAATCCAATTTAAGGATAGAGAATCTAATTTGTGCATCAGAACCCCAATCGAAACCAATTTATGGATCGCAAATCCAATTTGTGTATCGCGATTCAAATTGATGCATTGTGATTAACAAATTGATGCATCACAGTGTGTTGAGTAAGTGATCCTTAGTGCACCTCTGACTCATTAATAGCATAGATATAGATATTAAATAGTCAAATATCAAACTGTTGGTTATATATATCTAATAAAAAAAGGAATTGAAGTTGAAATAACAGATTTTAAACAGAACCTCCAACAGTAAAATGTTATGAATAACATATTATGCAACATAATTTTTATAAAACTATTCAATAACAAAAGTTATTGAGTCTAGATTCTAGTGTGCCTTGGGAGAAATCCTATAACAGAAAGTTGATATTTTGTTAGATCTCCTTCCTTTTTTCGGAATATGTAGCCACATCATCCCCCAATAACCCCTAATATTGAATACCTTCAAAATATTTAACATTTAGGTTTCTTAGATTTCCTTTTTGTTTTTTTTTTAAATAAAATTTTGAGAGAAATTTGAATGATACAAATTTGAATTTCAATTATTATTTAAAAATTAAGAGTTTAATTTAACTAAGTATGAAAAATATACATATCTTATAGTTAATTAATTATATCCAAGTACATATCAATATATATTTATTTATTATTTACTTTAAAAAACAATTTATAAAAATAGAAACTTAGATCTATCATATTTGAGAAAAAAAATTAAGCATATGATTTTTTTTTTCAATTTTTTTTTTCAAAATGGATAAAAAAAAATTGATCCCAACTTTTTATGTTGGACGTTTGTTTTATAAATTTAATTTTGACAAAAATGAAAAAATAAACATCAGTTATACATTTTTTGACTTCGGATAAGATGAAAATTGAGAAAAACATCCTAGATATGTATATTTTGGTAAATATTTGTAAAATTAAAGTTCAAATTAACCTTGGCCTATTACCGATTAAGTCGAATAAATATATATCTTTTGTAAACTAACTTTAATAGGTTAAAGTTTTTTGCAAATATTAGACCTAAATTTTTAAACATGTAGGCTAGACAAATGTACTAAGATTTTTATTTGTTGATTTATGTTTTTTTTTTTGCATATATTAGACATAGATTTTTAAACATGTAGGTTAGACAAATATATTAAGAATTTTATTTTTTAGCTTCAGATTTGATTAAAATGGAGTAGAAAAAATCTCATGTATATATATATATATATATATATATATATATATATATATATATATATATATATATATATATATATATATATATATATATATTACAAATAAAATCGCTTGAATATATTTATTTTCCCTTTTTCCCTTGTTTTGCCATCTCTTTTTCCCTTGGGTCAGATATATATTTATTTTCTTATAAATTTGTAAATTATTTGTTCAATCTAACCTTAGTCTATGTCTGATCTATAGATTTTACAAATAAAACCGCTTGAATTTTTATAAATATTCGACGGTTAAACACAAAATATTTGAATGACAATAGGAGTAGTGCATATGCTATACTTTATACAATAATTATTTTTCTGGACTATTACCATTATCAGTGGCAAGTAAATGTTAAGAGTAAATTTATTATAGATACTCGGTTACTAATCAGTCTTTTCTATTTATTAATTTATTTGAAATTGTCCGTAAACTTCATAATGTGTCATAATTGTGTATGTTTATATTACTGTTGAATGGAGTAAATTATTTGAAATATGGTTGTTATATAATTTATTAATATTATTGATATATAAACTTGTTATAAAATATAGAAAATATTTTTTTAGAATAATAAAAATACCTAAGCACTTCGAACAACAAACTGGTTCTAAAAATCTTTAAATTTTAGAACTATAAGAATCTAAAATTTATAAGAATGAAGAAGAATTAAAATTTTCATAAAACTATTCATATTAGTCATAAATTAAGCTTCAAAACATCTAAACAAAATTATTTGTTTTAAAATATTTATTGCATTTAGTTTATACACTTCGTACGGTTGCAAATAACTATGGTTGACAATCATTTTATATACTCCTTGGAGAAACATTAATTTAATGCATGTGTTCTTTTACTAATATGTCTTTGTCTATTAACAAATTTATCTGACATCCATCTTTTATATAATTTTATTACATCGTTTAATAACTTTTAAATAAAGTTAGATATAATATTAAAGATTTCATGAGGTAATGATAATATTCTATGTTGAACAATACATTATTTAGTAAGCCTATTAATGTAATTCGTTTTTTACTAAACGAAAAAAATATTATCATTATTTTGGACGTTTACCAAAAATATTTCTTTACTAAATCATTAACTAATTCATTAGTGATGAGAAGTAACTATGTTACTTTGATTTATGATTTTATATTGATTTGAATAATACTGCATTGTAATTATTTGTCAAGACTGTTATTAATAATGGTGGCAAATAATTTATATTGAATCGACTATTTCATCATTTAATCTTATTTTTTAGGAGTTTATATTACTGTGGTGAAGATTTAGAAGTCAATATGTCAATTACAAATGCAAAAAAATATATAATTAAAAAAATGTGAAATTGAATATAAAATAAATTATTCAATATTTGATATTATTTTGATATTTGTTTTTGTCATTTCGTAAATCATATTGAACTTTATTAAATGTTATACAATTGTTTACATTAGATGGACTAAGGATATTTGTAAAGTCATTTGAATCTGAAGAGTTGTTGTCTACTTCATTAATTAATTTTTATTTTTATTTACAAAAAAATATGACAAATATACAAATTATAAATATTTATAAATTTAGAAAGTCACTTTTAACAGAATATTTTCATTATTTACTCATTTCCTTTTATATATATATATATATATATATATATATATATATATATATATATATATGAAAGGTGTTTTTTCTAGTTGTAGTTTTAGTAATTACCGTTTATATATTCAAACTCTAGCACTATCAACATTCAATGTGAAATACTGTCCTTTTTTTCCCTTCATTTTTTAGATTGACTTTTTCACTATTTTAAAGTGCCTTCGCTCATTAATCTTTATAATCGCGTCAATTGTACAAAACTGAATAATATTGTACTATTACACTTACACATATATAGCTTTTAGTAAATTAATTTTTTAACAAAATGATATTTTTAGTAACTTATTCGTAATAAAATAATATTTTTATGCTTTAATTTTGAAATTAAACTCTTTAAATAAAATATCTTAAAATAAAATAATAGATTTTTTGTCTGAAACGGAATAGAGTACCAAATGAATATGAACATCAAAGTTAGAAAAGAGAATCGATGTGAATATCAACATACGTCTAATCTAACCTCTCAACATCTAATGCAAAACGTTAGGCTTCATTTTCTCATATTTGAAGACTTGAAGTCTACTTTTGATCTATTTAGTGCAAACATATGTACTTTTCTTTAATATCGCATCTTTAACGTTTTTCATGCAGAAAATACGTTAACCAAAACCATCTACATTCTCAAATACCATGTTCGTGGCATATGGTATTTTTTTAAAAAAAGTGGACCAACTTGCCTTTTGCCATTATATGAGTAAATGAAAAAAAAAAATTAGGACTGGTCCCAAATCGATCCAAATACCTAAAAAAAATCTTTTAGGACTGATCCCAAACCGATCCCAATGACTTATTTTATTTATTTTTTTTAGGACTGATCCCAAACTTGTCCCAATGACTGAAAAAAAAAATTTAAGACTAGTCCCGATGCCTGAATTTTTTTTTTAGGACTGCACACAAACCGGTTCTTATGCCTGAAAAAAAATATTTTTTGTTAATGATAATATAGTATTTTTACAACAAAAAATGATGTATTAAGTATTTAACAGGTGGTGTATTAAGCATCCCCTTTAGGTATATGTAAATATTTGTGTAAGACGATCTTACAAATATTTTTTATAAGATGGATCTTTTTTATCCAACACATCATGTGTTGATGAATTAAACTGTAAAAGAGTAAGATTATATCTTATAAATTAAGTTTTGTAAGACAGTTTTTACAGAAGACCCATTCTTACTTGTATCATCGTTTGGGAAAGGTGTCATAACTTAAGCCGAAGTCTAAGGGCACAGAAGTACATGTACAACATTAATCTCGAGGATGGTGCAATCTCATTCTCATCTGAGTCATCTCAACATGGGAATGATCAGTTAATTACACTTGACGCCCTTCATATTTACTCTTCTTCATTCACTAACCATGAAAATATTTTGTGTTAGAAACAAAGATGTAGATCATCAAAATTAAAATTCAACCACTATAAGGAAGGACTAAGGAGCAATGGTCCACTTAAAATTCAAATTTTGGGCAGACGCAGCATGTGTAACACATGTTGTTTACCTTATCATTGTCACATGGTGAGGTGATTTACTAATAACTTATTCAGTGTTCCCTAAAAAAATAAACCAGCATTTGATGTTGATAGGAACATAGTAAAATGACATGACGAAAGAAAATTTTGTGAAACCGTCGCATCATATTAGTAGTATGTTTTATCTATCGTTAATTACTAAAATAACAACCACTCCTCTCATGTGACAACTTTTAGTAAAATAACTGCTATGTGTCAATTTATTAAGTTCATATTAATTAATCTATATGTATAAATTATTAATTACTTTATTTTTTAAGTTCTTTTTTATACCAAAATTCTTATATAAATCTTTCAATTACCACTTCATTCGATCAATTTTAGTATTTTCCTTATTGTAGGTTTATTCAAAGAATTCTAATAAAAAATTAATTACTTATAACAAGTTTAGAAAATTATTTTATTATAAAAAAATTACAATTTTTTTATTAAAACTGTGCATCGCACACGCACGGGTACTAACTAGTTAATATATATTTACGTAGAATACATATATTGTAAAGTTGTAATATTAATTTCGTTCAGCTAGAAAAAGATTTCCGTTTACACATATCTGGAACTTAGACTCCGTTTGTTTCACGGAAAATGATTTTCGAAAAATAACTTCTAGAAAATAACTTCTAAAAAGTGAAGAAAAAAAAATTCATTTTTAGATGTTTGGTAAATCTTTTGAAAATGGCTGACATTTTCGGATGTTTGACAAATACACGAAAAATGTTATGGAAAATAATTTATGAATATACGAAAGTATATTCTAAAATTAATGTTCCTATATATTGATTGTACACTTATTCTTAAAATATTATTTAACTTTAACTATTTTTTCTTTAGTAATCTCAATCATTAGTGGTATCAAATCAATAAGGTTTATCTTTTTTCAATCTTACAAATACGAATAACAAAATTGATAATTGATATGAAAAAATATTTTAAAAAGAAAATTAATAATGTTTGGGATGTCCCTAAATAATATAGAGGACACTAAGTTTAGAACATATTGAATATTTATTAAAATTATAATTTATAAATGGTGTGCACAAATATAATTAAAAAAATCAATTATACTTCTAAAAAAATTTATTTATTTAGTGTAATATTGTGTGTATGTAAATATGTGTAATTGTGGCTAAGGGGAGGGGTGTTCGAACATTTAGAAAATGACTTACGAAAAATAAAAGAAGACTTCACTTTCCGTTGACTGGAAAAACTTTTACGTTGACTAAATTTTTCAACGATTACCAAACACATAAAAATAAGACGAAAGGTTTTTAAAAGTCATTTTTAAGTAAAATAAACAGTCTTAGTTTATTTTGGTAATTATCACTATTTTGGATATCATCGTTTAAATGAAAAAAATTCTTGAACAAATTAATTCCGAATCCTTAAGGCATACGAAATGCATCAAAATTATTTACAAATTAACAATACGATTAAAATGTATTTAATTTAACCTATTAAAATATTTAATTAATATATTACAAAGAAAATTAATAATTACTTAATATATTACTGAGCTGTCTGGCCCAAAAGATCCAAGTAGCGGTCACGTGCCAATAGTGGTGGCAAATTCATGCCCATATATTCGTCAGGACGCTAAAATATGGCATGAACACACTTAAATTTTAATCCGGACACAAATGGGCGCCCATATTTTCACCTCTCACTCTCACGATCAATTTTTTTACGTTTACGATAATCCAAAGTTATATCTCTTTCTATATTTACATTTCTATCAATAATCATTTATTAAGATAGAGAGAGTGTGGGGGTAGAGAGATGGGTGCTACTTGTTCTTCTGGTTTGGTTTTCAAAACCAAAGAAATAGTCGATAATGGTGAGAGTAACGTTATTTTTTAAGAATAAAAATTGACCTATTTTTTTAGTTTTTTCGATATCATATTATTTTTTATATACGGTCAATTACGTATTTTCGGTTATAAAAATATATATATCGATTTTCATTTAAAAACAATCGATTTGACGTAAAAATTAAGGAACTAAGGGAGTATTTTATTTCAATTGACATACGACAAATGTGAAAAAATGTTCTTGTTTTGATATTATTCGTGGTTCTGCCAACACTAACACGTCATGTAAAGTTTTTTAGTTCTTTTTAGAAATTTGGTTGTATTAGAAATGGTGACAGGGATTAAAATGTTACCAAAAATGTTGGCATTTTTCCAATTATTGTGGTTGTAATTATACATATATATATATATATATATATATATATATATATATATATATGTGTGTGTGTGTGTGTGTGTGTGTGTGTGTGTGTGTGTGTGTGTGATTAATTGTAATTTTTGATAATTTTTTTGTAAAAGGAAATTATTTTTTTTCTATTTTTTGTATTTATTTTATAAGTGCATGATAATGAGTAAATGGGCGTCCATTCTCATTTAATGTCTGTTCATATATGCTTATGTTATTAAATTGACATTTACTTGCCCGCTCATTTGAACCCGTCCATTTGCCACATATACGTGCCAAGCACACCATCATCATGGTCACGAGTAAATCACGTGTGTGCGTCACCGTGCGAGCTCAACTCATAAGAAAGCATGAACATGCACCCGGCTTCCCTTGCATACCAAGCAGGCAGTCTCCTACTAACGTCTGGGGGCCAAGAGTGTAGCGAGCAAGCAGATGTCTTAGCGAGCACATCCGACCCCACAAGGGGAAACGTGGGGAGTTGATACCAGGAAATCCGCCCCCACGTTCTAGATATGGCCAAGGACGTGCCCGATTTTTACGCTCGTGCATTCAATGTTTATGTCTTAACCTTTAAGGCTAGCCCTATATAAACTCTTCCCCAACAAAGGGAGACGTACGTTCACAAATTTACATGTTAAAACTATGTTAAAATATATACACACTTACTGGTTTACTGTTAAAATATATACACACAGGTGCCTAGTTCACGGTTATTCTTGATTTCTTTGACATGTTTGAGCATCAAGTCACGAATATATTAAAAGTCAGATATTCAATTATCTTAGCCCAGTATATTCAAATTATTTGGATACATCAATTACAAATGCTATTGAAAATTTATTTAACCTATTACATATATAATAAAAAAATATATAGTCGTTTTTAAATCAAGACTCAAGAGTGCCGCCCCCTCCCCGATTGAGTGCATGATTGATGTCTTGACCTCAAGTAGTCTATTACCGATTAATAAAAATGGTTACTAATAAAAATAAAAATAAAAGTGGGGAATTAATGTTGACTTCCAACTAATTATCTTTCCCCCCGCCGCCTCCATATTTTGACCTAGAATTTTAAGAAAAGTGATCTATTTTATGTAAGTTTTCTTTGGACGGAATCTATATTATAAAACAGATATATAATTGATTATGGCTATTTAAAGATTGAGATTAAATTATCTTAAAAAATTTAACGGTTGAGATTTACCCCCACATTCAAATGTGTGAGTAATTATTTATTTTTAACCTCTTTTTTTTTCTTTCTCTATTACAAGTCACCCCCTACAATTAATATTATGACCAGTCATCTTTTTTTCTTCTGCCTATATTTTATCTTTATATTATAAAGTCACATTTTACGATTAATCTTCTGAACAGTCATCCCGTATAAAACATCAATCTCTCAACTATAACTTGAAACAATGTACCTCTCAACTGTAATATTTTTAAAAAAAATCGCACATTCAATTGAAGCATTGTTATTTTAATTGACGAAATTAGATATACTGGCACGTACCATACCATAGACACGAACATGAAAATTTAATATCATTCTATAGGAAATTAGGAGTGACATACTTCCTTACATAAATTGAATCTTAAAAACTCAGGGGTGAGATTTTGAAATCCCATAAAACCATTCCGTGGCAATACTGGTACATCCTCGTCCACTTTACTTAATTCCTAGATTGCCCATATAAAGAATCTTTCTCTTTGCAATTGCCAATTTGCCATTGTACCACCACCATGGCCACAACCAACTCAAGAGATGTATATCTCCTTCGCTTCTTCCTAAGCTTCATGAAAATAAAATCTCATTCACCATTTCATCCCCCCCCCCTCTCCCGATTCATTATAACTAGGCATGACAATTGGGATGTATGGAATAACGGGTCGAAACTTGTTAAAACCTGAATACTAAACGGTAGAGGCGTACGAAGACTTACCCACTTCAGGGAAATTTTGTTAAAGAATTTTTTTTAATAATAATTTGTTATATTATACAATTTGCCCCTACCTATAAAAGATTTTTTTACTTATAACTATCTGAAAATTTGAACCCCTAAATCCCTTTTCCCAAATCTAAAAATCCCGTCTCCTTCCCTCTCGCTCTCGGCCTCTCCCTCCCGTCTCCCTCTCTGTCTCTGTCTCTGTCTCTGTCTCTCAATCTTGCCCTCTTCGGCTCTCCCTAATTCGGTAGTCCCTCCTCTGTTCCTCGCCTCCGACCTCCCTCCAGGATCCACCTCCCGCCAACCCGACCACACTGCCATCGTAGCCTCGATTCGACCGTGAGTCGACCCTGAGATCGGGCGACTCGATGCGATGACATCTTGAGCGCGACTCCAAGTCTCCCGTCTTCATCTCTATTCTCTATTCTTAGTATGCCCTCCTCTAAGTCCTCTAAGTGCTCTAGCCTCTACATTGTCTACAAGAGGTATTTTTTAAAAATCAAAACTTTCTAAAGTATAAGTTTATAACTGTGAATCTGTTATTTAAATTGTGATTGTGATTGTGAATTTGTGATTGTGAATTATAAATTTATAATTGTGAATTTGTGACTGTGATTTGTGAATTGAAATAATCTGAAATTAGGACATTTTTGTGTGATCAATATCTTGGTAGGAAAAGTCTATTTATTTAATATGAAATTAGAGCATTTTTATTTGGGGGTTGAAGTTGAAGTAGTTGATTTATGAGATTATTTTTTTATTTGTTTAGATTTCCAATTTGTGGTTGATTTGAAGGAATTTGGTTTTAGTGATTATGGAGAAAATTTTTAAACGGAAACTATCAGAAGAATTTGGAACTGGTAGTGCATCTGTTGGTATTCAACGGTCTAAGTCGATCTCATTACTTCAACTACAAATAATCCTAATTTTGAAATAGCCCTAATTTGAAATAATCATAATTTTGAAATATCTCTAATTGAGTATTTAATTTATGTAATTGTTGTGAATTGTGATTTGTGAATTTGTGATAGACAATATATTAATATTATGATAATATTGTTTTATTTCCTAAATTTGTGTGTTCAATATCTTGGTAGGAAATGTATATTTATTTAATATGAAATTAGGGCATTTTAATTTGGGGGTTGAAGTAATTGATTTATAAGAACTTTTTTTTATTCGTGTAGATTTACAAATTGTGGTTGATTTGAAGGAATTTTGTTTGAGTGATTATGGAGAAATTTTTAAAACGGAAACCGAATTTGTCAATTTTTAAATGATTGTTTTGTATGTTTTATTGAAAAATTATAGATTTGTTTAAGAACGTTACAAATGATGATGTAATCAAACGCGTGATGGGATAATTATGATTTATAAATTTATTAAATTTATGCATCCGATTGGAAAAATTTTTAAGCATCCCCAATGTTAAATTTCTACACAACTCTTAACTCCATCCACCCATCAGATATATTTTTATCTTCTTACCCACTTAAGAATATATCTTCCAATTGTATAATCTTTTTTTTCCTAAGTGCATTTTAGAGATCGAACCCGAGACCTCACACTTTCAGGGCCACATGCTTCACACGCTCACCCCCCAGGGCTTCTTGAACTCAAGGTTACACACATCTTTTACATATCTTCTTACACAAAAAAATATTAAATTTAACATCATCCCACATAAAAAATACAAAACCATCCCCCACACACACACACTCCACCAAATAGCCCCCCATCCCCTCACATTTCAGTCAACTTCCTATTTTAAGCAAACACACATTCTCTCTCTCCTAATTGAAGATTTCTCTTTCATAATTGGCCACTCCTTCACACTTCTCCCAGCAATAAGAAGTGTAAAATCCAACATTAGTGATGCTCTTACGTTTACCATAGTCAAACGACGCAAAATAAATCATATTAAATCGGGCCATATTATAACGTGTAACGTGTTGCAATAGGTCGACCGTAGTATTATAAAAATTGAACTAAATATTCCAAACTATAAGAAGGAGTATTTATTATAATGAAAATAATTATTTTGAAATAACTAAAACCTGTTTACTTGCGAACATTTATTTTCAGAACGAAGTGTACCGGACCCACAATCAGACGAATCAAATTTGTTAGTGTACGATTTTATGGTGTGAAATCAACTTTTTAGGATATCTGGATTAGTCTCAACTCTCAACTGGGGTCCATCATTTCCATTAAGATGACGAAGGATGTCTTGACCTCAGTTGTTTATAGCATTCATATTTACGAATTTTTTTTTATACTTTTTTTTAAGTTGGGTCTTATAATTACCTTTTTTTATTTATTTAAAATATATTTTTTTATTATATTATATTTTATTTGTCTCCCCTTAAAAATCGGTCACATATAGTGTTAAGAAGTCAAAAAGATTCTTTTAAAAAAAAATTAGCTAAATTTTTTTCTTATTCTCTTTCCTCTTAAGAATTTTGCTTCCATTGTTATTTTTGTTATTCTGAGCTAAGAATAACAAAAACAAAACAATGAGAATGCTCTTATTACCGATTAAAATTGAAAACCACACCTGTCGTTACCCTTTTTTTACTTGCTTTTAACAAAAACAATAGTGTTCTATAAATCTCTAGGTGAGGATAGAATTAAGACATAGTGACATACTACTTTATTTTCAATAATTTTCTTAATATAACCTAGTTAACAAACATCAAATATTTAAAAAAATATTAATAATATATATCACCAAATAATTTAAAATAATAATGACTCCAATCGTTTTAAAATTATTATCATGTTTGACTTGGCACGTGAATTAATAAAAAACAGTATATTTAATCCTAATAAATTCTAATTTTTGGAAGTAACTTATAAATAATCAGTGGTATTAAATAGACTATGGTAACTAAACTGGTGTTGGCTAGGCAAAGGTATTTCCTTCCTCGTTCTTTTTTTTTTTTTTTAAC
>CM028383.1:5912478-5976342 GCA_013146195.2 Codonopsis lanceolata | reverse complement strand
TTCAAGTTTGCCTCCTTTCTGAGGGCTTCTTCTAGACCGGCAATACATGCCTCGATTCATTCATGTTGTTTGAGCATTTAAATTCCAACCTTACGGCCGCTGAGCAGAATGTTGGATCAATTAACAAGATTCCTATGCCAAAGTCCCCTGTTTGGCGGTTCGGGCTAAAGAACATTTGCTAGTTGGTGTCATGATCGCATTTCTGACACCTTCGCTCGAAGTCGGGCTTAGCCGCATCTTTTGCTTCTAGAAGGTATCGCCTAAATGGTCTCACAATCACGCCGATAGATTTGAGCGTGACATGTGATGTCAAACTCGCTGAGGAGAAATGACCATTTAGCTAGTCGGCTGGAAAGTGATGGCTTGCCGAAGATGTACTTTATAGGATCTATCCTGGAGATGAGCTTGATGGATCGGGCTTGTAGATATGTTTTGAGCCTTTGCGTTGCCCAGACTAGGCCGGTGCAGCTTTTCTCCAATGCTGAGTAATTAAGCTCGCTTCCTTGTAGTTTCCTACTTATGAAGTAGGTGGCATTTTCAATGTTGGAATTTTTTTTGGGCGAGCATAGCCCCACCTGACGATTCTGTGATGGCAATATGTAAGAGAGGCTTGGTGTATATGGGGAGTGAGCTAGCACTGGTGGATTGGTAAGGTAGGCTTTATTTTTCAAAGGCTAGCGGCATTTTTTCATCCCAGACTTGTCGTATTTTTCAAGAGTTTAAATAGGGGCTCACATATGGAGGTCAGCTATCTGATGAAGCGGCTGATGTATTGCAATCGGCCCAGGAAGCCCTTGACTTCTGTTGGAGTTTTTGGCTGAGGCATACTTATAATGATTTTGATTTTGGCCGGCTCGATCTCGATGCCTTGCTCGGGTATTCTACTACCCCAATAAATTTGACATGTAGCTGCTTCATGATTTCTTCTTTCACTTGTAGTGACCATTTTAGGTTTGATTCAACGAAGTTTCTGCTTGACTGGCCTAGCATCAGGATTAGTAGGGATCCGGTGTTCAACAATGGCTGGATCCAGCCCAGACATAACTTCGTTGGACCATGCAAAGATGTCCACGAATTCTTTGAGGAGGTCAATAAGTGCTACCCTTTCAGAGCCTTGTAGGTAGCTGCCGATTTTGACTTCTTTGGTTTCATTGTTCAGCCCAGATTGATGGGGAATAAGTCTTCATCTGCTGCTGCCGATTGATGCTTTTCTTGGTGCTTGACTGACTTTGCGAGCTCAAGCAGGTAACTTTTATCTTTTGGATCAATTTTATCAAATGACTCATTATTAAAATTAATTAATGTGTCTTTTAATGAAGATGCAACTTAAGGAATACGCAAAGACATCTAGATTATCATTATTAGCAAACTGTACAGGGTTGTTTACATTATTGAGGACCTGGGGTTTGAGATCTAAATTTTAGGGAGCGGATCGATAAATGACCAATCTGTAAGGCTATAGGAAGGATGAGGAATAATATATCCGAAACGTTCAAACAGATCTGCGTGCATCAAGAGCGGGTCGGTCGTAATATACCAATTCTGCAGAGGCTTATCGGCAATAGACTCATACTCAGCAGGGAGCTTTTCATAGCTAGTGCCTCCATCTATCATACCAAAAAAACTGTCTCTCAGACAGTTATACGAAACTCCTCTTTCCTTTATTTGAAGGGGGTATTCACAGCACCTTTATTTTGGCTAAATAGGTTTACTTTCCCTTTAAACTTTCTTTGCTTGGTTGGTCTAAAAAATTCTTGTACCTGCCACCGTAGTTATTTCATTGTCGATAAGATCCTAAATGGCATTTTTGAGTGAATAGCACTTGCCGGTGAGATGACCACTGCAACAATGGTATTCACTGGCGGGCGTAATTCCACGTGTCGCAGTTGGGTTGGGAGGTCGATAATTTGCAATGGGTTTAAGCATCCCATGGGACCCATATTTGAAAGATTTGAAAGCAGACCTTGGGGCAGGTAAATCATCATAATGCCTCGGGATTAATTCTTTCCTTCCTTTTGGTCTGGGTAAAATACTTGGCTGGGGTTTGGTCGAGTAACTGGGTTGGGTCTTTTCTTTTGGGAAATATTGTGCTAGGACTTGATTGCTTGGGCTCATGTTTAAGGGAGGCTCTTCTTCATGTGCACAAATCATTCCCGTTAGGGTTCCATGAGCCATTTGCTGAGAATAGGCATTTGAAGGATCAAGGGGTAGCTTTTCTGGTTATGGTAGCAGTCATTTATGTGAAGGAGTTCAGGGTTGGTTTCAGGGGGAGGTGGATTGAGGTTATAAGCATTTGGAATAATACCACCTTGGAAAATAGGGTTGACATCTGGTTGAAGGCTAGTACTTGGTTGCTTTTTGGAGGTTTGGAAAATGATATTTTATGTGGTATCAGGACAGTTTATTTTAGGAAGGAAAGAAGTATCATGAGCAAATTTGCTAAAAGCTTACCAACGACTTGGTTTGTTACCTTTTCCACATGGGCATCCAATTCCTTTTTTAGTCAGTTTTCAAATCCAGGAGGAGGTGCGTATTCAGGAGTTTCTTTTTCTGGTTCCCAATCGTTCTGCTCTTTGCTAGTCTCAGTCATAGTTTATTTATTTTTAGCGGCCATCCTGCTCAGATCTGTACCATCTGCACTGATTTTGTCCTTTTCTGATCTGACCCTGATACTTTCTGATCTACTCTCTGTGCCTGTATCCCGTATTAACCGACCAATACTATCTCTACCTTTCCAAACTCGGGTCAGGTTTATGAGGAAAAGGGTTTGAAGGTATCAGAAAGGGTTGATTGAAGGCTTTCTCGGTTTGGAGTACAACGTGCCTTTATTAGTATTTTTTTATTATTATTTATTTTTCTGCGTGCCTTTATTAGAATTTTTTTTATTATTATTTATTTTTCCTACAATTGATCGAACAAACACCCACTTTGTTTTGACAGTCTCAGGACTATTCCTGGAATAGTAGATTCTTTCTTCAGAGTATAGGACACTCGTATTCCACCTGTCTTTCGACTCCCCAAGATCGGACTGATCTCAAACGAAGGGCCTATACTCTTTCCAGGATCCACCATTCAAAATGGTCTAGGTCGAACATCAGAAAATAATTAGTCAGCCCCTGTGTATACTTTTATTCATATCTCTCTCTCTTTTTTTTTTTTTTTTTTTGGCTTTGCTTTATTTTTTTCAGGGACTGGCCAATGATTCAGAGATGTAAAAACCGATCGGTCCATGAAGTGTCCTTAGAATCTATATGCAATTTAACGTTGGCTGATGTAAAGGGGTAAGGTAGCTATGGCGTAGGGTAGCAATTCGAATATTTATACGTGCATGCGCGTGTGTGCGGCATCTCGAAAGCAGTAAAATCTTCTTCTTTTTTCATATATAAAGCAAGAAATAAAACAGATATGGCCTGTCTTGCAGTTTTTTGTGGATTTTCTCGGCTTTTTAGTTTGAGCGTGAGCAAGCAACCATTCAGATCAAGAAATAAAAAGAAAAGTGTGGAATCTATCTATTCCTATTAATTACATATTTGTCCTAGTCCTCAAAATAAAATGACAGAATGAAAGAATATGTACATATTTTTGTGCGATAAAAATAAAGTATGCATGATAAAAATAACAAGCAGAATAAAACAATAATAAAATAAAACCCCAGCCTTTTTGTTATGCTGTCCGGAAATCTATTTTATTTTTTTTGTTTGTTTGTTTTTTTAAATATACATGTAATGATAACTGGAACGAAACTGTTGCAAGATTGAGAATCATATCTACAAATATATACACAGATATATAAGAATGCAATATTTAAAATGTTAAAGAAATATAATAAGCATATTTTAACCAGAAACTAGAGAAAACTGATTTTTATTATTTTATTTTTTTTTTGTGAAAACTGAGTGTAGCCCTCCATTTTTATTTTCTTTAAAATAAAAATGACGTCCCCATCAGAGTCGCCACTGTGGGTGCCCCAGAGCGCTCTCGGACCCCGCGCGCCCTTTTCTAGGGGAACGCAGCGTGCGGAAGGACATCACGCTTTCCATTCCATCCTCCCTTGTTTAGGGGAAGACGAAATTAAACGTGCAGAAAGAGTGTTGTCAAAAAGCGCGTTGAATACGCCTAGGTCGCCGAGTGTGCTTTAGTCCATTATGAGAGCTTTGGACTCTCCGTAACTCATCCTCCCTTGTTTAGGGGAAAACAAGATACAGAAAATGCATTACCCTTTTCATTTCCATCGTCCCTTATTTAGGGGAAAACGGAAAAGTGCAAAAAAAAGATGTCGCGAAGGTGCGTGGGAACACGCCCTGCCTCACTTTGGACTTGAAAATCGGCCTAGGTCACTATGAGTGTATTGGATTTCTCTGTATCTCATCTTCCCTTGTTTAGGGGAAAACAAGATACAGAAATTGCATCACCCTTTTCATTCCAATCGTCCCTTGTTTAGGGAACACAGAAAAGTGCAATAAAAAAAAAGATGTTGCGAGCCTCACTGTGACCTTAGGTTTGTTTTGGATCGCTATGAGTGCTTTGGGTTTCTCCGTATCTCATCCTCCCTTATTTAGGGGAAAACAAGATACAAAAAATGCATCACCCTTTTCATTCTCATCGTCCCTTGTTTATGGAAAAACGGAAAAGTGCAAAAAAGGATGTTGTGGGCCTCACTGTGATCCAAAATGCTGTACCAGAGTCGCCATATTTATTTTAAGGAGAAATAAAGAAAAACCAAAATAACCAGAGTTTGTAAAAAGGGGTTCGGGGGCTAAGTTGCGAGTTGGGAATGTGTTAGGCACCCAACTCGCCATTTCGGTCTCAAAAATAGTTTTTGGCTAAAATATACTTTTATTATATTTATTTAGCAAATAAAATAAAGCATTAAAACAGATATATATGTATCTACATTATTTACAGACTTGCAGCCGCCTCCTTCCAGTAATTACAAATACATTTAAAAATAGTTGGCCATAATAATGGCTCTTTTTAGTGCAATTTTTTATATAAATCCGGGCAACATAATTGCTTATATTTTTTTACATTGGGCCGAATGAAAATAGCACTTTATATAAAAATCTCTTAACTGCTTTCGAAAGCTGCTTTCAGGCACCGTAAAACAGGCGGAGCAACTACTTGCGTTTTTTGCTGTTGTTTGTTTGCTGCTGGCGAAAATTGGGCAGAGCAACTGCTTGCTTCTGGCGGATTTGGCCTCTGGATTCGGGCAGAGCAACTGCTCTTTTTGAGATTTTTGGACCGGAGAAATAAGGTGGAATCCTAGCTGGAAGGCTAATGTTCAATTTGACCGGTTGGATTTGAGTTTGTAGGAGATTTGACGGAGCTTTGAGGCTTATAGGAGGAGGGGAACTCTCTCTTTCTCACGATCGCTCTTTACTGCGTAAACTCAACGCTATGTGTACTGTGTGCGGCGTGAAATTGTGTATCCCTTTTTTCTGAAGCCGGGCACCTCTTTTTATAGCTGGGAGTGGGGATTCCGTTGGCATTTTGAGTTTTCTTTCTGTGCTTCATCGGCTTGTACCACGCGCTTGAGAGAGAGTACCGGAGGCAAAGTGTTACAGTACATGAGCACTATGCTGGCACCACCCATGGGGGTTCGGGGCACATACCTAGGGGTACGAAATTGGGGTGTCTACAGTAATGCACAAACTCTTTTTTCAAAGATTTGGAAGTGGATCCAAACATAATGTTATCAACATAAATTTGTGCAATCAAAATAAGTTTGTCTTTTTTTCTTGAATGAACAGTGTTTTGTCCACTTTACCCCTTTTGAAACCACTTTTTAAAAAATGGTTTGTAAGTCTCCCATACTAAGTTGTAGAGGTTTGTTTGAGACCATATAAGGTCTTTTTCAATTTGAAAGCATGGTTTGGTTTATGGGAGTCCTCAAATCTTTTAGGTTGTTCAACAAAAACTTCCTCTTCCAAAATACAATTTTAAAAAGCACTTTTCACATCCATTTGTTGAAGAGTAATGTCTAGAAAACATGCAATAGCAAGCAAAAAAACGTATGGACTAAATGCGGGCCACATGTGCAAAAGTTTCATCAAAATCAACCCATCAACCTATGTGTGCATTTGAGCCATAAGTCTTGCCTTGTTTCTAATTATCTCTCCCATCTCATTTGATTTGTTTTTGAAAACCCATTTTGTTCCAAAAACATTCACGGAGGTGGGTTTATCACAAGAAACCAAACAACATTTTTTTTGACACTTGATCAAGCTTTTCTTGCATGACATTGGTCCAACATTTATCTTTCAAAGCTCCACTCACATTTTTTGGTTCAATCAGAGACTCATAGCAAGAAGCATGAAAATCTTCATATTCAAGAGAGGATAGGCAAGCTAATTTTTGATAATCAACCTTACCTTTTTTTCCTTGTAGACATGCCATCATGAACATTACCTATTACTTGAAAGGTTAGATGGAGTTTCTGTATACGACTGGGAATGTATTGGCTTCTATTAATCACACTGGAATCAGTTCTAGCCTGTTCAGTTTCAGCTTCTCTAGAAGTTTTGACCAACGTATCTGTTAGTCCCAAAGGGCACAATAATAAGTTAGAAGGGGGGGGGGTTTAATAGCTTATTAGACACTTCAAAACTTTTCGTATAAGTTCCTAAAACAAGCACTTGCAATCTATTGAAGAGATTGAAGTAGCGGAAGTTTTGTAAGGAAGACAGTTTAGGTCTACCGGTGAAGCACTACCGGTAGACTTGGCTTAATACTCAAGTCTGCTGTTTGACATGATAAGTAAATAGATATGAACAGTTTAAAGCAGTAATCAACAGTAATGAAAGAACACAAGTATTTTGAGATGGTTTGCACTATAAAAAGTGCTACGTCCACCACCAAGGCAGTCAACATTGGATTTAAATGTGCACTATATTTTCCATTAGATCTATTACAAAGAGTTCTAATGGATCATGTACAAAATATTTGACTTGTGTTTGGGGGTTTGGGAATTGAATATCTGGAAAACAGAATATTCAATTGTGCAGAAGAATAGTTAAAGAACAACAATAAGAAGTAAATGATAAGGTGTTGATGCAGATCTTCTTGATTGTTGTCGAGGACTTCTTGATCAGTTTACGATCTCTTGAATGCACTGAGTATAAAGACTTTATGTTGTTGGAGAATTTCAGAGCATTGTTTTCTTCAGTCTTTAATGGCAGTATTTATAGCTGGGGCATTCTTGAGATTCGTTGGAGAAGACGAAGTGTAACAACTCTATTAGGTTGAATGCATTAAATGCATGGAGCTGACTTGTAGATTTCGTCTTCACTGATGCTGAGCAGGGAGTTAGTGCAGAGATGTTGTAGCAACTGACAGGTAAGAAAGTCAGAGTTGCAGACCTGCAATAGTTGGTAGGCATCGTAAGTGTCGGTCTGTTCACTCGCTTATCATCGCTCGGAAGACGAAAGTCTTCTTGCTTTTCGGAAAGCTGGTCAGGCGTGTCTGAGAAGTCAAGAGATGGATTAATTCAAATTCAAACTGATAAAGGATAAATTTGATTAACCCACTATGACTTGGTGATTGGACACGTCATGCTTGAACACGTGCATACAAGGTCTGTCGTTGGATGCTGAATAAGGTCTTCCGGTGAAGCTTTGCTGAAGTCTTCCACTGAACCTGTGAAGCCTATAAAAACTATTCTATGACAAAGTTCTATACACAGTTGCCGCACTAATTGATACGCAGCCCAATTAGCCACTAATGCATAAAACTAATGTAATGTATGAACAGATGTAAATCAAGATACAAATGAGAAACAACGGTATCTTCCAATGCAGCTGCATCCGTATTTTTTGAGTTTCCTGAATTTTCAGCTTCTGGAATTTGTGAGAATGGAATGGTGTCTGACTGTTCACCTTCTGCAGATTCTGAGTCTTATGGAGTTGTTTCTTGATCACCAAAATCAAGTAAACCTGAAACATCATCCTTTACAGTTTTGTGACCAAAATCTGTTAGGTTATCAAAAACAATATTCATGGACTCCATAGTAGTTTTTTTTTTCCAAAGGTTAAACACCCCACATGCATGACTAGTGGACTATCCTATGAAAATACATTTGTCACTCATTGAATCAAATTTAGATAGATGATCCCTACAATTAAACAAGTAACACACACACTCAAAGACATGGAAGTATTTTAAAGTGTGTTTCTTTTCTAGCAAAATTTCATAGGGAGTCAATGTACTACCTAGCCTCAAGTAAATCCTATTACCAATATGACAAGTTGTATTTAAGGCTTTAGCTCAAAATCTTTTTAACAAATTTTTTGAACTTAACATGACCGTAGCCATCTCTTGCAATGTATGATTTTTTCTCTCCGCCACTCCATTTTGTTGTGGAGTTTTGGGAGCAGAAAACTCATGAGTTATGCCATTAGAATCATAATAGGTAGAAAAAGAAGAATTTTCATATTCTATGCCATGATCTGATTCTAATTCTAATGAGATTTAGACCATACAAGTTTATAACATGGGTAGACCAAGATTTAAAAGCCTTAAATGTGTCTGATTTTTCTCTTAAGAAAACTACCCAAGTATATCTAAAAAAATCATCAACACATACAAAAGTATATCTTTTCTTATCAAGACTTTATACCTCAATAAGACCCATGAGGTCTGTATGAATCATCTTAAGGCATCTAGTTGGGGAGCAATGCTGAATGGCATAATGGGATGTCTTGGTTTGCTTACCCTTTTGACATGATCCACACACCTTTGTGGAATTTTTTTTTCAAACTAGGCAATCCTCTCACAGCCTCATATTACACTAGCTCATGAAGCTTACGATAGCTCATATGCCCCAACTTTTGATGCCATAACTAAGTGAAATCCATACTAATACTATGACAAGTTTGCACATTGTTATACATGTAGCAATTAATTGAAGATCTTGTACCTGTCAATAAGCATTTGTTACCCTTATCAAAAACTTCACAAGAATTCTTATCAAAACGTACCTGAAGATCATCATCACAAAGTTGGGTTATGCTTATGAGATTGATTTTAAGTTAAGCCCTTCAACATGGTAGACATTTTTGAGCTTAGGTAAACCGTCCACATTCAAGGTGCCTTTCCCAACTATTTTTCCTTTTGCATCACCTCCATAAGTGATCTTCCATTGATGTTCATATAATCCTCCAAGTTCTCAATGTAACCAGTCATATGTCGTGAACATCCACTATCAAAGTACCAAGATCCAGCAATGTGAGATTTTAAAGAAATGAAAGTTGCATTGCCACATTTTGAATCTGAACAAGAAGCTCCTGGACATATATCAAAATGTTATTGTATGGGAGCAGATCTTAAACTTCCTATAGGAACCCAAGCTTTTATGAACTTTTTTGACTGATGCAACTTCTGATGTTGTTGCATTTGGTGCTACATCTAGTTACGGGTCAGGTAGGTTTGTCAAACTTCTTCAACATAATCTGCCTTTTTCTGGTAGCAAAATGGATGAATGTGTCCAGGTTTATGGCAGTAGTGACACTCAAAATTTCTTTTCCTAAGTTTAGGTTTTTCAAAGAAGTTGGTGTTTTGGAAGGTATGTGAAGACTGTTTTGGTTCAAAGGAAGATGATGAGGTTCCTTCACCTTCCTTGATAAAGACTTTTGACTTGAACCCAAGTCCAGATTTGCCTTTCTGACCAACCTTCAACATCTCAGCAAGTTTGAGTTTACTTGAATTCCATTTAGCCACAGTTTCATTGACTTTGTCAAGCTCTCCTTTCAAAGATTCTAGTTCAACATCATTCTTTGTGAGAAAACACTCTAACCTTGCAATGCACTCTTTTTTTAATTTTCATTATTCTTCTTGAGTGCTTCATTTGTTTTTGTAAGAACATTGACTTGAGAAGCTCTTTTCCCCAATCATTGTATAGTTCTTTGTAAGCTTCCATTAGTTCAGATTTTTCTTGGCATTCTGACTCTTGAGTACATGTAGTATCTTCAGTTATGGAAGAATTAAAGCAAAAATAATTATCCCGACTTTCATCTGATGCAACTGCATTGCGAGCTTTATCACGTGAAATACCTGTAGGATTAATCTGTAACATTGCACTGCTGTGAGAGTAATAAGATCATCTGAATCTTTATCATCACTATCACTCAAAATTGTAGAGAAATTCAAACCATTCTTACGCAAAGTATTAACATATTTATTAGCATAATGATCAAACCCTTGACAAGCCATACATCGAATAAAATCAATTTTTTCCCCACTAGATGTAAACTTTTTAGCAAACGGGTTGGTAAAAGTTTTCAAGGGTTTGAAAAGAATTCTCTTTGGAAGTAAACTTACTAGGCTCTGGTTTGAAAGAAGTTTTGGTGTTTGAAAAAGGTGATCTATTTTTTTCTTTTACTTTCAAAATATTTTTAGACTTTGTTGTTAAAAGATCCATTGAGTCTTCACCAAAATCAGATTTCCCAATTTTCTTGTGCAATTCAATTAATTCAGAATACACATCAACAACAGAAGGTAAAACAATACTTTTCAGAGAAGGACGAGCACCATTCTCCTAATGAGAATCCATCACGACTACAACTGAACATCATTCTTTTCCTTTAATACTTTTTAATGTGGTAATTTTAATAATCAAAATAAAAACATCCTACTCTATCAAGATTCTCTCGCATTCTTAATCGACTTCAGCTCCGTGGCGACGAAAGCCACTGTCGTAGTAACTAGTCTAGGCCCTTTCTTTCGTTCTCGTTGATGGGGGTCCATTATATATATGTTTTTTTTTTGTACTGATATAGAGGGAGAAAAAAAGATACAACTATAGCAAATGGGTTAGACATTAAAATGGGAATTTTTAATTTTGGGACAGTTTCTTTTTAAAATTATAACTAGTTGATGCTTGTTTGAAATCTGATAAAAAATTATGGTTCCCTTCATTGAATTTTCATTAATTCTAGTGCGTGTATTTGTATTTTTATTGTCTTTATAAAATTCATCATTAAATTAAAGTTTGAAACATTAATTAAAAAAATGATGTTCAATAATACCCTAGATTTTTATTCTGCATTACGTGACCTATTCATATTAATTAAGAAATCACTTTCTAGAGATATCCATTTTAGAGACCTCAAGCGTTAAAAGAGGGTAAAGTCTGGTCACGAATTAGCGTGTATTTGCGTTATAGAACAACTAATACCAAAAAGTTCAAACGTATATTTCTCTCAAATAAGATTATTAATTTGCATCTTTTTTAATGTAACAAAATGGAAAAGATAAAAAAACTTCAATTGTTCAATCATTGAAAAAATTCATTTCCACGCATTACAATTCTAAAAAAATTGGTTAATTATGGATAACCTAATTAACCGAGGACCAAGTGCTTAATGACTAGTAAACATTTTCTCATTTGATGCATTTTTCATAATTAGGGTTGTTGATAAGCGGAGTTTACTCGAGCTTCACTCAACTTACTTGGTAGAGCTAACTCATCACATAGCCCATTGGAGTTAGTCTAACAGGGTTGTAGGTAAGCGGAGTTGGCTCGAGCTTGTTGCTCACATTGAATGAACCAAGCGAGTCTTCCCCATGTTAGCTAGATTCGTTAGGCTTACAAGATATGTTCGAATTAACTTGACTCATTCGAGAAGGATTGGTTCAACTCAAAGAATTTAAAGGGCTAAGCTTTTCAAACACAATAAGAAATTGAGAAACAAGTAACAATCTCCATAAAATAAAAGTGAAAAAGTTAAAAATAGAGTAATGCCAAAGTAGACTAATAAAATATTAGAATCAACGATTTACACCTTTTTGTTCATAAGCTTTAATTATATACTTTGTTTGAAACATATCTTAGTTGTATTATTATATTGTTAAGCCATATTTATCGTGACATTGGGCCATGATAATCAAATAATTATGAGTACGATCGAATCTAGAGATGTTGGCCAACTTCATTTGATATTGCATTATTAAACAATTTCTAATATTATGACGACGCCACTTCGTCAAGATCTCTCACGCATGAAAATCTTGATTTTATCTCATGCTTTTGGCGAGAGAAATATATCTATATATTAAAATTACGTTTTCAGTTTGTGGATTAAGGAGTAAGTTATCTTAATATTATATATTTATATTCCTTTCGTTTAGAAAAAGATTCAATCTTCTTTTTAGGTCATTATAAAGAGAGAAAAAAAAGAAAGGTAAATTGTGATCGGTATACTTTTTCAAATATTTTTTCTTTACAATTCAGCGTTTTTTTCTTCAGCAGGCAGTTGCTAAAGTCTTATTTCAAATATTTCCTTTTTGGGATATTACGTTTACAAATTTGCCCTAAATTTCCATTCCACTTTAATTAGAGGTCCGTTATATGCATCCTAATACTTACAATGGATTCAATTGATATTTCAATATATATGACGAGTCGAATCAAATAAAATTATTTAAAAAAAAATGAGAGAGTAACTAAGTTTTGTTTATTCTATGTTAGTTTGTGTTAGTGAACGCTAAAGTTAAAATGTTAAAAATGATGATAAATAAAATGAACCGGCAAAGTAGAATCAAATCACCAAATATGACATCAAATCTAATTAATTACGTAATAGAGTATCAACAAGTGGAATCTTTGTCAAGAAACAAAAGATTACGACTTCATTCGTTAATTGTGTTCATCGTGAATTTATATATGTTAATCGGGTAGCCCTATTAACCTTTCATTTGATAAGGTTATCTTAAACTTTTTGATTTTGGTTTAGCAGAATCATTACTAAGGTACTCGAGTTTATAGAGTTGTGACCCTACATGATTAACTCTAAATTTAATAGGATTACTTTTTTATTCATCCAAACCCTTTTTGGTTATGTGCGGTCCTTAGCCCTTTTAATTTTTCTAATTATGATTACCTTTTCAGGATGTCTCAAACAAATTTCATTTTTTAAAATTTGTTATTTATTAGAAATTGTCTTTAATATTTTATTTTTAATTTGTTAATTAATGAATATCACTAGAATTGTCAAAACAGATCAGCGGACGGACCGACCCACAAAAATGACGGATCAAAAAAATATTGGCCCAACACAATCCACCTCGGGTTGCGGGTCGGGCCGGAGAAGGCGGCGATAGTGGACTGAGTCGGAGAGAGAGAGAGGTCAACAACAATGGCTGACTCGAGGACAGAGAGAGAAAGATCGACAGGGTCACGGCGGCATGAGAGAGAAACGACGAAGGTGGACAGGACTGAGTCTGAGAGGGAGAGAGATCACAATGGCCGAGTTGAGGGAGAGAGAGAGATCGACAGGCAGGTCACGGGTTGTTGGCACGGCCGGCCCAAGGGTAAGGATAAATAAACTAGGGCTTTAGGCCTCATTAAATAGGAGGCCTCAAAATTTATTTATTTTTACTATAAGTATTAGGTAGGGGTGGTAAAATAGGTGTTATGGATAATGATGGATTAATCTATTATGGATAATAGACTAACCCATGATTATTCATAACACTCATTTTGTCACCTCTAGTATTAAGTGTGACTATTAGATTTCTTAAACAGCTAAACTAAATCAAAAATCAAAAATATCTTGTACATACTAGATAAAACAATATCTTCATTTCAAAGTAGATTTGAACAATTTAAAATGTATCAAGATATTTTTGGTTTTTTATTTAGCATTGAGAAATTAAGGTAATTGAATAATGAAAATTTGAAAGAACATTGTCTTAACCTTGAAAATTCATTAAAACATAATGACAACTCTGATATTGAGGGATTAAATCTATTTATGGAATTAAAAATTGTAAGAAAAATTATACAAGTGAAGAATGATACACCAAATGACATACTTAATTATATATTAAGGGTTGATTCTTTTCCAAATGCGGAGATCGAATAATGCTAACAATTCCCGTAGGCCTTGATTCGGCAGAAAGGAGTTTTTCTAAGCTAAAATAAATAAAATTTTACCTAAGATCGACAATGTCTCAACAAATATTAAGTGGGCTAGCTTTATTATATATTGAAAAAGAATTGTTAATTGAAATCAATTACAATAATTTAATAAATGATTTTGCATCTCAAAAAGCACGAAAGATAAATTTTAAATAAAAATATAATAATTTTAATAATAAATTATTATTTATTTTAAAAAAGCTTAATTCTATAGTTCGCTTTAGGCCTCCATAACGCTTGGGCCGGCCCTGGTTGTTGGGTAAAGCTTGCACGACTCTGGGAAAGAAAGAGTAAATTGGGGGTGATGATGGCGGAGGGGGATCGACAGGCAAGTACAATGGTTTGATTTTAATCAAGTCAAAATCAAACTCAACCCATTAAAAACCAATAAACTAATCAATTAGATACCAATTTGATTTAAAACAAAAAAACCTTCCCAATGGTTGGCACAAAATCCAACATATTTATATACCCCACCATCTTTATCTCCAACAACTTTATCTACCCCACCATCTTTATCTCTATTAATTTAATATATTCTTTCAATTTATACTAATAAATAAATTTGATATTGCATAAATAAATAATTTCGAAATTATTTAAATTTTGCCAAAAATGCATTTGGTATCCAAATGAGGCAAACCAAGTCTCTATTTATAGATACAAATGTGTACTGTTTTTTGTTTTTGTTTTTTTTTTAAAAAACTTTTTTGAATGCCCAAATTACCCTTGAACAGAAGATAATGAAAAACTCACACAAACCGGTAAGAATTTGACAAGTGTAATGATGGTTGACAAGGGTGATTGTGATGGTTGTTGGCTGACAAAATTGCTTTACTTTTGGTTGATTCAATATGCTGCCGTTTTGATGTTTTGTTTCTCAAAACAAAGTCGTTTTAGCCCGTCCATTTTGATGATTCCCGAGTTTTACGGGTTCTTCTGCTGAACTTTTGAGAAATAAATCATCAATTGATTTAATTGAGATTTATTAAAAACCTCCGTTGGAACCGAAGATTGGCGGAAGATTGGCGGATGAACCGCCGTTGTACCTGCTCTAATATATCTCCCATTTGAATCTTTCAACATATATCGAATCTTGAAAGAAGACTTCAAGTCTTACCGATCATTGAAATTCCTCCCAATTTCTGCTTTTGAATACTCCCTCCGTCCAGTTTCTAATTTTTAATACAGTTTTTATCACTTTATTCTTATTTTTTTTTACCTAATTTTAATTATAGGCTATATACACATAGATTTTAAAGAAAAATACACATTAAACTAATATAAATGATCAAGTCAATTTATTTTTCTTAATCGGTGTGCCGAGTCAACTAGGACAATAATTTAGGGATGGAGGGATTAGTATTATACTAGTACTCTTGTCGTGCTGATGGCATGACGCCAGTTTGAAAATTTATCAATATATAAAGTAGATACTGTAGAAATGAATTAATATTTACTTATAATTTGTATGAGTTGGATATATGTACATTGCACAATGAAAAGGGAGAAAACTACCTAACAAAATAAAACATTTTATTTTTATATTTATTTATTAAGAAAACCAAGAAATAAATATTTTAATTGTAACTACTGTTAAAATACGAAAAGAAAATTTTATTGTTTTTTTTTTGTCAATAACGAAAACTCAGTTTTCTTCTTCTGGGGGTTCTTGCTTAACAACAATAGTTGGTTTGGAAACATGAGATGTAATAACTTTGTCCATTATTTCTACCTACACATGACATAAAGAAAATTCAAACACATTCATTTAACCAAATTTTCTGCTTCTTCTACAAAACTCAAATCCTCCCACATATTATCATATAAAATCTAACAGGCGAACAGAGTTGCATTTTGATCAAAATTAATCATCCCTAAAAGCTAAAAAAAATGACAATTAAATTAATGGAAACTAATACACATGCCCCAATAAACGAAACCACAACAATGAGAAGATGTGCATTATTTCTATATAAATAAACTTGTGCTTGTGTCGATGACACGGTGCCAGTATGAGCGTGATCAATGTATGAACTAAACATGATGAAAATAAATTAATATATCGATAAGGTTTTGTAGGGATCATATTAATGTAAATTACACAACAACATCCCGAAAATTAAAAGAAATAACATATTTCATTGGCCATAAAAGTTTATAACTCAACTTAAAAGAGTATATTTAAATATAAAAAATCAGTATCTCTCTCTTTTTCGCACACACACACCAACCCAACACATGTTTATTGAAATAAACTTAAAAATGAAAATTTCTGCAAACAAAAACCACAAAATAAATTGAATAAGACAGAGTGAACTAACAAAATACTATTTTGAAATCGAAATCACAAAGATTTCAGACCAACAAAGGAAACTAAACACAAATTTTAAGAAAATAAAGAAATTAAAATACAAATATTCAAAATTACAAAAGTTGATTACAAAACTTAGAAACAATTTTTTTTTGACAAAAATTAAACTGATTCGGTTAATTATAATAACAATTAAAAAAATTAAAATGTAAATATTTAAAAGTAAAAAAATTAATTGCAAAGCTTACGAACAATTTTTTTTATAAAAAAACTAAATCTAAGCCAGACATAAATTAAATTAGAATTCAGTTGATTACGATAGGAAACAATTAAGAAACTACAACTAAATATTTGTAAAACTGTAAAGGTCATTTTATTATTAATGAACTACTAAAAATATTATTTTCTTAAAAAATTGAATTTCAAACGGGGTCTCTTTGCTCGGAACGGATGGATTAATTAATAATTTGTATAAGAAATTACGGGTCAGAAAAAACGGGTTGTACAAAAATTAAATTGATTAAGTTAATTACGATAACAGTTAAAAAGAAAAAAAACAAATATTTCAAATTACAAAACTTACAAAAAAAATTTTATTTTTTTATTTGTATACGAAATTGTGGGTTAGAAAAAAAAATTGATTAAGTTAATTACGATAACATTTAAAAAGAAAAAAAATACAAATACAAATTTTCGCAACCATAAACTGTAAAGTTGTAAAGCCGTAAAATATTAACTGTAAAACCGTAATATCTCAATAAAAGAATAACTAATTTTCGCAACAGTAAAATAATAACTGTAAACTGTCTGTAAACCATAATATCTCAATAATTTTCACAATAAAAGAGTGAATAGACAGAGAGGATGATAGAGAAAGAGACAAAAAAAAAGATTATGGAGATAAAATAGAAATGAAAAAAAACATGATAAAAACGATTGAGATTGTAAGATTAAATCCTGACCAGTAATAATGGCAGGATTACAATGGCCCAGACTCTCTACCTAATACTCCTCGTACTATGTAAAAAGTGTCTACTACTTTATTTTTAGTATATATATATATACAAATGTATATTTATTCTTTTAAAATTACATATTTGAATTTTGGATTTTTTAGTTTCTATTCTTTCTCTCTCATATCTTATCTCTTCTAGTTATATTTCTTTTTCTCTCTCATGTCTTCTCAATATTTTCTCTATCATCACCACCATCTCCTCTCGTCTAATTATATTTAAAACATTTTTCTCTTTTTAAACAAAAAAAATAGTTCTGGAGTCAAGAAAACAAATATATAAGAGGTTGGTAAAATAAAAATAATTTATGGAAAAATCCACAATAAATATATATGTTACAGAATCAACAAAATAAAAATAATTTAATTCGGAGGTTAGTAAAATAAAATAATTTATGGGACAAAAGTTTTAAAAAATCTTATAAAAAAAGTAAAACAAAAATACGTTAGTAAAATAAAACAATTTGATGGAACAAAAATAATAGTTACAGTGTCAATAAAACAAAAACAATTTAAACCGAGGTTACTAAAATAATTTCGTTATTTTTTATTTTAACTTATTTTCTTATCAGAAATTTATTTATTCATAAAATACAAATATAATTTAATAAAAGTAATCATTCCAAATGAAAATTTTATTTGAGTTCAGATTTTATTTGTAGGGTGAAAAAAATTCAAGTTTGTTCGAAGACATTCATTCTACAGAGTTTTTGGATAGTATAAAGTGTCCAGGGTTGTCAGGTCATGAATTGACACTTAAAATTGGTGTTCTAGTAATGCTATTGAGAAAACATTGACCATGTTGCAGGGTTGTGCAATGGAACAAGACTAATCATCATAAATTTTGAGGATCATATTATTGAAACAAATTTTTTAAAAGGAAGCAATGTTGGAGAAAAAGTTTTTATCATAAAATTGTCATTAACTTCATCCGATATGAAAATGTCTTTCATGTTTCAAAGAAGACAATTACCATTGCTGGTATTATATGTAACAATAATTAACAAGTGTCAAAGTCAATAATTGCATGTAGCCCTAGGTCTCTTTTTGAAGAAACTAGATATTGATATGCGGTGAAAATGAAAAACCAACTAATAAGATAACAAATGTTGTGTATAAGAATTTTTTTTAGAATATATAATGATTAGTGATATATTTATGTGTAATTGTTAATAAACTGATTCTTCTTATTTTATCCTTTAAGATTTTTTATCTTATTTATTTTGTTTTTATACGATTTAGTTGACGTGCGTTTAACGCACGTGTTAAAACTAGTTTTACTTAAAAATATGCTATAAAAATATTATTTGATTACTAATACGTTACTAAATGTGTCATATTTTTAAAAAGTTTAATTTTTCAAACGGGGACTGTTTACCCAGAGCAAAGAGGGCATACATATAGCTCATTTGATTGACTGAGACTATCTGGCGGTCGAGATTAATCATGGTCGCGAAATTCAACGGTCATGGATCAATTACATATAACTCTGTTACAAATAACGCCCCTCAACTATAAGTCGAGTTCAAATAATACCTCTCAACTACCACATGGAGCAATTTACTCTTCAACAATAATATATTTTTATAAATCGTAATTTATATTTAAGCGCTTTCGTTTCAATTTGATAAAATCAGATATCTGCATCGTGTCATAAACATAGGCACGAAGATGTAGCCTCTTTCTAAAAGGTCTCATTCCTAGCATGTAATATAGAGCTAATATTTAAAAAGATGTTTTTATAAAAGTTTCAACCAACAAGAGTATTTATCCACAAATGCATATTCTCACAATACGAAAACAAATATAGTTAAAGCTATTAAGGTTTTCTTTGTTTCACGGAAAATGACTTTCGGACAATGTTTTTTTAATTTTCTAGTGTTTGGTAACATTAAGAAAATGTAGTTAACGTAAAAGTTTTTTCGTGTCAACAGAAAATCAAACCATCTTTTCCGGAAAATAACTTACGGATTTATTCTCCGTAAGTCATTTTCCAAATGTCGAGAACCCCTCTGCCCCCTTCCACAATTACACATATTTACATATACACACACATAATATTTTACACAACAAATAATTTTTTAGAAATATAAATAGAGTTTTTGCACACTATTTATAAATTATAATTTTAATAAATACTCACTACGTCCTAAAATTAGTCTCAATTACTTTATTTAGAAATGTCTCAAACATTATTCATTTTTTTATATCAATTATCAAAAATTTATTTGTATTTGTTATATTGAAAAAGATGGACCTTATTAATTTAACACCACTAACTATAAATTGAAGGTTACTAAAAGAAAATTACTTAAAGTTCAATACTATCCGTTTTCAAATAATCGTTTTCTTTGACCCGGCATACCGTTATTTTTTTTAATTATATTACAAATATTGGTGTAATATGTGATTTTCTTTAATGCTCTTAAACATGTAGTCATAATTAAAGTAGTAGAAAAAGTAATGATAAAATGGTAAAAGTGTTTTCCTAAAAAAGAAAGTTTTGAAAGATGACAATTATTTAGAAATGGAGGAAATATTCAATATGTGCATTAATATTAGAATATAGTTTTTGTATTTATTTCACTTTATATGAAATATTTTTACTATTATTACCAATACAGAATAGATATCTCACGTTAGTTAGAAACTTATGTTAATTTTAAAAGTATTTAAGTAAAAAATAACGTTTAATATTAGTAACAATTAAAGGTGGCAATTTTTGCTCACGTTCATTTGCCGTTTAGACCTCCTAATAAATAATGGTTATAGGCTCACCCAAAATTTTAATGGGCACAAATGGGCATGCCCACTTGGACACATTAATTATGATGGGCTAAATAGGCACCCACTTGGGCACCCATACTAAAACTCATTCTGTTCTTTTTTTTTATTTTTAATTTTGTTTTATCAATTACATACATAATTATAAAATACTTAAGATTAATAATGACGTTTAACATAATTTATATATATATATATATATATATATATATATATATATATATATATATATATATATATATATATATATATATATATATATATATATATATACACCCACCTTTCCAAGCACCCCCATATATATATATATCCCTTTCAACCGCCACCCCTAAATTGCGAAACAAAGCATGGAATGTCATTCTATGACTCTGTATACTTAAATGAAACTCAACATCACTCCCAGATTGCTCTATTTGTATGAATTTGTAAATATCTGTCACTGTTACACTATAAATGGATTCATAGCGGTTTTGTGAGCAGTGTAACATGCGACATTCTTATTTGCTCGAACCTTCCCATATAGATTTGTACATGTGACTTAGTTAGCTTATTTAGTTTTTGGTCATGTTTATACTCGTGTGTTTATCTATTGGGCTTCAACGAAATTAAAAATCTAACCACAATATAGAAGATTTAATTGAGGGTTACAACAAAAAAAAATATACATAATTGACACAAGAGATGAGCAAACATACATATTTATTTTTTTTTTTTTTGGTGAAATTAATGTTTTTGTTTTTTTTTCTTTTTGCGTATTTTTGGTTAAAGAATGGAGTTTTTCAATTATTGTATTTATTTTATAACTTTGTGTGAATGAGTAGATGGGCGCCCATGGGCGCCCATGCCAATTTCTTGCTCGCCCATATATGCCCATGATATTAAATGGGCACTTACTCGCCCGCCCATTTAAGCCCATTACTCATATGAGTGCCGTCCATATCCACTCGTTTGCCACGTCTAATAACAACAGAAGAAAAAATTTATTATAACCATGGATGAATTTAACAATCTAATTATAATATCTAAAAATTATTTTATTATTACAAAAAAATATGTATACCACATTAGACCTATGCAGAGTTCGGGCTAAATAACTAGTATAGTAAAATATAGAAGTGTCTATGAAAGTAACAAATTTGCTTTTAACTTGAACTTTATACTCTATATGTTCCAGATAAAGAGTCCCTATGTTAACACTTTTAGTAATTTATTTGTAATAAAATGTCACTTTTATATCTTATTTTTTGAAAGTAGACTCTTTAAGTGAAATATTTTAAAATAAAATAATGGACTATTTACCAAGAACGAAGGGAATATAATTTATAATGATTGATTTTTATGTAGTTTCCAGTAAATGATTTTTTTTGGAACATAGAATGAATATATTGTTATAATTTTGTTACACGTTGATTTTTACCTATATAAAAAAAGTTTATTAATTTAATAAGAGAGAGGGAGTATGTATACTATAGTTAGACAGTTACTCATATTCTAAAACCACATTTGAGCTTGTTTGGTAGTTGAATAAAGATAAACAGTATTATTAATTTTAGTATTATTAGTGTCCTCGCTATTAATTCTCACTTGTATATCGGGGGTAGTTTTGAAATTACAAATGTTAATCCCAATTTTTTTTAGTGAGGGCGTTAATAATATCACCCTCACCCTTGATATTAATAGTGAGGGGATAATGACTTTATCCGAATAACTCGTGCTATTAGTCCCAACCACCTATTACGTACCAAACATTATGCAACTCGACTTATTAATCCTATCCGACCTTAATCCTGATCGACTAACAAACGACACCTTTGGGTAATAATAATATGAACTCATTAATAACAATATGATAGATATTGATTTGTTTATGGATTTTAATCAATTTAGAATTAATTATTATTGGTAGGAAAAAGGTATTAAGATTTCACAATATGATATCAAAACATGATTTTACTATTGAATAGATTTTAATATAATTACGTTTTTAAATTTGATCTAAGTATAAAGTTTTTTATTTCATTAAGCAACGATCACATGTTTTTTCAAAATTCGGTTGACAAAAAATATTTTTTATAATATTCATTTTTATTATGTAACATGACTTTAGCCATGAATTTTATTGGTTAAACATTTAAAATATAAAAGAGTCCCTCCCTAATTAATAATGTAGTGAATAAGTAAATATGTAGTGGTAATAGCCTTTCCTATATATATATATATATATATATATATATATATATATATATATATATATATATATATATTCCAATTGGATGCATCATAATTTCATTTCAATTGGATGTTTCGCAAAATGAACCATACCTCATATCCCTTGACGAATTTGAAAATTGTAATGCATGATTTTGATGCATCAGAATTCCAATTGGATGATATCGCAAAATGAACTAGAGCTAGGGGTCTACGTGGTTCAGTTTATGATAAAATCGTGAATCGAACCACATCCCATCGGTTTCAAAAATCTCAAACCGAACCGAACCGACCAACGCTTTGCACCAAACCGAACCAAACTACTAATCGTTTTTTAAATTTTGAAAACCAAAACCGAATCATCATGGACCAAAAGCGAACCAAACCGCATGGTTCGGTTCGGTGGTTTGGTTGTACTTCCCTAACTAGAGCTCATGTCCCTTGACGATGCATGAATATTAAATTGCAATGCATGATTTTCATGCATCGATTATTCAATTCGATACATCGAGTAGGAACACGAACCTCAAGTCTTTTCTTTCATGTGTACAATCAACAAATGATTTAAAATTGATGCATCTTTTCTGCATCACAAATATAAATCAATGTATCACGATTCACTAATGATGAATCATGATTCAAAATTGATGCATCCGGATTAAAAAAGGATGTCCAACAATGTACAAATTCCTATTCGTATATATTTCATTGAACAAATTACATGTATAACAATACATACATAAAAGTGAAATTATTTGAATCACACAAACAAAAATACGAAGAAGAAGAAGAATTGAAGTGTTGTGATTGCTAGTCCTAGCTTAATTAGTCTTCTCTCTGTTTTCGCTTTTTTGACCACCTGATGATGAAGATGAAAGTGAGAGGGAAGTTAGCGTGACAGAGTAAAATAACCACCAGTGTGACGAAGAAAGTGAGATTAAAAAATCTCTTATAAGTAAGAAAGTAGAAAAAAACAAGTACAGAAAAAAGAAAGACAAAAGTCAAGACGGACAAACTCTACGAAGATGGAGAATAAGAAATTTTCACAAGTTTTGTAATTGGTCATTTTAGTCACATTATTATAAAAATATATTTTAACAAAAAAAATTAAAAAGAGAATTGAGCGGTTATATTTTTTTTTCAAAGTGGAGCGGATTTGTTCTCCTTTTAGTCTATATTCAAAGTTTAGCAAGGTGATATATCAGCTCATTAATTAACATTAAATTTCAAGACTTCTGAAGTCAACAAAAGGCAAATTCGATAGTTCATAAGTTTGACTGGACTTCAACATTCCACTAGTGTTGGCTGGAGGCGGGAAATTTCAGGATAACTCTTTGGTCAAAGTCACGGAACTCCGACCGCCGTCGAAGTTAACCAACAAGGCATGCCCCCAGATGTAACCAACGAGATTTGTGCCGTTAATACTGTTTGAGATGGTTACAGTCTTACAGACTCGTAGTAGAGGGGTTTAACCGTATAAACATATGACTTTCAAGTCAAAGTGATATATTCCATCCGTCCTTAAATTATCGTTTCGATGGATTTTGCGTACGGTTTAAAAAATACATTTGACTGGATTATTAATATTAGTTTGATGTGTAGTTTATTTTAAAACTCATGTGTATGTGACTCATAATTAAAATTAGATGAAAAAATAAGGATAAAGTTGTAAAAGTATTATCCTAATTTTTTTAAAAAAAATAAGACAATTATTTTAAAACGGACGAAAAATGAAAATAAGACAATAATTTAGGAAAAGAGGGAGTATAATTGTTCAGAAACTAATTTTAGGACATAGTGAATATTTCTTAAAATTTTAATTTATAAATAATGTGCACAAACTCCATTTATATTTCTAAACAATTTATTTGTTGGATAAAATATTTTGCGTGTATGTAAATATGTGTACTTTTGGAAGGGCGCGGAGGATTGCTCGAACATTCGGAAAATGACTTACGGAAAATAAATCCGTAAGTCATTTTCCGGAAAAGAAAACTTTATTTTCCGTTGACTTGGAAAAGCTTTTACGCTGACTACATTTTCCTAAGGTAAATGAGGAAAACATTTTCCGGAAGTCATTTTCCGTGAAACAAATGGAGCCTTCCCCTCTCTTTCCCCTCCTTTCTCGCTTTACAACCATCTCTCTCTTCCCTAGCTCTCTCATGTCCCTTTTCTTGATTCAACATCCGGCAGGCCCTTTCCCCCTTCCACCCACAAGCACTGTTTAGTTATTGTAATAATTTTGGACGACTAAATTAGATGCTCATGACTCTTAAGAAAAATAATTATTTTTTTATGTTGTCTTATTTACAAAGTTAAGAAAAATACCAAAATTTTAAATTGAAAAATAGTCAATTTAAATCAATAGAAGTGATAATAATAATAATTTAAATTGAGTGTATAAAACATTCTTCCAATTTATTGAGTTTTTCTTTAGTTTTTCTTCCAAATTTTTATGTTATTAATACCACTCTAAAAGATATTTTTTACGTTGTTAATAATATGTATAAAATATAAAATACACTTTTCATTAAACACATAGTCACTTTTTTATACCAACATAAAAAAGAGATATTAAGTGTTTAGTGTCTATCTTCCACAGTAAATCTATAATATAAAACAGGTTACGCGGTTAAAAAATAGTTAAAAATATTAATACCCTTGGTGTATGTGTTAAAAAAAGTTTATATTTTAACGAAAGATTATTAATTGTATAAGGGCAAAACTGGTTGTCCTCCTTAAATTTGTAATTTTATTTCTATTAATAAAATTTAACAAGGTATCGCCTCTGTTTTCTTAAATAAAATTACAAATAAAAGTTTTAATTTTTTTTCTCCACCGTTGAATGATCATAATGTTTTAATTGATTATCGAGAGGTCTTCATTTTCAATTTGTTATTTTAGACATTTTTGAAACATGATTAAAACATATATTGATTTATTTAAATATTGACACCTTCCAGTATTGACATCCTCCCCTACTCGCGTCGTGCCATAGGCACGGACACAAAGACTAGTAGTAATTAAAGTATATATAACTAACATTGGAATTTGACATAATTATAATAGCTAAAGACTTGTGTAGGACGGTCTTATGAATCTTAAATCTGTAAAATGAAGCCTAATTTAAAAATTCACGGATTAATAACTAAACAAGTTAATAAAAATCATAATAACAATTAGCAGAGATGATCAAAGTTGACACCTTAAGGTTTGGCACATTAATGAGAAGTTCATCTATTTGCTTCGGTGCCCATGTACTTTTAATGTTTGTTGTCGAAATTCTTATGTTTCTCACACCTTGTAGTTTAATCCTTTGTCAGCTCCGTTATCTATCCGTTAGCATCAATTGCCTTGGGATACTTGACGGAACCTAACGGACTTTTACGAAATGCTAAATGACACATTTAAAGCCAAACGTGACTCATTTTAATATTAAAAGTGACACTATAAAAAGAAATTTATTATCATTCTCATTAAAATACAAAGTAACACCCTTAATACTAAAAAGTAACACTCTTAATACTAAAAAGTGACACATTTAATACTAAAAAATGTCACTTAAAAACTAACGGTGACTGTCAAAAGTGACATATTTAATACTAAACGCGACACTTTCAATGCTAAAAAATGTACTTTTAAGATCAATAATGATGATTTTTAGTTATAAGGCAAAATGACACTTGTAGGGTCAAAAGTAACAAATTTAATGCTAAAAATGACACTTTTAATGCTATAAAGTAACACTTTAATGCCAAACGTAATAGTTTTCATTTATAAAAAAATGAGATACTTTTCAAAGTGAAAGTAACACATTTAAGACTAAAAGTGACACATTTAAGTCCAAAATGTAACACTTTTTTAGGAAAAAAATTATAATTTTTATTAAAAATGTAAAGTGACACTTCTAAGGCAAAAAATGACACATTTAACATTACAAAGTGACACTGTTAATAGTAAAAAGTGACACTCTGCATATATAAACATGAGGGATGACGCTGTAATTTTCAAAAACTAAGGGGTTGCATTGAGATTTCTGAATTTTACCTCGTTTCGGGATTTCTACGTTCTGAGGGGGTTTTATGATATTGATAGGGTAAGGGTTTAGAGTAGAGGTTGAAGGTGTCGTTGTTCTGAGTACGCCTGTGGGAAAAACTAGCTCCAAGTCGTACCAACCCCAACCCTCTCCCAGATCCAGCCAAACCCTTTCATCTATAATCGCCTCCTATTGTCTCCAATGTCTGATAGAGAGATAGAGAGAATAGTGAAGCAATTTTCAGATGGAACGTCTTAGATCTAGAAATCGCTGCTTCCACTTTGACGCCGTCGACATCCATAGAGCCCCCAACATCATCACTGCCATCTCTATTGTCTCCGGTGTATGTGTGTGTGTGTGTGTGTGACTCAGTTTCCATCTCGTGTGTGTGTGTGTGTGTGTGTGTGTGATGGGGGGGAGAGAGATCGCTGTGATCTGGGTTACGATTTTCTTTCTGGAGAAGATGAAGATCAACAATTATTGACCCAAACATGATGACCCAAATAACCCTAAAGTTCTATTATTTACAGTTTGACCCCTTTTTAATTATAATTGTTCTTTCTTTTTGTTTGCGTTTTCAGTTAGATCCCTTTAGATTTCTAATAGACAAAAAAAATTGTATTTACAGAGGTAAAATAGATATTTGACATGACTTAACGGCTAAATCTAACGGTCATCCAAAAAATGGGCTTCCTTGCAACTAGACTAAAGTTGGATGACCAAAATAGATATTTCAAACTTTCGGTGGTCGAATTGTAAAAAGTGAGAAAGTTGGGTGGCTCATTTGTGTGTTTTGTCTTTTATAAACAGAGCAATTGTAAACGAAACATATTTTTAAAACGCTCCAAATTATATTTTAAAACCTTGCATTTTAAAACGTTATATTAAAATACTTTTTAAGAAAAAATGTTGTATTTTTTTATTAATATTTTGATTAAAACGCTCTACCTACCAAACGAGCACTGAATTGGGGTATATGTGGAGCGACTAAAGAAATTATACAAGTCCTTGATCAGCCTATTGTGGACCTGGAGTCCAAAGTCAAATGGTTTGATGCCTACGCCGCTCATGACTTTGAATAATGACTTAGAGCAGTTCCAATGGGAGCTTCATAAACCTTTTGCACAAATCATCAACTGGTTGGAATTTTAAAATGTCATTGGAGTTGCTGACATGGAATCAACCGGTTGTAAATTTACAACCTAGTTGAAACATCACCATCAATATTACATTGTTGACTTTTCTCTCAACTTTCATTATTTTTGCTACCGTTTTTTTTTCTACCGTTTTTTTGTTACCGTTTTTTTTCTACCGTTTTTTTGTTCCCGTTTTTTGTTTTTTTTTTCCAAATTTATCCTATAAATTCTACTATAAATAGGTTTGTAAAAAAAATCATTACATTCTTCCAAACTTACATTACTTCTATACTATCTCATTCTCATTAAATTACAAAAATTCCTTTTCTCACTTCTTTTGTTATGGATAACAATTTTTTTACAAATTTATTAAACTATTCCAATGTTGAAGATTCTGCGAATGCCGAAACTACTCCAAATTTTCAAGGTCCGCCAAATTTTCCAACTGTGCCGAATTTTCAAGCTTCACCAAATTTTCCAACTCCACCGAATATTCAAGCTCCACCAAATGCTCAATCGCCGACAAATGTTCAAGCTCCGCCAAATTTTTAAGTTCCGACAAATTTTCAAGCTCCACCAAATTTTCAAGTTCAACCAAATTTTCGTTATCCAAATTTTCAAGGTATTTCAAGTGTTCCAAATTTTTCTTATCCTTCGTATTCTCAATTTCTCATATATTCGCAACAAGAATATTTTAACCCGGCTACGACAAATCAATATACATCTGGTTCTTATAAACCCACTATGGGTATTGGAAATCTAACAACACCAGTTGATACAAGAAGGGATAGTGTCGGTGAGTCTGTAATTTCACCATTTTCTACCCAAGAAGGGTTGGAAAACATTATTCTTGATGAAGGAGTGGACAACAACAGAAAAGACATGCATAAAACAAAATGGAGCATTGAAGAGGATAAAATGCTTGTAAGTGCTTGGCTCGTTATTTCAACAGATAGCGTGAAGGGGAACTCTCAACATGATAAGGAGTTTTGGAAGCGAATCACTGAGTGCAACAACAACAACCGAAAGACGGGAATTCAAAGGAAGTTTAATGTCTTGAAGTCGCATTGGTACACAATTACTCCAATGGTTAATCAATTTAACCAATTTTTCATCAAAGTTAGAGATCAACATCGTAGTGGGTGGTCCGATGACCAAGTGAAGGAAACTGCACGTGGTCTTTATCACTCGGTAAGTAAAAAAACATTTCAAATATGAGCATGTGTGGCTAATGCTCCAAAGTGGAAAGATGGGAAATCAAGTGAACATTCCTCTAAAAGGACAAAGATATCTGAATCGGGGACATTCACTTCATCATCCGATGCACATACGAGCATCAACATCGAAGACAATGAAGTCGAAGTCCGCACGATTGGTCAAAAGGCGGCAAAGAGGAAAGGGAAAGCAAAAATCGCCAAGAAAAATGAAGTCAAAAGTGTTTATTTATGGGATAAGCATCGTGAAATTGAAGAAAGAAAGATTTTAGCACTCGAGGGAGTGACAACTGCGTTGAATTATGAAATCCTCTTTAAAGATACTAGTGGCATGACGAATGAGCAACTGCAAATGCATAAACACATTTGTGACTCGATCAAGGTCAAATATAATATTCTGTAGTTTACGTGTAACTAATTTTAATTTATGAAGTTTCTAATTGTTGTATTTTAAGTTTATGTAATATTTTAATTAATGTATTTTTTTCATCATATAACCCATGTGTAATATTTTATGTTATGTAATTTTTAATTGTGTGAAGGAAACTAGTCATTACAAAAACTTGTCGTTGCAAAAACTAACTAGCCGTTGCAAAATCTAGCCGTTGTAAAAACTAGCCGTTGCAAAAACTAGCCGTTGCAAAATCTAGCCGTTGTAAAAACTAGCAGTTGCAAAAACTAGCCGCTATAAGAGGTCTATATATAAGAGGCTTGAGACTCTATATTTTCTCCAACCACAACATTCTTACACGTATACCTACAGATACACCAATCTCCATACTAAAAAATGTCTCAAGATCCCAATCATTCCTATAAAAATGCACTTCTACAATTCGTACACGATGAATTGACTGACGATTTAAGTTCAAAAATGATGATGATGATTATGGAAATGAAAATGAAGGAAGAAGAAGCAGAAGCTTCCCACGATCGTAAACGTAGTCGAAAGTACATAAATCGAGAACGTGAAGCTGGACATGAAAGACGTTTCAACGACTATTTCTCCAATGAGCCAGTTTACACAGATCAAATTTTCAGAAGAAGGTATCGAATGAGTAAGGAGTTATTCCTTCGAATTGTAAAAGCTCTTTCAAATCATACAGAGTATTTTCAGATGAGGGTTGACGCAACCGGTAGAAAGGACTTTCCCCCTTGTAAAATTGCACTCCTGCTATTCGTCAGTTGGCATATGTGATATGGCACACCTGCCGATCATTATGACGAGTATGTACAAATTGGTGAAACCACTGCAATCGATTGTCTAATGAAATTTTGTCGATATGTGATTAAGGTATTTGGAAGCATATACTTGAGAAGACCCAATGCTCACGACGTCAAATGCTTACTTCAACTACATTCTGAGGTCCATGGTTTTCCCGGTATGTTAGGAAGTATTGACTACATGTATTGGTCACGGAAAAATTGTCCAGTTGCATGCAAAAGTTAATTTACCCGAGGGGATCAAGGGGTTCCAACAATAATGCTAGAAGCGGTCACTTCTTAAGACCTTTGGATATAACATGCATTTTTCGGCGTTGCAGGTTCTAATAATGACATTAATGTGCTCAACCAATCTCCATTGTTCAACGATATATTGCAAGGACACTTCTCCTCAAGTTCAATTTACGGTAAATGGCACACAATACATGAAAGGAGATTATGTAGCAGATGGATATCTACCCGGAGTGGGCTTCATTTGTCAAAAGCTTTACATATCCAGAAGATCCTAAAAGGATAAAGTTCAAACAGATGCAAGAAGCTGCAAGAAAGGACGTTGAGCGAGCGTTTGGAGTCCTCCAATCTCGTTGGGCAATAGTACGAGGTGCGGCCCGATTTTGGCACAAGGAAGCTTTGAAGGATATAATGTACGCGTGCATCATATTGCACAATATGATAGTGGAGAATGAAGGTAATGCAATAAGTAACTGGAGCGGTGAAGAAGTAGATCCACCAGTACCCACATCCGAGGATTTATTCAAGAGTTTCAACAATACCTTCAAAGGCATGCAGAACTACGTGATCGGGAAATACATCAAAAACTTCGATTTGATTTGGTCGAACATATTTGGGAACGCTTTGGAGACAACAACAATGAAAATTAAGCTGTAACGATTGGATATTTCTTATTAGTATTTAATTACTTTGTTTTCCCATTGTATCATGCAACTTTAATTATAATTTGTATGATTTTATGTTGATTTAATTCAATAAAATCTATATTGTTACATCGATATTTTGAATTACTTATAAATATTTATGAATAATATTTTTTCAAAGATAAAATTTAAAAAGATATGAATTATTATTTGGACATATTATATTTGTTCTATAAATATTTATGTTTTAAAATGATATATTTATTTTTGAAAATAAATGTATATTCGAAAAGAAAAAATATTTAGTTGTGGATCCATGCTATAAAGCTTTTATGAGTTTATGTATAGTGGAGAATATGTTTATAAAGAAAAGGTTTATAAGCTGATGACGTGACATGACGTGGCAGTGAGAATAAACCTTTTCACAGATCCATGACTGTGGATGCCCTTATCCTCAATGTCGTTACTAGGTCCGAAAGTTATAATTTGAAACTAAGGGTGAGTAATCGGTTATGTTGGGTTGTTATCGGATTGGTATAATAACAATACGATGTGATAAGTATGAATACAAATATAATATGATAAACTTATCGTGGCTAATATTAAAACTCGAACATGACACGATAAAAACACGACACATAAGCACGATAAGTAAAAAAATATGATTTATTTAGTTAGACACGTTAAACCCGTTAAGCCCAATAAATATTAGTATAAAATATATAATTTTGATTTTTTAATACATATTTTGAAAATTTATCATTATAAATAGTCAAGTAGTTTAAAAGTCATAAATGTTTAAATGATAAAATTATGAAATAATCATGATAATAATTTGAAAAAAGTGAACAAACCATAGTAAATTTTAAAAAATATATTTTAAAAATATATATATTTTAATTATCATGTCTTATCGTGCTTATCAAGTCAGCCAGGTAACAACCAATTTTTTATGGTGTCTTATCGTGTTGGCCCTATACAATTGAACCCGATAAGCCTCAGCCCAAACCCTATAATTTGGTGCTGTGTTTGTATCGGTCAATCGTGTCGTGCCTCAAATTGTCACCCCTATTCAAAACCTGTTTATCCATCCGTTCTGACATGAAAAGTATCAAATCCGACCCAACCCGTTAATATATTTGGGCTAAAATAGTGAACCGTTTCAATAAAAAAATGTTAACGGGGTCGAGTTGGGTTAACATGGGTCGGACTTGTTATCAATTTTGACGCGATAGTTTTTGCTCTATAAATTTATGAATTTTTTGGGAGGAAAAATCCGTGTTAAGAGAGGTCGACCCCTTTAACCCGACTCAATTCAATATAACTAATTTCGACCAGTTTGATATTCAAGTTCTAATGAGTTTCAACCCGTTATATGTTCCAACCTGACCCAACTCTCCCAATTGTCGGGGCTAGTTGCAACACCAAAACAGTGAGATAGAGTATACATGGAAATCGATCCCAATTAATTCACAAGAAACTAATTTAAACCGATTTCACTTTCTCCATATATATCAACTTCAAAATGAACAAATTAAAGAATTTACGTTAAATTCAAGAATCAAGTAAAAAATCATTTTTATTACACTTGAATGGAATATATGTATCCTATGTTATGATCATTGATCAGCTAGAAAATTAATTGACAGTGAAAAAAATTGTGTTAAACCCATATCCACAATATTGATATTAGAAGCAATGTGCTCCATATTGATGATCTAACTATACCCGCTGCACGGTTAGAAGAGATGTCAGACTCGGAGAAAGCTTCAAAGCTAAAATTTGGGTTTGAACCATAAAGTGCTTGAATTCCCTTTATATCATCAACCTTCAAATCAACCTTCTTACTTCTAGGTTTCAAACTAGGATACATTACGGATTGTTTAACAGGACTATGTGCTAACCCTAAAACATGCCCGATCTCGTGCGTAACCACGGATTCCAAATCAATCGCCACCTTTGATTTCTCCGATTGAAAATCCACCGCCCACGTTTCATCCGCATCAAGATGGAACCTCCCGCTCTCCGGCGAAAATGCATGCGCTAAAACCCCGAGAACCCCGTCAAACGGCTCTCCATCGTCGTGATCGCCGCTGTAAAACCCTATTTTGATGTCAGCGAATCCATAGTCATCGGTCTCAGTGAAGTTCACCGGAATAACGGCCGACCAACGAGAAAACCCACGTTCAAAAACAAGTCTTATGTCCGAAATGTTTAAGGAAACAATCATTTTTACAGGCGAGAACGCATAAGTTAGGGTTATGGGTATACTACGTGCCCATCTTGGCTTACCCGTGAAGTACTTGAAATGCTTGATTACATGCAAAGTTGATGATGGTAGCTTGTCACGCACGCCACATCTAGGCAACATTATCTGAGACAGTGTATCGGAGTCCAGTTCTCCGGTGACCGAGAGACCGAGGTTGGACTGATATCGATTTATCGCATGCTCGAAATGCACATCGAATTTATCAGTGAAATTTGAATTTATGTTTGAAACCTTAAGATACCCGAAACGATGCATGTACTTCTTGAGCTCCGACATGCCGTTGATGTGGCTGCCTCTCGTGGCGTGTAAGAATCTCGCGTACTCTTGCCATGTGGAATTATGTTCTTTTTCGATCGGCTTGGACATTGGAGTTGTTCTGGCGGGAAGGCATGTGGGAGAGAAGAGGAGGAGAAGGAAGAATGAACTAAGGAAGGAGAACATGGTGATTTGGCTGAGCAGGGGAAGAATGAGGTGAAGATTTGCTTTAAGAGCAAGTGATATATTTTAATTAAAATATATTGTTGAGAATATTGAGATATATATTCTCTTTGTTCTGGGCAAAGAGTCCCGTTTGAAAGTTAATTTTTTTTAAAAAAATAATACTTTTAGAAGTTCATTAGTAATAAAATTATGACATTTTTATACCTTAATTTTTGAAAGTGGACTCTTTAATTGAAAAACTGTAAAATAAAATAGTGAACTTTTTGCTCGGAACAAAGTGAGTAATAATTATTAGAGATATTAAAAGTATAGTTATGGCATAATAATACTAAGACTAATTTGGATTGACAACAGATAAATGGAAGTTGGGATGATATTTCCTCCGTAACTAATTAACTTTTTGAAATCTATATTTTTGATTGAGCATGATATTTTTGCTATATACTATCATTTACGTTTAGTCTTTTTGTGAAAACGTTGATCTTAATTCGTAAGACGAAACTACACTCTCTTACAGCACATTTCACTATCACATAATGGGTAAGATTAGGAGGATTCGTTTTATAAAAAATATCCGTAAAACCATTATTTCTAAGTTTTTACCATTATTTACATTCAATGTAGTCAGAGGTTGTCTATGCTCAGCATAGTTTGTGTGTGTTAGTTGTTGGTGTGTCTAGATCAAGCAAGGAGAGGGGTCAGAAGTGATGAGAGAGAGAGACGTTGATTTTGTTTCATTTTCAAGCTAGTCAAGATGGTTTAGCTAACGGTTTCAACTTTTGAAGCAAGTTTGTTCCAACTTCTATTTTCATTATCATTGCCTCTCTCTCTCTCTCTCTCTCTCTCTCTCTCTAGCTAGACGTGAGCAAGACTCAATGGGTGAAGACCCATTTTGAGATAGTCCACCAAAGGGGCGTGTGAAAGACTCAAATATAAAGTTCTCATATTCAACTTCAGATAAAGTACTCGTTGAATATTAGAATATATTCCCTTTGTTCTAAATGGAGTGGTACGTTCACTTTAATTGATTTTTTAAAATTACTAAAATTACTAAAATACGTAAATTATTGTTTTGTAAAAATTGCAATATTGTTTTGAAAGTCAATTATGAACTACAGCATTTATTGTCTACCTAGGTAAGTTTGTCAATACCTAGGTAAGTTTGTCAAGAACTAGGGAGCTATGTCCCGTACCTTTAAGAAATGTGTAACACTGCTCGGCTATAAATACCGAGCAGTGTGTAGTTATATTTTACAGACGAATCATACTCTGAATAAATCTATCTCTCTCTTTCTCTCATACACTCTTTATTCTAATTTGTGGTTACTTTATAACATGTTATCAGCACGATTGTTCTACTGTTAACAATCCCAAACGGTAAAATTTTCTACCGATATATTCTTTATTTTATATCTCTGGTTTACTTCAATATATATCATATATCACCATTATTAAGAAAAGGTTGGCTGAGCCACCGTCGATAATATATGGTGAGATGACGAAATAATAATTTATTATTTAACGCATAATATATATGTTCGTTAATGCTTATGCGGAAATAAAACTGAATATTTATAAATAACATATATTTCAATTCTATATATGAATAACTTTATATATATATATATATATATATATATATATATATATATATATATATATATATATATAATGACTTTCAAACACCCACGCGCGTGGCGTGAATATATATGTATGTTATATAACAGCTGTATAAAGTTGACTGAAAAATATTTATGCAGAGTTATTTTATTTATGATCAATTTATTGCTCATAATAAGATTTAGATTTATTCATAATATAAATGCGATTCTATTAAATTAATTTTTTTACATTTTTACCCCTCTCTTCTAATGGCTAGTTTACTGATTTTTATTTCTCTACTCCAACAGTAATAAACGGCTAGTTAACGGTCATAAACGATCTTTTTTTTCCTCCATATATACAACAACATCTTAATAGATTACTCATATTTTTACTACCTCCTTACAAACTCTCAATACCATATATTAATTCTTTTACAAAATGTTTCCTCAAATGTTGATGATTATAATCATACTTGTTATTGTGTACACCGCATTGATTTTTGTTGCTGAATACCCTCCAAATGATTTTCAGATTTTTATTACATATATTTGTATCATGTATGTCCTGTTAGCAGCTACAATAGCTTTCAACATACATTTTAACATGTACTGATTATCATATGAATGAAATTTTCATGTCATAATTTTATTAATATATATGTTTCATTTTTATAGTTTTTTCTTCACAAATGGCAAACATCGCTAAGCTCGAATTTGAAAATTTGGACATAAGCTGGGAAAAATTATATGTCTTGGAAAATAGATGTCGAAACCCACGACCGCCGAAGCCTCGAAAATACTATCCAACAAAGTAATAATGAATGGATAAGTAATCAACAGGGCTCGAGCCATGATTTTCCCTACGACACACGTCCACGAAGACCTAAAGATGGAGTACCTCACGTTTAATGATCCACTCGTTTTTTGAGAAAGTTTGAACGAAAGATATGACCATTTGAAAACGGTCATTCTCCCAAAAGCACACTATGATTGGATTCATATCTGCCTACAAGATTTTAAAACCATCAATGAATATAGTTCTATGATGTATAAAATAACCTCACAGTTTAAATTATGTGGGAAAGCCATCACTGAATATGATATGTTGGAGAAGACATTCTCCACATTTCATGCCTCGAATATGCTCCTGCAGCAGCAATATCGAGAAAAGGGTTTTAAAAGGTACTCCGAATTGATCTCTTGTCTTCTTATAGCTAAACAGAATAATGAGATTCTAATGAAGAATCATGAATCTCGTCAAACTAGTTCAGCCCCATTCCCTGAAGTGAATGGGACTATGTATGAGGAAGGCCAAGAGCGTGGGCGTGGTAGTGGTCGTGGTTGAGGCGAAGGAAATCATGGACAAGGTCGGGGTCGTGGTCGAAATCAAGGCCGAGGAAGAGGCCGTGGAAGAAATAACTATACATCATCATCATCATCATCCATATAATGGTAATTCATCTCGCCACCTGAAGTGGAACAGAGATGATGATAGAAACAACTCTTCGAGTAGGCAAAATGTGCGTCAAAACAATGAAGAAAGTTCATGTTTTAGGTGTGGCATGACAGGCCACTGGGCATGCACATGCCGAACGGTGAAACATCTAGTTGATCTCTATGAGAGATCACAAAAAGGAAAGAATGTAAAGATAAATTTCTTTGAAAATGATCCTGAAGATCTTCATTTTGATTTTGGTGATATAGCCAACGTCAACATGACCAATACCATTAGTGATGATATTGGTCATGAACAATAAATTTACATAGGAATGAAGCTATTGTCCGAGTTTGAAATAAAAGCTGTGGAAAAAGTAACATGATGTTATGTAGGAATATTGTTTGTTTTTCCTATGTATACTAACATGTTCACAATAAAGTTTATATATGTATTTTGCATTCAATATGTTATCATATTTAATAATCTTATTTTGCTTTCTCTCATATTGAAATAGATCACAAATATGTTTGAATCCAAAATCCAAGGAGGAGATTTATGTCTTGCAGACAGCGCTGCTACACATACCATACCTAAAGATAAGAAATATTTTACTTATCTCAAAATTGATAAGGCTAATGTCAACACTATATCTGGTAATGTCAAAATAATTGAAGGATTTGGCAAAGCAATTTTCCTAATGCCTGGAGGCACGAAATTTATGATAAATAATGCATTGTTCTCTCCGAAGTCTCAAAGAAACTTGTTAAGTTTCAAAGACATTCATCTGAATGGATATCATATTGAGACTATTAATAAGGGAAATTATGAATATCTTTGCATTACCTTAAACACTTCCGGAAGCAAGTGTATATTGGAAAAATTGTCATCTCTATATTCTGGATTGTATAGTACAATCATAAGAATATTTGAATCATATTCTACAGTAAACCTGAAGTTTACTGAAACATTAAAGCTTGGCATGATCGATTGGTGCATCCAGGATCAATAATGATGCGAATAATTATTGAGAATTCTAGTGGTCATCCATTGAAAAACTAGAAGATTTTTCAATATAATGAACTCCATTGTGATGCTTGTTCTCAAGGAAAGTTGATAATTAGACCATCACCAAGTAAAGCTGGATATGAATCACCATCGTTTTTGGAACGAATTCAAGGTGATATATGTGGACCTATCCATCCACCAAGTGAACCATTCCAATACTTTATGGTATTAATTGATGCTTCTAGCAAATGGTCGCACGTATGTCTATTATCAACTCGTAATATGACATTTGCCAAATTCCTTGCACAAATAATCAAACTGAGAGCACAATTCCCAGATTATATGATCAAGAAAGTTAGACGTGATAATGCTGGTGAATTTACATCTCAAGCATTCAATGATTATTGTATGGCAATAGGGATTGATGTTGAACATCAGTAGCTCATGTTCATACACAAAATGGTTTGGCTGAATCGTTGATCAAACATATTCAACTTATTGCCAGACCATTAATGATGAGAACAAAGCTCCCTACTTCTGTATGGGGTCATGTTGTTTTTCATGCAGCTGCACTGATTCGCCTCAGGCCAAGTGTATATCACATGTACTCCCCAATACAGTTGGCATTCCGGCGAGAGCCGAATCTATCCCATCTAAGAGTTTTTGGTTGTGCGGTATATGTACCAATTGCTCCACCACAACGCACAAAGATGGGACCACAAAGGAGATTGGGAGTATATGTTGGGTATGAATCCCCTTCTATAATAAAATATCTTGAACCAAAAACGGGTGGCGTTTTTACGCACGCGATTGTCATTTTAACGAAGACAAGTTTCCACCTTTAGGTGAAGAGGGAAAACAAGTGGGAAGAGAGATCAAATGGTGCACATCATTGTTGCTACACCTTGACCCTCCCACAAAGCAACGTGAACTGGAAGTTCAAAAGATCATACATTTACAAAATATAGTAAATCAAGTGTCAGATGCATTTATAGACACAAAGAGAGTGACAAAGTCACATGTAGCTGCTATAAATGCCCCTCCCCGAATTGAAATACCAAAAAAGCTACCAAATGATAAAATGACAAATGAATCTAAGACACGCCTGAAGCGTGGACGACCTATTGGTTCAAAGGATAAAAATCCTCGCAAAAAGAAAGTGATTGAAAATCCCCAATCACATGAAAGTGTTCCAGAAGAAACACAAAATCGTGAAATTGTTCCAGAAGAAACACACGATCATGCAAATCAAGTAAGCCATGCATGCAACGATAACCATGAGATTTCCATTAATTACATGTGTAATGGAAAAATATGGAACCGAGATGAAATGGAGAATATTGATGATATATTCTCTTATTCGGTATCCCGAAATTAATAGCGGAATTTGAAGATCCGACCCAAAATCTGTATTTGAATGTCAAAAGAGGCATGACAAGATCAAACGGATAGATGCCATGAAGGCTAAATTAAATTCGTTGAATAAACGAAAAGTATTTGGATCTATCGTTCTCACACCTGAAGCTGTGAAACCCATTGGATAAAGATGGATTTTTGTTCGAAAGCAAAATGTGAAAAATGAGATTGTGAGATACAAGGCTCGCCTTGTTGCACAAGGTTTTTCCCAAAAGCCATGAGATTGATTATGAAGAAACGTGTTCTCCTGTAATGGATGCTATTACGTTCAGATATCTAATCAGCTTATCGATTTCGAAAAATCTAGATATGCATCTTATGGATGTTGTAACGACTTATTTATATGGGTCATTAGATGCCGATATTTATATGTGAATTCCTGATGGAATCAAGGTGCTTGAAGCACTGAGCTCAAAGCCCAAAGAATTATGTGCAATTAAACTACAATGATCACTGTATGGATTAAAGCAATCCGGTCGCATGTGGTATAATTGTTTAAGTGAGCATTTAGTGAAAGACGGATATGTGAATGATCAATTATGTCCGTGTGTCTTTATAAAGAATACGACAGTTGGATTTGCAATTATCGCTGTCTATGTAGATGATCTGAATATCATTGAAACTCCTAAAGAAATCCAAGAAGCAGTTGATTACCTAAAGGGAAAATTTGAAATGAAAGATCTTAGACAGACCAAATACTGTCTTGGTTTACAAATAGAACACTTGCATAGTGAAAAATTTGTACACCAATCAAATTACACAAAAAGGGTTTTGAAGCGCTTTTATATGGATAAGCCAAACTCTCTCACTAGCCCCATGATTAATAGATCACTGAATGTTGAAAAAGATCTATTTCGTTCTTGTGAAGAGAATGAAGAGATACTTTGTCCTGAAGTACCATACTTAAGTGCTAGTGGAGCTCTCATGTACCTTGCTAATTGTACCAGACCAGATATAGCATTTGCTACAAATCTATTGGCAAGATATAGTTCATCTCCATCACGGAGATTAACCTTTGGAATGGTATCAAGCACATATTTCGTTATCTTCAGGGGACGATTGATTTGAGATTATTTTATCCCAAAGGATCAAAGGATGAAATAATTTTTTCAGAATCACGGGTTATTTGTCCGATCCTCATTAGACCGGATCACGGACCCGACTATGTCTTCACGATGGGTGGTACTGCAATTTCCTGGCGTTCTCAAAAGCAAACGCTAGTTGCTACATCGTCAAATCATGCTGAGATGATCGCACTTCATGAAGCCAGTCGAGAGTGTGTATAGCTTCAATTTCTGACTCAACATATTCAAAATGCCAGTGGACTACTTGTCAACAGAGACCCGACAATATTATTTGAAGACAATGTCGCATGTGTCGCCCAAAGTAAAGAGGGATACGTCAAAAGTGACAGATTTAAACAGATTTATACACTCAGGAACTTGAAAAGAAGAAAGAAGTCAGCATCCAATATGTTCGATCAAGTGATAATGCTGCAGATTTATTTACGAAGGCACTTCCCACTACAAACTTCAGAAAGCATGTTCACAATATTTGGATGCGAAACCTATGAGATTTACAAAAGGTGATTTCTCTTTACCTTTGTTAGTTCAATGTGGAGCATATATGGTTGTACTATTTTTCCCTTAATCATGGTTTTTTTCTACTGGGTTTTCCATGAAAAGGTTTTTAACGAGACAGCACATGCACACAATTTAGATTTAAGTTGTGTACGTTTTTTTTTCTTATGTCCGATTTTTTTTCCAACTGGGTTTTTTGACTTAAAGGTTTTTAACGAGACAAATTTAGCCAACTTACAATGCTATGTTCAATGGGGAGTGTTATGAAAGTCAATTATGAACTACATCATTTATTGCCTACCTAGGTAAGTTTGTCAAGAGCTAGGGAGCTATGTCCCGTAGCTTTAAGAAATGTGTAACACTGCTCGGCTATAAATACCGAGCAATGTGTAGTTATATTTTACAGACGAATCATACTTTGAATAAATCTCTCTCCCTCTTTTTCTCTCATACACTCTTTATTCTAATTTGTGGTTACTTTATAACAAATATAAATTAATACGGAGTAATATGTAACGTGTATGGTATATTTAAAAATGGTATCCTGCCCTCAAATTATTATCCCAATTGACTTTTATTTTGGGTCAAAGAATATGTTTTCAAGTTCCAATTAGATGTATACCTTTTTTTAAAAAAATCATTAAATGAGTATTTTATTCTTTTCAAAAGGGGCAATAGTATGATCATGAATGTCCAAAGATTTCAAAATTAGTCACATATTATTACAAGACGCTCAAACTGCAACAGTCAATCTAAAAGGTGTGTTATGAAAATACTTGCAGTTGCAGGGTTCAATTGAAATAGCTTAAAGCCTTACACCGAAGGTCGATAAGTTAAGATTTTATTTAAAACGATCAAATTATTCTTACGATAGAAAATTACATAGTTGTGATTTAAATGTGAGTCAAAATTATAATATAGTGCAACGTTTTTGTATATTAAAAAAGGATCAAGATTACTAAAATTATTGTATTTAATGAAAATATGTCACTTTCTAATAAAAATTGCTATTAGCACTCCATACTTTAACTCATACCCTATTGTTTTAGTTTAATTGATTCAAACGTTTGTTTTAACTTAAAAACCAAGTACTAATGGCAATTTCCTCTTTCAAAGCTAAAGAGGTCACATGACCAGTATAGGCTTCACTAATTCTAGCCCAAAAATATATATTGAGAGTCAGCTGTGGGATTTTATAGGCTTATGACATTGCAAGTAAAGGGAACAATGGGCTTAGACCCATATTTTTTAGGAGAAATTGTTTATTGGTTCCTTTTCCTAAACATTTTTGGAATAATTATTGGTGGATATATTTTTTGAAATTATAATAATTCAAGTATCATGTTTTTTTAAATCGTATAAATCCATTTTTGTTATTTTCTTCCTTTAATGCCCTTCCTCTTACTGTCCTTTCTTCTCCAAAATCCCATAACCATTCCTGATTTCATTTTTCATTTGAAGCTCTTTCTTCCTAAAATCATATATGTTTATTTGTCCATAAGGAAGAGGATTGGGCTAAGCATCTGTTTATATCTTCGTTGTAATTTTGTAAAGTGTTCATTCCATTCCACACTTTTTAATTTCATATGGAGCAGACCTAGAACATTTATGTTCTTTCTCCGTTGTAATTTTGTAATTCAAAGTGCTCGGTTTGTACTAGTATCACAAGGAATGAAATCACATGGAATGGAATGGAATCACATGTGAGTAGAAGCCGAAGAAATCACTTGCAAGCAAATCCAATTTGGGCATCGTTATCTATGATGTGTGTGTCTAATTTTGCCTTGGTGTTTTTAATTAGACATCGTATCTTACAATTCAGCGTCATTGTAATTTAATTAGGCAAAGAATTTTTCTATTCTGCCTCGGTCTAAAATTACACGCATTTAATGATTTAAAAATTAAACATCGGTTCTTCCAATCATACCTCAGTGTTAATTAATTAGGCATCGTTCCTTACAATCATGCCTCAGTTTTAGTTTATTCGTCATCGTTATTTGCAATTCTATCTCGGTATTACTTAATTAAGCATACTTCCTTCAAATCATGCCTCGATATATAAATAATGAGGCATCAATGCTTCCAATCGTGCCTTGGTGGTAATTAGGATTCGTTCCTTACAATCATGCATCGGTCTTACTAATTAGGCGTCGTTTCTTTAATATGGTGACATACTTCAATTTATTTTTCCAATCCTACTTCAGTATTACTTGATTAGGCATCGTTCCTTCATATCTTGCCTCGGTGGTACTTAAGTAGGCATTGTTCCATCAAATTCTGCCTCGGTATAGAATTAAATAATAATTTGGTCCCTAGACATGTCGAAAATCAATGTTTTGGTCCTCGGACAAAAAAACAATAGAATTTGGTCCATGGACATGTATTTTTGGACCAATTTGCCCCCTCCCAGGGACCAAATTCTAACGGTGGGAGGGGGCAAATTAATCCAAAAATACATCTCCAGGGACCAAATTCTATTGTTTTTTTGTCCGGAGACCAAAACATTGATTTTCGACATGTCTAGGGACCAAACATTATATTAATCCTATAAATAATTAGGCATCTTTTTTTAAAAAAATTATGCCTCACTATCAGTTAATTAGGTATTGTTTCTTAAAATCATGTTTGAAATTGATGAACGACGCCCAAAGATTTTGAATGTCACCCAAAAAAATTGAGCGACGCCCAAATTTTGGGCAGTCGCTTTTGCATAGCGACGCCCAAAAATTTGACCGACCCTAAAAAAATTACCGACACCCCAAAAATTTTGAGCAGCGCCCAATTTTATTTCAATCATGCATCGCGATACAGGAAGTGATGCTTACCACGCACATATTCGATTCATTTAGGATACATTCGTCATTTCAAATCAAAAATGTCATTTTACAATTGAAACAACATAATGAAAAGTTTTAAAAAATACCTGCCTGAATACAAATATCCAATCATGAAAGTTGAAACAGACGTAGCATTCGTGTCTAAAAAACTTTACTCCTTTCTAAGGGCAACGCACATAATCATTTTTTTCAATCTGTTATTTAAAACAATAATATTTATAATATATATATATATAATTTCAAACAAACAAATGAATTATTCGAATAACAGTATTTACACTTTAAAAAACGAGGAAAAAACAATTGTGTTCCGATGACTGACAAATGGTTGCAAAAAATAATCTGGCATCATCCCTTTATTTAGATATTTTGTTAATTTTTCGGTTGTAGTTTTTATTTATTTTTAAATGATTGAATAGAAAAATAAGAGAAAAATAGTAAAACCAATGAGAAGAAAGCGTAATTTATAATGATTGAATGAAAAATATTTCACAATTTACATTTATTATTTATTTTCTTAATGTTTTAAAAGTAATAATTTAGTTTTATCCATTTTTGACATTTTCGAAATTAATTTTTTTAATAAAAAAAGAATACATATTTTTATTTATAAATATAGACTTAATTTGCCTCATTTGGACATCAAATTAATTTTGAAGATAAATATAGTGATATATGTAAAAATATTAGAGTTTGTATCTTAGAAGAGTTTTTTGGTTATCAAATAAATTTTATTTTAATTTTAATGGTTTGTTTTTTACTAGTATTTGATATTTAATTTAGAATTTTTTTGGTTTTGATTTGATATTTAAAAGTAGTACTCCATTTCCTTTCTGTTGTTTTGATTGGGAGTGACGTGATAGATTAAATAAGACTACAAGGTCAGATAGGCCTGCAAAGGGAAGGGCCCAATTCTGTGTCCTATTAGATGGGTAGTAACTGTGTGGGCCTTGTCTTCCATTAATTGAGTTTTCAGCATTTTGTGATCTTAAGCTCAACGGTCATCAGATAGGCCTGCGAAGTCAATAGAAAATCGTACTCCCCACGTTTCCGGGTAAAGTATCCTATCTACATGTTTAGGTTGAATCAATTATTAAAAAATTAGATTCCATCCGTTTTAAAATTATTATCTTTTTTTTATCGTCTATTTTTAAATAATTGATTTTTTTCTTTAAATTTTTATCTAATAAAACATTTTTATTATTTTATTTTTACTTTTTATACATATTTTAATTATAGTCACATACTCGAAGATATTAAAAAAAATCGCACATTTCACCAATAGTTATAATACAGTTAATTATTTTTTCTTAAACATTGTACCATATCACATAGAAAAATATTTTAAAAACGAAGGAAGTGTTTATTGTCTTTATAACATTTGAATTTTACCTTTACATTTGCTATTAATAAACTAATTATGCTAAAAAAAATTATAATTATGACAAATTCTAATACTAATTATATATCTCATAATAATTAGACTTTTCAAAAATAACATATTTGTATATCGATCAAGAAATACCATTTTTGCATGGTGAAAATATATCTTTTTTTTAGTTTCTCAAACTCGGCCTTTCATTTAATTTAGGCTTGTCCATATAAATAAATAAAAATCACTATAAAAGGCAAGTCAATAGAGAATATTTGTGTTTTTTTTTTAAAAGAAAGAGAATCGGGTAAATGATAAAGTACGGGGCTATGATATCTTCACTTTATTAATCAATCAAGAAGCACCATTGCGGCGTAATGAATTTTGTTCGTCTGTCACAAGGAGTTTCTCTGCTCATTGGGTCCGATGCTAAGTCACTCGTTTAAAGAAACCAGTTATTTAACACGTCTTTCGTACCGGTATAATGCATATATATATATATATATATATATATATATATATATATATATATATATATATATATATATATATATATAATTTGAGGACGTTATAATTATATTATTAATCTTTTTTATGGTTATAATATTATTATTTTTCTATTGTTATTAATATTAAACCGTTTTTTACCTAAATATTTTTAAAATTAACATAAGTTTCTAAGTAACGTGAAATACATATTCTATACTTTTAAAATTAATATCTAACTTGATAATAATATTAGAAGTCTTTTTGTTAAAAAAATTTAAAATCATAATTCATTTTTAAACAAAATGAGATACTTATTTTCTATTTCTATTGGTAATGAAAGTTTAAATCTTTTATCTAAAAACTTTTAAAACCAACATCACATTCTAACCATGTGGTATACATATTTTCTATTAGTAATAATAGTGGTAGATAAAATACTTTTTAACCAACCTTCATTTCTAAACAATACGAGATACATATTTTCTATTGATAATAACATAAAAATGTCTTTATCTAATAAATTTTATAACCAATACTCATTTTTAAATAATGTGAGATACATTTGTTTGTAATCAATGTAAGATCCATCATCTAAAAAGTTTTTAAACCAATATCATTTTTTAACCAATGTAAAATACTTCTCTTCTATTGTTAATATTAATAGACTTTTAAAATCAACATCACTTTCTAACCAATGTGAGATACATATCCTAATTTGGTAATAATAGTAGAAGTATTTTATCTTAAAAAATTATAGCCAACATCTATTTTGTAAATAGTGTGGGATACTTCTCTTATATTATATTGATGATAAAACTAAAAGTCTTTTATCTAAAGACTTTTTAAATCAACGTCATTTTTTAACTGATGTAGGATATCTCTTCTATTAGTAATAATAGTAAAAGTCTTTTATCTAAAATTAAAATCAACATCACTTTCTAACCTCTTTAATATAAGATTTTTAAAACAAACATTTTTTTCTAAATAATATAAGATACATCTATTTTATGGTGATAAAAGTAGAAAGCTTTTATCAAAATACTTTCAAAACTAACATCAATGTATAACCAATGTAAGATACATCTTTTCTATTGATAATATTAGTAGAGATGTATTTCATATTGGTTATAACTTGATTTTGGTTTTAAAAGTCATTAGATATAAAATCTAACATTTTATTACTAATAGAAACATATTGTAAAGACTAAATTGTCCATATATATCTAAACATTAATGAGGTGTCTTGATATTTTTGTCCAAAAAGTCAAACATGAGTTACAGAATCAATAAATATAGATAGAATTAGAAAAAAAAAAGAAAAAAAATTCTTGAAAATTACAAAGTATCACCTATTTTGGAACAAAAAAACTCTTTTAAAACGTCATATATTTTGGGACAGAGAGAGTATTACATTAAAAAAATTAGAAATTACAATTATCATTTATACGTTTTCATACGTTGAAAACGCGTAATTACATTATCATCACTAACATTCATTAACATGTCTTTTTCGAGATAACATAAAAGAGAATCATTTAAAAATTGATCGTACATTCGATTTCGTAAATCCGTCTTGACAATATTCATTACATCGAATTTGGGAGGGGTCAAATGAAATTTTTTGGAGGGGTCCAATTGTCAAATATCACAAACCTACCCCTAATTGTTTTTTTTCTTGGGCGGTGTCCATGTACACCCCTACTACTCATGTGGATCCGCCACTAATAGTCTTTTATATAAAAACTTTTGAAATCAACATTTATTTCTAAAAAATGTGGGATACATCTCTTCTATTGGTTATAACATAAAAATAATAATAGTATTAGTATTTTATTTAAAGAGTTTTGAAACCAACATCTCTTTCTAAACAATATGTGATACTTTTGTATTGATAATAAAATGAAAATTCTTTTATCTAAAGACTTTTATAACCAATATATGTTTCTAAATAATGTAGATCTCTTTGTAACCAATGTGATATATATTATCTAAAAATATTTTAAACCAATATCACGTTCCTAACCAGTGTGAAATACATATTTTTTCTATTAGTATTAAGTATTTTATAAAAATACTTTTAATATCTATATCACTTTCTAACCAATGTGGAACACATCTCATCATTTGGTAATAGTAGTAGAAGTTTTTTATCTAAAAAATTTAAAACCAGCATCTCTTTCTAAATAATGAGATACATATTCTCTCTTCTTTTTTCTTGATGATAAAAATAAAAGTCTTTTTATTTAAAGTCTTTTAAAATAAACATCACTTTTTAACCAATGTAAGATTTATCTCTTTTATTGGTAATAATAGTAATTTAAAACCAACATCAATTTATAATAAATGTGTGAGATATATTCTATTACTAATAATAGTAAAAGTCTTTTATATAATCTAAAATAATTTTAAATCAACACCATTTTTTAACTAATGTGAGATATACATCTTCTATTGGTAATAATGGTAGAAATCTTTTATAAAAAACTTTGAAAACCAACATCACTTTCTAACCAATGTATGATACATATATATTCTATTGGTAATTAATAATAGTATTTTTAAAATAATATCAATTTCTAACAAATGTGTAATACATCTCTTTTATTGGTAATAATAGTAAAATATTTTGTAACCAATATAAGATACATCTCTTGTAAAAGTTAAATTAAGTCTTTAGTCTAAAGATTTTAAAATATGACATTTTCTTTTTAAATAATGTGCTATCATCTCTTTTATTAGTAATAATATAAAATAATTTAAAATTAAAATCATTTTCTAATCAATGTGAGATATACATCATCTATTGGTAATAATGGTTGAATTCTTTTATCAAATGACTTTAAAAACCAACATCACTTTTCTAATCAATGTGAGATATATCTCTTTTATTGGTATTTAATAATAATATTTTTTAAACCCAACATCAATTTCTAACTAATGTGAGATACATCTCTTCTATTGTTGAAAAATTAGTGTTTTTAGTGAAAGAAGTTATGCAAATTGAGACACGAATTTCTTTACGTGTTATTTGTTTGTTGGAGAAGGTAATTACGCAAATATGTTCTACTCGATGAGAGTATCGAAATGATACTTGTTAAAAAAAAAAACTAGTGTTTTTAGTGAAAGAAATTGTGCAACTTGAGGCACAAATTTCTTTATGTGTCATTTGTTTATTGGCGAAGGTAATTACATAAATATGTTCTACTCGATGAGAGCATCGAAATTATATACTCCCTCCGTCCCTAAATAATCATCCTAGTTGACCCGTCGAACAATTTAAGAAAAAACAATTGACTTGATTATTTATATTGATTTAATGTGTAGTTTTCTTTAAAACACATATGTATGTGACCCATAATTAAAGTAGAGTGAAAAAGTAAGGGTAAAGTGGTAAAAGTGATGTTCTAAAAAGGTAAGTTTCAAACTAGACAATTATTTTGGGATGACGAAAAAGGAAAGGGGACGATAATTTAGGGACGAATGGAGTATTTATTTGTCCAAATCAAGTTTTAGATGAATAAGATATGAAAACTTCAAGTATAATACTTGTTAAAAAATTAGTATTTTTAGTGAGAAAAAAAATGTGCAACTTGAGGCAAGAATTTCTTTCATGTGTCATTTGTTCGTTGCCAAAAGTAATTGTGAGCTACTTGGTAAGAGTATCGAAATGATATATTTATTTGTCCAAATCAAGTTTTGGATGAATAAGATATCAAGACTTAAAGTATGATGTTAGAAATGAGTCATTAGAAGTAATGTCTCACCTTGAAGAGTTTTATCACACATTAGTTAGAAATAATGTTAACACTAAAAGTTTTTAAATATAAGTTTTCTACTATTGACAATAGAAGAAGTTATTTATATTAATACTAATACATATTATCATATTGATTATTATTATGTATTATTATTAGTTAATGGCTAGAAACTAAAAGTTTTTAAAGCCTACATATTGATGTTTTACAATGAAGATTTATCAAAAGGGAGTGATGTGACAAAACTATAGCACTCCTCACCAACATTATATATATTTACACATGATAAAAGTCAAAAAACACACATGATAAAAGTCAAAAAAAAAAATGAAACACTATATATTGCGCTACAGCAGATCATGTTCTTTACTTTTTATTTTAGGTTTTTTATTATGTAGTAGTAAAAGGTAGGGTGTGACATGGTGATGATTCAGATGATAAAGCCCTTGGGGCCTATTGGCTTATGGTCGAGGATAGGGGTGGCAATCTGATCTAAAACTTGAAAACCCATCCAACCCAATCTCATTATTAACTAACCTAATTCAACTCATTAACATATATGGGTAAATATGGGTTATCCGTATTTACCCAATAAACTTGACAAGTTAAGAGGGATTCAAAAATATAAACTGAATAACCTGATAAACTGATACCTCTCCCTTTCCAGTTTCCAAGCCCTTCGTCATTCTCGATCTCTCTCTCTCTCTCTCTCCCTCTTCCTCTTCTCTGAAACCCATGACAACACTTTATCACGCGTTTCTTTCCCCCTTTCGAACCCTTAATACATTCCCCCGTGGAGAGTCTCCCTATTTATAGGACAACTAATTACGCACTATCGAAAAATTGCAGAAATCATTTTGAAAAGATTCACAGCTTTAAGGTCAGATCTCGTATCTATTCTCGTTTCTAGCTTTGATTTATTGAGGTTTTAGGAATATTTTACGGATTTTGAGATATGAGTTTGCTGGTAATTTATTATTGATTTTGGGTTGCTTCTGGTCTGTTATTGAATTGTGTTTATGTGGGTTTTGTTGTTTGTTTCAAATTTATGGTAATCATTTCATTACTGTAAGTCTGTAACAAGAGAGGAAGGGAGAACTGGAATTAGTTGTCTGAAATTCAATCAATTGACTCGTATCTATTCTCATTTCATTTCTTTTTCTTGTATGGATTTTTGGGGCATCTGTTGAGGTGGAGAAAGCTATTGAGTTTTATCAATATGGGCAGCCTTTTCTTATCATTATCAAGATCTCCATACAATTTGATTCGAAAACCGAAAGCCAATGGTCCAATAAGTGAAAGACTTGATTTGATTTGATTACAAAATTATCTCCATATCTTTTGTACTTATCACTAATTATTCAATTTCCTTTGATTTGGGATCTCAATAAGAGATTAGGAGATTGACTCGTATCTTGGGCGAGGGATAATTAGTTGCGTAGTTTGTATATAATGCGGTTCTATACCTTTTGTAGGATGAAGAACTTTTTTATAAATATACTACCTTTTGCTTTGCCATGAATTCTATCATGGTATCAGAGCAGTTTTTGAGCTAAAAGGCTTCCGTAAGCCATTTTTTTCATTTCTTTTACGTACCTTTTATGACAGAGCCCAATGGCAACAAGACCACTACCGGTGGGGTCGTAGTGGACGCAATGTCACCCTATTTCATCGCGGCTTCTAATAGCCCGAATATCGTGTTTGTCAGCGATCTTCTTCATGACGGGAACTATGCAGACTGGGCTAAAAGATGAGCAATGCCTTGTTTGCAAAGAACAAGTTTGGATTCGTGGATGGATCGATTCCAATGCCCAAGGAAGGAGCAACAGATTTACCTTTATGGAAGCGTTGCAATGCCATGATAAAAGGATGGTTGCATAGCTCCATGGAAAAGGACATCCGCAACAATGTCAAGCATGCGACAACGGCATAAGAAATTTGGGAAGATTTACAGGAGCGCTTTAGGAGAACGATAGCGCACCAAGAGCATATGAATTGAAACGTGAAATCACCTCCACACGGCAAGAGAAGCTTTCAGTGTCCTCTTACTACACCAAGCTTAAGGGCCTTTGGGACGAAATGCATGCAATTTCACCCACTCCAAAATGCAAATGTAGTGGATGCACTTGCGACATCTCAAAGCAATTGACCAAGATGAAGGAGAAGGAACGGTTATACGAATTCTTAATGGGTCTTAATGATAGCTTTGGCACAATCAAGACACAAATCTTGAGCACCACACCAATAGTATCGTTGGGGATTGCTTATCACCTTTTCTTAGAGGATGAATGACAGCGACAAATGTCCACTCCTGGGAGAATTAATGTGGAGGTAACGGCTTTTCAGACCATTGCAAGCTTGCAGTAAGGCAGGGAAGAGGGCAAAAGTGGTCAAAAGGAGAAGCCTAGATGCACTCACTGTGGAAAATTCTACCACACAATTGAAAATTGTTATGAGATCGTGGGTTACCGGGAGGGAAAGAAAAGGAACAACCGAGATGTTGATATAGGGGGAGAAAGTCGAGGCAAGGTGAAGACTACTGGAAAGGTGGCACATCTTGTAAGTAGCGAGGACAGTCCCATATCAGGTTTATCAGCAAAGAATTATGCAAAACTTGTGCAGTATCTGAACATGGATTCTGAAGCAAAAGGAAGCACACAAGGAGGTGATCTACCCACTGCTAACATGACTAGTAAGATGATAGATGTAATGCATTGGATTATTGATTCTCGGGAAAACGAGCACATCACGTGCGATGAAAGAATTTTGGAGAATCTGAGTCATTCCAGAAGAGAGATGCCAGTTAAAATACCCAATGGAGATGCTTTTCCTGTCAAGGGAGTTGGCAATACTTGCTTGCCGAATGGATTGAAAATTCACCACGTTTAAATATACCTGAATTTAAATGCAATCTTCTTTCAGTCAGTAAACTAACAAAGGACTTGAACTGCTCCCTCACGTTTTTTCGGAATTTTGTATCATGCAGGACTTAGCTTCGAGGACGCTGATTGGGATGGGTAGGCGCTACAATGGTCTATACTACATGGAGCCCGTTGCTAAGGAAGGTATGGCCCTAACAGCTACTGTTGATTCAAGTGTTTGGCATAGAAGATTGGGACACACGTCTACTTTGAAGTCGTCTTATTTTAATAGTATCTGTGGTAGTAAAATAACGGATGAGGAACATTGTGATTCTTGCCTTAAAGCCAAGTTGACAAGATTACCTTTTCCTAGTAGTAGTATTCAATCGAACTCATGTTTTGATCTTATTCATTGTGATATATGGGGAGGATACAAAACTCCTTTTTTTTCGGAGCATATTATTTTCTATCTGTGGTTGATGATTTTAGTAGAGGTGTATGAGTTTTTCTCATGAAATTCAAATCAGAGGTTTATCGACTTCTAACCCGCTTTTGTAACATGATACACACATAATTTGGAAAAAGAATAAAACGAATATGCAGTGATAATGGGCTTGATTTTTGTCTCAACAAATGCTTGATTATTATGTTGAACACGGCATGTTACTTGAGACATCTTACATAGATACGCCCCAACAAAATGGAGTTGTTGAACGTAAGCATAGGCACATTTTGGAGGTTGCTAGGGCATTACGTTTTGAAGCAGGACTACCAAAGAAGTTTTGGGGAGAATGCGTTCTAACTGCTACGTACATTATAAATTGATTACCCTCTAAAGTTATCAATAACAAAACTCCCTATGAAATTTTATTCGAGAAGAGGCCTAAATACGAACATCTACGTAGTTTTGGGTGTCTCGTTTATGCCAAGGATAACAAAAAGGGAGGAGATAAATTTGATATACGAGGCAGACTGGGTAGGCGTTTTTGTCTCCTTACTTACAAAAGGGTTACCGTATTTTTGATCTTGAAACAAAACAGATTTATTCTTCGCGAGATGTGCATTTTGTTGAGAATATTTTTCCCTTCTTGAAACTTGTTTCTCCTGGAATTCGGGTGGAAGAATCAGTCCAGTAAAGGGATAGTGATTGGGAGGAGTGTATGGAGGATTACTACTACCCTCATGACACGGCTAATGGCAATGACAATGGGAGAGCCGAGCCAGATGCCACTGACCAGAATTCTGCTGCTATTGGGCCAAATGAAATGGGTGAATAGACTGCCCCTTTGACTGAACAATCACTGACTGAACCGAACCAAGAGAAACTCCACCGAAGTGATCGTGTAAGACAACAACCAAAGCATCTTGAACAGTATGTTGTTGACTTGCCAAGCTCCATAGACCATGCGCCAACCATCGCCAACTCAGTGAACTCGAAGGTATATCCTCTGTCCAATTTTGTTTCCTATAACATATTTTCTTCTAATCATAAGGCTTTTTTGGCGGCCATTACCTCTCATGATGAGCCAAAGTATTATTACCCGGGTGTCAAAAATGAGCATTGAGGGAGGCAATGAAGAAAGAAATCCAAGCCCTGGACGAAAATGGAACATGGACACTCGAGTCACTGCCACCCGACAAAAGGGCAATAGATTCAAAATGGGTTTACAAGATTAAATACAAACCCAATGGTGAAATTGAACATTACAAGGTGCGTTTAGTGGCAAAGGGCTTCACTCAAGTTGAAGGGATAGACTTTCACGAGACTTTTGCACCTATTGTCAAGCTCGTAACAGTGCGTAGTCTACTTGCTGTGGCTGCGAAAAAGAATTGGACTATACACCAACATGATGTGAACAACGCCTTCCTTCATGGAGACTTAGAGGATGATGTCTATATGAAGATTCCACAAGGCTTCGCCAAAGATGGGGATACACGTGTTTGCAAGCTTCATAAATCGCTTTATGGTCTTCGTCAAACATCTCGTAATTGGTACCAAAAATTCACCCGTGCCTTGCTTGATGTTGGTTTTCGACAGTCACGAGCTGATCATTCTTTGTTCATCTTCAAGCGAAAGGGAATCTATGTTGCAGCCCTCATCTATGTCGATGATGTAATATTAGTTGGTGACAGTATTTCCAAGATTGCAAGTGTGAAGACTCATTTACACCAACAATTTAGCATTAAAGACCTTGGGCCCCTCAAATATTTTCTAGGCATTGAAGTTGCAAGATCATTCGAAGGTATTGTCCTTAGCCAACGCAAGTATACGCTGGATATCCTGGAAGAAAGCGGCTTGCAAGGTGGCCGCCCAAGTTCTTTCCTATGGACCAAAATTTGCGGTTTTCAGAGAAAGATGACAGCCCTCTCGTTGATGCACTTCAGTACAGGCGACTCATCGGCATGCTACTTTACTTAACCGTGACTAGGCCAGACATTCATTTTTCGGTTAATCTTCTCGGCCAATTCATCTCGGCCCCACGACGTAGCCACATGAATGCAACTTCACGGGTCCTTCGCTACCTCAAGAACACAACTGGCCAAGGCATATTCCTTCCTTCATGCGGTGATTTAATTCTTGAGGCTTACTGTGATGCTGATTGGGGTGGTTGCCTAATGACTAGACGCTCTTGTACCGGTTATTTCATGACCTTAGGTGGTGCTCTCATTTCGTGGCGTACCAATAAACAATCTGTCGTCTCTCGCTCCTCGGCAGAAGCCGAATACAGAGCAATGGCCACTACAGTTAGTGAACTAGTTTGGTTTCGTTGGCTTCTTCAGGACATGGAAGCAACACAATTTCAAGCTACTGCTCTCTATTGCGACAATCAAGCTGCCCAACATATAGCAAACAACCCGGTGTTTCACAAACGAATAAAACATGTCGAAATGGACTGCTATTTTGTACGAGAACGCGTGGAATCTAACGACATTTCTCCACGTAAAATATCTACTGAACAACAAGTTGTCGACATATTCACAAAAGCCTAGGGCGCGGCTCGTTTTCAGTTCTTGGTTGCCAAGTTGGGCATTCGAATCTTCATGCTCCAATTTGAGAGGGAGTGAAAGACTTTATTTGATTTGATTACGGAATTATCTCCATATCTTTTGTACTTATCACTAATTATTCAGTTTCCTTTGATTTGGGATCTCAGCAAAAGATTAGGAGATTGACTTGTATTTTGGGCTAGGGATAATTAGTTGCGTAGCTTGTATATAATGTGGTTGTATACGTTTGTAGGATGAAATTTTTTTTATTTATGAATATACTACCTTTTGCTTTACCGTAAATTCTATCAATAAGTGACTAGAAAAGAAAATGTGAGGACAAACAAGATGCTTATCAAAGTTTTTTGCATGGGAGATCATAAAATCACAAGGCCATCCGTACAAGGAGATGATACCTTTAGGAGTCTGCTGCTTTCTCTAGTAAATTCTATGCTTTGCCTAAAAAAAGCATTTCCACATACTAAGATAGATTCTAATGATTAGGGCATTATCAATGTGCTGAATCAGTGAATCACACTGTGATCTTTATTCTTGTGTTTTCTTCATCAATTTAGATGATGTGTGGTTGTTTGAGGTGAGTGTTTTATTTTACTATGAATAAAAGTTCGTTCAATTTTTTTTGTTCTATTTACAGGTTGGGTCGGATTGAACTTATTACCCATTTTGATCCGATAGTTTGGACTATAAATTAATGATTTTAATAAAAAAATTAGATTAAGACGGGTCGATCAGTCTCAATTCAACATGTTTTAATAGACTTCGACCCGACCCAATTGTCAGGCCTAATCAAGGACTAGGAGGTCAGAGTTGAGTTGGATAGGACATGGGTGAACCCGACAACACCGTGATTCAAAATCACCGACGTGGGCAACCGACTAACCCACAATCATGAGCTCTTCGTGCAGTCGTAACAGCACGAACAACTCGAATTATCCACAAAATCAAAATCAATAAACAGAAAGAACATGTTGAGATTTAAATCTCAATTAAGCTAGCTAGGAATGAATTATAATCACGACGAAAGTTCAAATCTTACAACAGAAATTGGAGCAAATTTAATTTCAATCAAGGAATTAAAATCGGAACTTGAGAAAGTTACGAGTCATTGATGACCTTATGGTGCTCATCATCCATATAGGAGGGAAGCTTCTACTCAAGTTATCAATGGCTTCCACTTGAGGCAGCTCCATCGCTCTAGATCTCTCCTCTCGGTATGTAATGGAAGTGCAATGAGGAGAAAATCATGTGAATGTTGTTTGGCCGGTTACTTAATTACTAGCTCAATTTATTTTTAATGTTTTTTTAGGATTATAATTTAATCAAAGTTAGTTACAAATTAAGTTAGGTGTAAGATTTTAGGTACTTATTAAGTACCCATATCATTACCCATTATTGTTTGTTAAAGGTTCTAACGAGGATGTCTTTTAAGGTTAAAGATGGAAAAGTTTGATTCCTAGAATTGTAACCCTGGAACCAAAAATTAAACGGCTAGACAAAATCAATCTGCTAAACGTGTGTTTGGTTTTTGGTAATGGGAGCAAACTAGTGCAAAGTTTTTTTTTGGGCAATTCAGCCACCCCTCCCAAATGACTGTTGTGCCCTTTTGAGGTTTTAACCATGTTCTCACCTTTTTTATATAAACCAACTTAATCCACCTTTAATTTTTTTTTATAAATTATGGAAAACGAAAAACTAAATTTTTTTTTATTTTCAAAATCAAACCAAATAAATTCTTAATATGCAATTTGTACAATGTTCGATTTTTGTAATAACTAATTTTATTACAAGCATGTTAGTAAAAAATGTTTTTTTTTCTTTTCAAATTCAAACTGATTTTAATACAAATGTTTTTCTTCGTTTTATACGATTAATTTTTTTATTTGGATTAGTTTGAATTTGAGAAGAAAAGAAAAATCAAATACAATTTATAAATTGCATTTTAGAAAAATTTTTATTTTTCGTTTTATACATACATATATATATATATATATAGTTGGATTAATTTGAATTTGAAAAAAACAAAAATAGATTTTTTTTTTCTTCAAATTCACTAGTGTCGCCCCACGGAGCAATTTGAAAATTTCATTTTTTTTTTTACAATCTATAACTTTTTTATAAAAAAAGTTGGATAAGTTTGAATTTGAAAAGGAAAAAAAAAAGAATATTTTTTTCAAATACACTAATGTCGCGGCTGTCGCCCCAACTTAGTGTTGCCCCGTGAGATGATGTATTTCGAATAAAAAAATATTTTTCATTTTATACAATTTATAGATCTGTAGGTTGAATTTATGGATGGTGGTTTGTAGATCTGGTTCTGCCATTTTGGACGAAGAAGACGAGTGGATGGTGGGTAAAACAGTTCGATTTCAGTTTTAAAATTGGAAAATCGTTTGTTTGGTTCGATTTGGTTTGATTCATAGTTTTTGCTATTGAACCAAATTAACATATATATTTTTATTTATTTATTATGTAGTGATGCATCCAAAAGACATACTGAGCTTGACTATCCGGATATCTGGCTTCAATTCTATCCGTATCTTCGAAGGTCCAAACCTGTCAAGAAAGAAACAAAAACTGTGAACTAGGCAGGAGTTTACCCTGCAAATGCACTCCATCGTGATAATTAGCAAACACTTAGTTGTTCCGAGCAGGGCGGGTATTCTCGTCTTGTCCTTTCTTCCTATTCGGCTACTTGATGTGCCCTTGGCCCCAAGCTTCAAGTAGAAGCTTGCTCGCTCATAATGTCGAGGTGGTCAGAGATTTGTCTCTGCTCGTTTATAACTTTGAGTTTTGATCTTGATCAGTGCACGTGATTTAGTCGTGACCACGAGGCAGGCGTGCTAGGCACGTGACCGGAGTTTGGGCCTTTCGGGCATGGCGGTTCATATATTATATAACATTTGTTAACTATTATGAACATTTGGATCATCTGATATGCATAATTTAGACCATTGATTTAGGTATAATATATATAGATACACACACACATATTAAACAAAAAAAATATTGATTGTAAGAGAACTAATCTTTCTTCAATTGTTTGTGTTTATTTTGGAATTTGTATTGTTTTCTTTATGATAATTTATTTTTAATAGGTTATTTTCTAATTTTGATATTAATTTCAAATTAAAATCTTATTTTTATTGTTATTTTTAATGTTGGTTAAGTTGATTAAAAAGATTTTATATAAACCACAAAACCAAACCAAACCAAACCGAGTGCTTCGATTTGGTCCCAAGCCTTATTCGATTCGATTCGGTTTGATATTTTTGGAACCAATAGGGGCGGTTCGTTTCATGGTTTTAACCTAAACCAAATCAGACTGAACCACTTACATCCCTAAATTGGTGGGCAGAACCACAGGAAGGTTATGCCTTTTAGAAAAAGGGTATTTTGGTCATTTGCAAATAAGTATTAATACATTGAGATTTTTCATATTTTGAGCATAAAAAAGTGAGGGAAAATACCAAAAGGTACGCATATAAAACTTTACATTTAAGAAGTCCCCAAATAATATTCTTATAAAAATGTCAACTATTAAACTTTTAATTCTAAAACGTCCAAAACTTATCGATGCTACGTTGCTTACGTATGAACTTTATTTGAAGATAACTTAGTTTTTAATTCCAATGATGCTCATGATTATTTCCTCTGTTCTAAAATATATAACGTTTTAATGTTTTTTACATAGATAAAAGAAACATATTATAAATATTAAATTGTTCATATCTAAACGTTAATAAGTTGTCTTGATATTTTTATCCAAAGAGCTAAATATGAGTTCACATAGTCAATAAATATGGATAAAATTGAAAAAAAGAAAAAAAAGTTTTTTGAAAATTACAAAGTGTCATGTATTTTAAAATAAAAAAACTCCCTCAAAACATCATATATTTTGGGACGAACGAAATATAATATTTCATGTAGAAATTAGGACAATAGAAACAAAAGGTGAAAAATGCTCAACTACTTTTAAACCTACCCATTAGGCCCAAATAGATAATGTGATTTTGTGGGAGAGAGAGAAGGGTTGATTTTCTTCAGCCACATGGTGGGCGTGGTTAAAAGTAGGAGAACATTTATCACTTTTTGTATCATTTTCCATAGAGTTATAATCATTCTTTTTTAAAATTAATGTCTTGTTTTTATTTTTAATCTGTTTCAAAATAATTATTTTGTTGGAAACTTTCTTTTTTATGATGTCATTTTATGCTTACATTTTTATACAACTTTAATTATAGGCCAAATATATTTGGGTTTGAAAGAAAAGTTATACATTAAACTAATATTAATAATCAAGTCAATTATTTTTTCTTACATTAAACTTTTTTTCAATTGTTAAAACTATTTTAATTTGAATTATTCATTATAACATTAGCTTATTTTTTTAATGTTAATTTAATAAATATTTATAGCTTTATTAATGCTGGATAATTTGAAATTTCCATCAAAATTGAAAAAGAATGAATAACCTGTTAATTTGTGGGGCAGTTATAACATTAATAATTATTTTCGTAATAAAGTCATTAATAAGTGTTTATCTGCTATGTGTAATGTTGTCAATTATCTTAATTTTGTCATTGTATTCCAAGTTGTTTTGTTTCTTACCCAACAATAATAAAAATTTATACTGTATTTCTAATCATATTCCTTGAGTTACCAAACACTTTTTAGGAGTCATCTTTCCATTTATTTATGTGGAATATCATTATTAGATTCCACGGAATCGAGACCTAAGGGTTCACTTGGACTGCCCAAAGAAAATATCTGGTACAATAACCAAACACATATACACCGTGTTCGTTGAAAAGTCGATGAAAATGCCATTTCCCTTTTTGAACTTTTAAGATGATGTTTTACTTACCTTTTGACACGTGACAGACAGTATTATCTAATCAAAATTTAACAAGTCTTTAAATCGCCGCGAAACATCTCACATTATTGTTAGCATACGTTTGATGCGCAATTCATGTAATTCTAGTAACAAAACGTCACAAAAACAAGAAATAAGCTATGGATTTGGGGCTAGAAATTTGATGTGAACTTAGTATCAAATACCTTACAAATTGTATATCATAAGGTAACGCAGCGAATCTATTTAGCGATTTCAATGGACATTCTTGAGCTATAGCCCCACAACTTTTGACACAAAATTTTATGTCAATTAGAATTAGCCATTGTTATATCAATTTTATCTATCATCATTCCAAATATTTTTAAAATTATTGTATCCAAAACTATTTCTAGGTGATCAATCATGCTAACCCAGAATTGGTAACAATCAACCAATAATTCAAGGGAGGAGAATGGTCCCTCCACGAAAAAGGAGAAAAAATGGTCCTCAAGCCCCTCTTTCCACACTCGAAACCATCTGTATTTCTTATCCTCTCTGCTTTTGTGTGTGTGTGTGTGTGTGTGTTTCATTAAAAGGAACAACAATGTGTTTATGCTAGTACTCTAGAATGGTGAACAATTTTGGTAGAGTTTGTAATGCACACGTACAATGGGCCGGGGAAGTTTAGTGAGTATTCAAAATTTGGTGCAGATTTATACTAAAGTTGGGTTGGATCAAATAATTAATTTTCGAGATTAACGGGTTTTGAGTTGTAATTGTCAGGTCTAACAAGATACACAATTGAATAATCGAGGTTTTGTTGAGTGCTTTTCAACTGCGTTAACGATTCCTGAGCTATAACCCACAAAATTTTATGTCAACGTATCCTGCTTCTATCCATTTATGTTTCAGAGTTTCACCATTCCAGATATCTTTTAAATTATTATGTCCAAAACTACATAGTATTTGAAGGTGATCAACATAGATAACCCAAAACTGGTACGTTCAAGTGTTCAACCAATAATTAAAGATTCAAGAGACGAGAAAGAGAATATATGGTCCCTCCACTGCATGAAAAAGAATATAATAGAATGGTCCCGAAATAGCCTGTTTCGCCCATCCTCTTTGCTTTCTTTTGGGTGTTTCATTAAAAGGAACGACAATGAGTTATGTTAGTCTAGTAGGGTGAAGAATTATGTAATGCGCACGTGTCAAAAACCCAGTTCATCTTAATTATTTAGTGACTATTCAAAATTTGGTGCAGAATTATTGACTTTAAAGTTTCTGCCATTTCTACTCCCGTTCAGGCGTTGACCCTACAACATCCGATATTCATTTTGAGGGAGTCAAGTAATTTTGTACTCCCTTCGTTTCAAAATTACTCCCTCTTTTTTTTAAATATTGTCTTGTTTAATTTGATACATTGCTTAAGAAAAACCAATTGACTCGAATATAAATATTGCTGATTTCTTTTTATGCTATTTATGTGGTCATAATTAAAGTAGATAGAAAAAAATAAGTGTAAAATAATTATTTGGGAACGGAGGGAGTATTATTATATTTCACCCGATATACAAATTAAAAAAAATTGACTTATTATTACTATTAGTATAATGTATAATTTTCTTTTAAAGCAAATATGCATGTGACCCTTAATTAAAATATGATGGAAAAAGAGAGTGTAAAAGTGGTAAAAAATATCGTTTTAAAAGAGAAATATTACAAAAAAAGCAAGACAACAGTTCTAGGATGGATTGGAGGAGTAATTTATTGGGAAAAATAACAAAAAATCCCATTAAAAATATTGTATCCAAAAAGTCCAAAAAATTATTTTTCTATCTAAAAAGTCTCAAAATTAAACTTTTAATACTAAAAAATCCAAAACTTAATGTTTCTTCTAACATTGTTAGAGTTTGAGGTTTTATTTGAAAGAAAACTTATTTTTAATTTCAATGGTTTTATTGATTCAATATTTTAGATATAATAATAATAATAATAATAATAATAATAATAATAATAATAATAATAATAATAATAATAATAATAATAATAATAATAACAATAACAAAACAACAACAAATAACTTACTATTAATACTAAAAATAATATTAAAAAATGTGCTATTAATATTATTATTGTTATTATTATTAAATAATAATAATATTAATAATATTTACATATTGTCATTATTATCACTACTATGACTACTAATATTACAACCACAATTTCATAAAATTGTAAATATTAACTTTTAAAATCTTAGTATGAAAAAATTAATTTTAGATTGGTAGATGCTTAATACAGCACCTGTTAAATACTTAATACATCACTTTTTTGTTGTAAAAATTTTATATTACCCTTAACAAAAAAAAATGTTTTTTTCAGGCATTGAGACCGGTTTGGAACCAGTTCTAAAAAAAATTAGGCATTGAGACTGATTTGGGACCAGTCCTAAAAAAAATTAGCCATTGGGATTGGTTTGGGACTAGTCCTTTTTTTGGCATTAGGTCTGCATTGGGACCAGTCCTAAAAAAAATTCATTTACCTAAAAAATGGCAAAGGGAAATTTGGTTCACTTTAAAAAAAATTTGATGCATTAAGTATTTCATAGATGATGTATTAAGTATCAATGTTTTAGGTTTTATAGATTGAACAGTTGTTTTTGGATCATTGTGAAATGAATTTCTTAAATAGTTTTGGTCTTTAATACTAATAATGTTAATGAAGATAATAATATTACTATTATAATAATAGTATTATTTTATAATAATAATAGTAGTAGTAATAATAATAAAAATAATATTCAATACAATACGTATCATTATTGTCATAAATGAAAAAAATTTGTCCAAATAAAAGCTTTTAACATAACGGTATTCGTAGATACTTTAAGTTTTGAACTTTTGATATGAAAATTATGATTTGAGACTTTTTGAATATAAAAGTTATTTTTTGTACTTTTTGGGTATGAGAATCTTTTGGTGGGGGTTTATTTGATAGTAGTGTTATTCCTAAATCTAATACAATCATTTGATTCATTGATTTGAGTTTGTCCAGCATTTTAGGGGAAATTAATAAATTACTTAGTTTATTACAAAATTTATTTTTAGAAAATCATTCTAAACTATTTTCAATAATATCCTTTTCAATTGTTACATAAAAAAAGTTATACTCACTCCGTTTTCAAATAGTCGTCCCTTTTAAGTAAATAATTACATAAGAAAAAAATATTTAGAGATGAAGGCAAGCATGATTGCTTGGCCTTATACGTAAGGACTACAGAGAGGGTATTAAAGCAACAATGGTGAGACAATCGATTTAAAAACTAAAAAAGACATTATGATTATAATTAAATACCTAAGGATGGTCACATAGTTCTAAAACGAGGAATTTTTGTAAATTCAAACTGCAAAAATATGATTTGTTTGTAAATTAAAGTTTTTATTTTAGAAAAAAACTTTTATATTTGTATCCTTATTTTTATATTTTTATTTTATTTACGAGCCTGAGTCACATGCACATGTGTTTTAAATAAAACTATATATTACATCAAAATTAATAATTAAATTAATTATCTTAATATGTGTTTCAAAATAGTGTAATTTAAGAATTGAGGGAACACTAATTTGGTCTTACCATTTTACCGGCAAACAGGAACAGTGATTGTTTAAGAATAGCAAATGTGTTTTTGCTTTGTTGCTCTGACTGTCTTGCCCTTTATAGCACCAAAAAGTTCGTGCTACTTCAAGTAGGAACCCCGCATTTTTTCTTACTGACGTAAGTCAATAATTAAGAACATTTCCAATATTATTGTGGATATGAAAAAAATTAAATACTCCTATTACTTTGGATTCACACTTTTTTTGAAATAAAAATTTTTCCAATACAAATGTAGATGATAAATATGAATATGATGTGATAATCAATTTTTTTCACATTGTAGATAACAATGTCAATTTTTCACATTCTATTTGAGGGTCTAGCTCTGGATACATCATTGTCATCATTATTCTTTTTATAAACTATTTATATCGGTCTTTCTTTTTTCTTTTAATTTTTATTTTTTTGACAAATATTATTTTAGTGGTGGGATGTATGCTACATAAAATTAAATCCACATTTGCATTGGAGAGAACCATTTTGATTGAATGTGAATAAATAGAAAAAAAATTGACATATATGATTAAATGTGTTGATTACTCACGACCACGTGTGATTAAATCAATGGTTGCATTGGTG
>CM028383.1:5882478-5907478 GCA_013146195.2 Codonopsis lanceolata | reverse complement strand
GGTAATACGGTCTTATAAGTATTTTATGCAAGATTAATCTTTCTATTCAACTTACTGTGTATTGGTAGGTTGAGTTGTGAGAGAGTGGAGCTCCGTCTTATTAATTAAGATCCGTAAAACGGTTTTATAGGAGGCCTACTCTTTAATAATTACTCCTTTTGTTCCAAGTAAATTGTTTCTTATTTATATTTTAAAATGTTTCATTTAACTTATTTATTTTCAAAAATTATCTCTCCGATCTAAAAAACTTTTTAACTTTATCATTCATGTGTTATGTAAACATCTTAATTTTGCTCAAACATATTTGTAATTATTACCAACACTAATGGACTTTGAAGCAAATTTTGATACCGATTTGATTTATTTTAATCCACCGTTCGCTTTAATCCCTAATTGATATCCATTTAGCCTTTCTAACATAGAACTTTTAAGTAAACCGAATGGAGTCCATTAGAGTCAATTATTTTTGTAATCCATCATTTAATGGAGAACACAGTGAGTAGATTTTTTTATTTAGGGTCTATACAGACTTATTACATTAATTATCATAAACAAATAAAATTTAATATTAAATACAAGTAGTAAAAATGCATGGCCACACACACACACACACACATATATATATATATATATATATATATTAGGACAATTCTTAATGGCGAGATTTTGGTCAACCATAATCGCATGAGTTACTATTGTGCCGCAAATTACTCACTTGGTCATCTAAATGACTCACTTCGTCGTTTAAAGTATTTACTTCAGTAGTTTTAATTTTTAACCACTTACGTTGGTAATTTAAAATGAATCATTTGGCCGTTTTAATAACTCACTTGGTCGTTTAAACAACTTATTTAGTCGATTAAATAACTCACTTAGTCGATACATGAGAGTTCGAGAAGTGAGTAGATGGATAAACAACTCAACTTTTATATTTTGATAGTTTAAACAACTCATTTGATCAATTCAACAATTCATCGTTATACTTGAATAATTTAACAACTCATCGGGATCGTTTTAACAATTCATTTAATCGTTAAAATTATTTATTTAGGATATAGTAAAAAATTACCTTTTAAATGACAAATGAAAAATTAGTCAAATAATCATCGTATTATTCGTAGATAACCGATTTGACCAATCATATTACAATATCTCAAATGTGAAAAATGTATTCAGTGATTGGATGTGATGTGGTTCTTGTTGTCAACGCTCCCATTCAATTTTGTAATGAATCTATTGACGTGGATTAACGGAGGAACTGTACGAATGATATTTTGGATATTATTATGTAGTTGGTCAAATCAATTACCTACAACACCCAATTACTTAATATATTAGTCACATTTGAGATATTGTTATATAATTAGTCAAATTGTTAAGTAGTCAACTCATCTAAAAGCTTAAGTTGTTAAATAGGGACCCAACAATTGATATCAAGCTTTTTTTTTCCTCCTAAGGGCGTGGGAAGTGATCGACCCGACCTCACACATGTTTGTCTACCACTCATCACAAACCAACAATGGATATCAAGCTTAACGCTCCCACAAACATACCTCATCAAAGGCATCACAAACCAACTCATCTAAAAACTTAAGCCGTTAGATAGGGACCCAACAATGGATATCAAGCTTAACACAAATCAATTACATATATGTAATAAGATGATTATTTAGATAATTTCCACAAAAATATCTTCCCGGCTAAGAGCAACCACAATAATAACACCCAATACAACACTCTACCCACCTCGTTTTCTGTTTCTTTTATATTTTTTCAACACTCTAAAAAATAATTCACTCCAATAATCACCCTTTATACAATCCTCTAAAAAATTTAAACCTCTCACATCTCAACTAACAAACCTAACTATCACAATATTTTTCAATTTTTTATTCATATTTTTCACCCAATTTGAGCAACTATTCTGCTAAGGCTCCCTCAATATATCCGGTGAACCTTAGCAAAATTTAGGGATTGAGTGTGTTTAAACAGCTTCATTGTAGCATCCAGTTTTGATAAAAGGCTGTAAAGTGCTCTAAAAGGTTTGATAAAAGCTCCCATTGTGGAAGCTCTAAGTAAGAACGAACGATTGGATAGAATCTGGAAACATAAACTCCCTCGGTTTTTTGAATTATTATCATTTTTAACAAAGAATAAAATAGTAAAATATATATTTAAAAAAGTAAATTTCGAAAGATAATAATTATTTTATAATGAATAAAAAAAGGAACGATAATTTGAAAAAGTATTTACCGTATATTTTACTGATGGTTCAAAAAGATTGCTTGAGTGGTCGCCATCAATCAATCTTTGTGGTAAATGAGGAGTTCTTGGTTGGGACCCAATCTTTGTGTATGGCCAGTTGGCTGTGCAATGAAAAGATTGTTTAAAGTGTGCTTTACAGTCTGTGTTGCATTCAATGAGACAGGTTTGCAAATGTTAGTACAGTACTACTTTCGAGAAAATATTGTTTCTCCGTTGGTTGGAATGACCGCCGATTGTAATCTATTTGCCCGTTAATTCATCTAATCCAACTAATTAATTATCTGATCTATTAATATTTTTTGGCTAAAATAAGTAATCCATTTTAATCAAACAACTAGTTTTATACTCATATGTTAAACAGACAAATATATATATATATATATATATATATATATATATATATATATATATATATATTTCAATCAAATTATACTCAGTTAAATTATAATTAAGCAAAATAAAGACAAAAAACAAAACTAATTCAATAAATAGAAAAATATCATTTGATTCATTTGATTAGAAAGTATTATGAAAATAAAGAAATATATGTGTCAGTTGATTAACAATAATAAAATAAATAAATTGGAATAACTGTAATTTATGAAAATTAAATAAATAATTAAAATGAAAATACAAAAAATGTGTATCACAGTGTATGGATTTTTAGTAGCGATACGTCGATTTGGATACGCGATGCATCAATTTAGAATCACAATGCATCGCTATGAATTGGAAATAGACCAGTTTGAACGTGAAACATCGATTTAAAATCGTGATGCACTACTATGGAATGAGAATGACAATTACACAATTTTGAATCATGCATGACAATGTATGAACTGATAGTTGTCGCAAGCGTGTCTGATTCATTAAAGGTATACTCGTCCTTTTACATCAAAAATATTTTTTCCAATTAAAAAAACATAGTGGACAACGGTTGAATATCTGTCAAAAGAGGCCGACACAATTTTCACCATATTCTTTTCAAACCTTTAAAATACAAAAAATATAAATGAGTTTGACGTGTTCATAACCCGACACATATTAATTGAATGACAAAACTTACTCAAAACAAATTTAATTGACGATGATCAATTGAAAATTGACTCAAATAATTCTATTTGTACTAATTTAAGTCTGTTTATGACTTATTTCAATATCAATAATCAATAACAATTAAAAAGACAAATGCAATCTCTTGGCTTTGTTACTTCGCCCCACACACGGATATTAAAACGACATCGTTTTAGAGTATATATATATATATATAACTCTTGTCTTGAGTCTCGCTACCTCTTGTCATGATATTTATCCAGCAACCTTGCCCTCTCACCGAAGAAAAAACAAACTATTAACTCAACTTATGGAACCAACTTCCATTTTAGTTTTTCTTCTTCACTCCCTTTACTCTTTATCCCTCTCCCCATTCTCTATCCTCGAAAATATAGAGCTTTATAAAGGGGGTAAATCTGATTACTTTTCGAACACAACGACAAATCAATTCATTCATGATTAAATGGTCGGTTCATTTTTTTAAAAAAGATAGGTAACTTTACACTTCTGAAACATTTCCTCTTTGTTAGAGGAAAAATTATGTTGCAATATTGTTTGTTTCATTTTATTATTTACCATTATATAGTTCTTGTTACTTGAAGTATTTGTTAAATTTTATTTATTTCAAATTGATATATTTTTTAGATCTGTCAGTTATTTATAATTAATCATGTGCATTCGTGTTTTAAATGAACTTTTGATTATTTTTAATTTTGAATATGATGAAATGGACAACAAAATTTCAAATCTATATATTTTTGTTGGTCAGTCATATATTTAATATCAATAATGAGTATTTGTAATTTTGTTCATAATATTTATTTTAAGAATTTTGATCTGATGAAATAGACAAAAAAAAATCATATATTACATTTAGTTATAATGAATTGTGAGTTTTTTGTGATTTCACTGAAACTATTTGTTTTAATAACTTTTAATCCGGTGAAGTAGACAAAAAATCATAAATAAAATCATATATATATATATATATATATATATATATATATATATATATATATATATATATATATATATATATATATATATATATATATATACAGATTAGTCATTCAATTAGAATTAATTGTGAGTATTTGTGATTCCTTTCAATGAACTTTCTTGCGCAAAGTCATCCATAATTTTTCTGAAGTTTATTTGGCAATAATGGAAAACTAACAGTCGTATGCATAAAAGATTGTGTCTAGATAACAAAACAATGAATGCAGTGGTTCTAATTCCTAGACTCTAGTTTCAAAGAGTTATACGTATTTAAATTTATATTATTTAATTATAGGATTCATTAAATGTTTGTTATAAATAAGAGTTACTATTTTAGGGATGCAAATTTTGACGGAAAATTACTATTTTTAGACTAGTTAGGTTTTATATATATCTAGATATTAACGAATTGGGTTGAGTTGGATCGGAATAAAATGGATCAAACTCATTACTCATTTCGACCAGTGACTTTTTATGCTATAAATGTATGCTTTTTGGGGGGATTTTTTTGGGATAAGACGGGTCGACCCGCGTTAATCTGTTACTTGTTTCAACTCGCCCCATTCCAACCCAACCCATTTTAACTCATTTGATATTTGGGATTCTAATGGATTTCGACATATTTCAACTCATTACACATTCCAACCCAACCCAACCCACCTAATTGTCAGGCCTAATTAGGACCAGTGGTTTTCAAGATTTTATCTGATTCATTCTGTTATTCAATATAGCTGTTAGCATGTTACTCTTATAAAAGATTTATCGGGTGTTACTAATTCCGTATTAAAATTATCATCTGAGTTGATTTAACACACGGTTTAAAAAATATTTGATTAAATTATTAATATTAATTTGATAGGTAGTTTATTTTAAAACTTATGTGTATGTGACTCAAAATTAAATACGATGAAAAAGTAAGTGTAAAGTAATAAAAGTGTTCTCCAAAAAAAAGTTTCAAACAAAACAATTATTTTGAACGGACAAAAAAATAAAACATGATAATAATTATGGGACAAAATGGGTATTTATTAACACTTATTATAGTTATTTTCGTGTTAATGGATAATACCCATTAGAGCCCAATAACAATTGGATAATTATGAATTTTAACTCTGCTATCAATTGAGTTTATCCATTAATGACACCACCATCCTTTGATTTATCCACTAAGGTCACCACAACCACCACCACCACCACTTCCACCTCCGGCAACCGCCCACTATCTGCCGTCATTCCTACCTTCGGCAACCACCCACTGTCACCGCCACCACCACCACTATATGTTATTCACTTAAAAAGAATAACAAATATATATGGAACTTACTGTTAGCAATGATTGAACTTTGATCGAATAGTTTTACACCAACACTTACCGGCACAAAGCTAAACCACTTTTTGAAATTTAATATGAAAGTATAATATAAATATAAATATAAACAAGTAATCATAAAATTGTTGATTATAATGAGCGTATTTATTATTCTGTTTTGAATTAGGAATATTTGGTTGTTATTTATAATTATAATGAATATGTTTTTAATTTTTTTTTTTTTGTATTTTATAAATAATTGCACCGAAATTGCATCAACCTATTGTACTATATATCCTGTTGGTCCACAAGTATACTCAAATAGGCTAGTGGGGGGGGGGAAATAGTCTATGATGTCAATTTAAAAAATTTCTTTTGATGTTCGTAAAGAGTAGATTTAAAGGCATAAGAAATCTGCAGAGGAAGCATGTCTGCTGTTAACGCAGAACAACAGACTTGCTCTGAGCAAAGTAATGAACTCATCTAACAGACTGCAAATAAATCGAAAGCTAGTATAAAGAGTTTTAACAACAGAAATAGTGAAACTTAGATTTATCTAAGAAGTCTAAAGCTAGTTGTACACAAATATATGTTCAGAATAACAACAAACTTAATCCTTCTCCAAATGCAGGTTTAGGAAGTCATGAGAAGATATCTTATGAAAGATTAAATCAGTTTATAAAAACTTATAGATGAATCAAGGCTGAGTTTTAAAAAAGATATAATATGAAAGAACATCTAAAGTTTATTTAAAGACAAACTTACATAATACATCAACCTATACTCTCTATGTACATTATCTATCCTCATGGTCCCTAAATTAATTTTTACTTAATTATTCATAGAAAAAGTTCTTAAGCAAAGATAACAGTAGGAGACGACAACGAAAGATAGATATGAGAAGAAAATTTTTAGGATCGTTCAAATAAAAGATATCAGAATGACTGAGTGCAAAGCACTCGACTCCCTATGATGATCGATGATTGCACAATCAAAAGCATTTGTAATGGAATACAAAAATAAAAGATAAGAATAAAGAAATACATCTAGTTGGAATCTCTAGAACTCTTAGAACTAGAATCGGAATCAAAATCTTCTTCAGCATCCGAAAGGCTCCTGTTGCCAAATAAATCAGAAGTTATTAGCATATCGTTTTGAATAGTTATTATCTTTCCTTTTTCTTTAATCAAGTTTAAATTGTATAAAATTTCATCTAACATGAAGAAGGAAAATCTTCTTTCCAGTTGATTCTTAATTAACTATTGATCGATGTTATAGGATGCAGTGAAGTCCCATTAAGTTATGTGGGCATCTAGGTTTTCTTCATGGATGGGACTTTAAGTCTACAAGGTTCATATTTTTCCTTAATAGGATTGGGTAAGGAGGGTGTCTGTGTATGTTGTTGTTAAGTTACCAACTCATCTAAAACCTTAAGGTGTTAGAGTAGGATCCAACATTGTATATCAAGCCTAACACCCCCCTCCTTTCTCAAGTGTGACCTGTCCACACTCTACACGTGGAGAAATAAACAAACATGCCTCACGAAGGGCATGACATACCAAACAGTGTGCCAACATGTGCACTTACAATACTTCAAGTAATAAATGCTAGTAGGATGACTTGAAATCCAAGACCTTGCCAAACCAACGAGATGTGATACCATGTTAAGTTCGTACTCATCTAAAAGCTTAAGCTGTTAGAGAGGGGCCCAACATTGTATATCAAACCTAACTAGTGATTGAATAATCAAATAGTGAATAAGAGAGTCACATCTTAACTAGATACAAGCCAAGTATATATATGTTAACAAATGTTTTTTGTGCAAGGAGAGCGAGGAAAATGTTAATCACTTGGTTCTACATTGTCTGTTGGTAGGGGAATTGTGGAATTTAATTTTTAGGTTGTTCAATGTGGCGTGGGTGCTTCCGGAGACCTCTAAAGACTTGTTATGGAGTTGGGGATATTTTTGGCAGAGGAAGAACATAAATACAATTTGGGAAGCTACTCCCTTGGGGGTGTGGTGGATGGTTTGGAAAGAAAGAAACCGTAGGGCTTTCGACAACGAGGAAGGGTCCATTTCAGATTTAAAGAGCTCTCTACTCCATTCTGTTTCCATGGTATGCAGGGGTAGAGAACTCACAGATCCACTCGTTAGCCTCTTTTGTAGATTTTGTGCATAATTCCTCTATATCTTAGTTAGATTTTTGGTAGTATATACTTCTTGTGTACAAAGGACGTGCCACCTGTTTCCGCTTTGCTATCTATACAGTTACCATTATCAAAAAAGTATATATTCTAAGCCCATAAACCCATAACACTATTAGTTTCACGACATTTCTAATGCATTCTTTGATATTTTTCCTTATTAAATAGTTGGGGTTTTCGATCACTTTGTCATTTTTATTGGATGTTTTAGGGAATTGGTTGACAGTTGAACTTTTTGTTTCTTTTAAAGAAATGGGAAGCGGTCTCTTGTTGGAGATCTTTTTGGCCTTTGCTTAGCAATGACATATGGGCTCTTTACTGGTCAGCCAATCTCTTCTCAACTGAGTGATTAGCAAATGATCCATTTATTGATGATGTGACGCTAATTTATTTAATCAATATGCAGTGCTTCTTAAAAAGTATTCTGGGGAGGAAGGAGAAAGAGTTGACGTGAAAAAGTTGTTTGGATATATTGGGCTATTTACACTTGTGGCTCTATGGTGGCTTGGTATGTTTTTTTAGGTGGACTGTTAGTGTTTTATTTACTAAATTATTCATCTAGCAATGTGATTTACGTGGAAATGGCCAACCTGGAGAAACATCATTATCTTTACTTATCAGAAAAAATAAACTACTCCCTCCCCAAATGGAGTGTCCTTTTTTTTTTTGAAAAGTTTTTGTCCCAAAAGGAGTGTCCCTTTTTCTACAAAGTTACTAAATTCTCGAAGCTTGTTTCTGGACAATAGGTTACAGAATTATGCTTTTTTTTAGCCATTGCCTCTAGATTCTTTAGGCATACACTAAATGAGTCGAGGCTGAAAGAGATGGTCAGATGGGTTATTGATATTGAAGGATGTTTTTATTATAATCCGTTGTGTTTTCTCACTAGAGTATGCCGCTTTCTGCAAGCTGCTTGATGTGAAATGCTTATATGCTTCATCTGTAAGCTGTGGTAATTTATGATAGTAAAAATTACTTACCACAAAATTGGCATAGAGCTTTGGTATATCCTTAGTTCATTGGGCCTTATGTAGCACTTCCTGTTGATGAAGGAACTTCTTCTTAGTAGCAGCGTCGAATTACTCAAAAAGTGGTCTCATTTCCTTATTGAAATGTCAACCTAAGATAATAATATATTACTATTTACATACATTCATTATGCTTTAGCCTTTTAGGTATTGGAATTTCAATCATGATGCAATATCACGAGTACAATCAATAATTTTTTTGAAAATTTCTTAAGGATAAGTAAATTTTCATTATTATCTTTAATGAAAGTTTAATAAAGTTGACCAAAGAAAGTCAAAGTAGGACTAATTATTTAGGGAAAGATGGAGTATTATATCACTGGACCTATCCAACTAGATGATCTCTGAAGGGAAAGAAGGTACTAAGCAATTTCAAACGTTTTATAACTTACCATAGTTTTAATTTCATAGAGGATTTTTCAACAACTTCGACTATTAAACAACTGAATTTAAGCTAAAAAATCCCGCCGATCCTAGTGACGAGTGGAAATTCCTTAGTCTGGTGCATCCAAACAGGTTGTTGACGTAGTAACATACTGTCTTCTTCTGCAGTTTCTCTTCATTTATGGTTATGTTTTTATGAGTGCCTTAGGTGTAAAGTAAATCATTATTTGCCTTAGGGTTAAAGGGAAATAGCAGCCTTGGTAGCATTGCTACAATCGATTGTGCTCTGGCTTCATTCAAATCAACAGTGAAAAAGCAATGGGTGCAAGCATCCATGTTTCTGCACTTAGGAATTCACAATATTATCTGGTTTGGAAGGTAAATTCCAAATTCCGCCCACTCAGCTCACTCTTTTTTGGACTAGTATGGCCAACACTCATATTTTTTCTATTCATCTCTCTTTGTTGCATTTCAGTTTTTGACAAGAGCTCTGATCCAGTCACATGATTTTTATATTGTAGGAAACGTAGTTGCCCTGCTTTTCTTGAGTAATCTTCCACTAGAAGGGCTGGAGAGTACACATTTGTGCAAGATTGTTATCTATAATCTATGTTAACTAAAAATAGGTGATAGTTGGGTGCTTCTGTCTTTTGTTTGGGTGTCTTTTGCTCAGACATTTTTATATAAACTGATGTTGGCTGAGTTCTTGTAATTTCGTAAGCATTTCTTGATTTAATTAAAAAGTTGTTAAGTCCTGATCATCCTTATGGTGCTCACACATTCTTACCTTTTCTTTCCAATTACCTTGTAGCTCTGCTGCCATATGGAGTGTTAGATGTATGGTAATTGAGATGGCTACTGGCAAGCCTCCTTGGAGCCAACAGTAGGTACACAAAAGCAACTTTTGTCAAATTGGGTTTCGTCTGTACTTGTTGGCGATGCTTTGCTAAGATACTGCTTTGTGGCATTCTATTATAATAGGTTTATTTTAGGTAGCTTCTATTTTTTATATTGGCACAACAAAGTCTCATCCTCCTATCCCTGACCATCTTTCACTTGAGGCAAAAGATTTACTACTGAAATGTCTACAGAAGTAAATACTATTAACTAAGACAAACAAAAGGATCCTAAACTAGACTAGGAAGACACATATTAGAGAAAAGGAAGAGAAGAGAAAGAAGGATTGCTTGTTTGAGGAAAATACTCAAAATCTGCTGATGCATTTCTCAACTATTACAAATGAGAATAGTTCATAAAGTACAAGATAAAAAGATGTCTTTTTTTTTTTGCCTCCTAAGGGGGGCATGGAACCAAGAAACAGCAAGGTAATAATTAGGAATGTATCTTTGATATTGGTATAACAGGGAATCCTAAATTGCAAGTGGTCTTTCAACTTAGTTTTGATCTTAAATTCTGGGCAACAACATCAATGAACTCCTCTGTGTTTAAGTAAAACTCCCTTGTTACTGATATGTGAAAAATCTGCTTGAGATAACAAATCTGTCCAACTGTTTTGGACAACCCCTTAGCCGAACACAAAGCCTCCCACAACAGCCCCAAACCTACCACTAATTCTCCCAAAAATCTGTTTGTTCCTTGTAGACATCTGAGAATCTGAAACTTTTCACGGTAGACCTGCTAGATTATATAGGTCCCAGTCCAGCCATCATAGATGCATCGGAATATTTCACATTGCAAGTCAGTTCCCTCCACCTCTGTACCAAATCTTGAGGCATGATTAGTTCATTCTTTATTCTTCATTAATGAAAATCTAAAATCACACATGCTATACAATTGGGTGTACCATATGTTATCCCCACAAATTCTTAGCTTTCTTTGATTTGTTCTCCCGCACATGACACATGATTGCTCTTGTGCAGGTAGAATTGGTTGAGCCTGCTGTGAAGAACACACTTATTACTAGGACAAGATCCACAGATATTTGCAGAAGCTGGACTTTACTCGCAGTTCCTGATCCTTAGTATCTTTGTTTATTCACAGTTCATGATCCCTAGTATCACACGCAAAACCCTCATTGTTTGAGTATCTAAAACTTCAATGTGACATTTTTCCTTGTTATCCTTAGAAAATAAATAGGCTGTTGTTATTTATAAAATTTAATGAGGCTCCATGTTTTTGCACCTCATGATTGGGAGGGTTTATGATTTTGGTTCATCAGTTCATATTCATAAACAAGTAGTGTAATTTTGGGTCATGCAATGCAATTGGCTAGTGCAAGTGCGGGAGTGGAACAAGGTTTATTGAACCATGAATTTTTTTCACAATGTTTTTTGAAAAACGTTGTAATAGACCATTTACAACGTTTATTAAATGTTGTCTAAACTAATCTGCAACATTTTCAGAAAACATTGTAATTTCACTTTTTACAACGTTTTTAACTAAAACGTTGTCTTATATTCATTGCAACGTTTTCAAAAAACGTTGTGCTATATTTTTTACAAAGTTTTTAAAATGTTGTCTATTGATATTCAAGGGATTGTGGGAGGACAAAAACAAAGTTTTTTGCAACGTTTTTGAAAACGTTGTTAAAGAGAATGAGTTATTACAACGTTGCCTATCACAACGTTTCCAAAAACGTTGTAAATACTCTTTTACAACGTTTTAAAAACATTGTAAAAACCCTTTTTTGTTGTAGAGGGGAAAGCCCATATGAAGAAACTGATGATCCTTTCATACTTTTTGACGGAAGATCGAGCACAATTCCCTCGCTGAACAGAGTGACTGATGAGCGTGAAGACTACTTCAGACCAGTTCAGGTCTAAAGATTCAAGAACCGCAATGCCTAGGTTCTGAAGTCTTCTGGTAAAGATTCTTGACCCAGACCTATAGAACAAAAGACATTGGTTCATAATTTCACTAACGCAATACAAATCAAGAGGATATACATTGATGTCCATTGTACGATTGTCATCGACATCGTTGACTCCAATTATTTGAAGCCATGACCCATTGACGATAGCATTATCAATAGCGAAAGGACCATCTAGGGGTAGTTGAAACACCCGCGAAAGGCTTCTGACATCAAGCGCAACACACGTGGCTCTGATATAGACAAAGAGACTATTGCCATTGCTAGCCACTGTCATCCTAGAATAGAATTCATCGACCAACCGAAGGCTATAGAATTCTTCTTGAAAATAGAGGATGGAGATGAGTTCAGAGCGATAAAAAAAGGTCAACTAATGTACCTTCTACAGAGTTGTTGAGAAGGAATTGCTCTACCTGAATAGTTTGGCCTATAATGTAGGTATGATCTCCTACTCTATTAGAGAAACTATTAGGCACAGAGGGTCGAGAAATAGGTCTGGAAATATTACTTCCGGCAGAAGAAGCCATGAAAGAATTGAAAGATCGAAGAAAGATTCGATATAGAAATATTAAGACTGCATAACTCTAGATGGAAGGAGTGGGATAAAAGATGTATTGAGTGAAGAATCAATTAAAGTAGACAAAGGGAGGTTTTATAGAGCGAAGTGTTTTAATGAATCGTAAGGGAGATGTCAGTTCCAAGAGGGACAAAGAATTTATGATAAGTGGTTGGAGCAACAGTTATTAACTGAAACTGTCACGCCACTATTCTGAAAGGACACTTTTTCATTAAAGAGCGTTGATTCATGTAGCTTAATCAAGTCTTCATTAAATATTCCTCTTGAAAAGATTTTGGTAGTTGGGAATATAGTTAATGAGTTTTAGGCTTTAAAGATTTGTGACGACCCAACCCGGACCCCGAGGAGAAATCGCGAGTCAAGTCGTTCAAATAGGACTATAATTCATGCAAGGACTCAATTAAAGAAAACGACGTGAATTGGTATACTTGACTTTAACTGTTATATCAGGTTTTAAGAGTTTTTAAAATATTCCGGCCTTTTGGTGCCGAGTTGCGTCACGTCGTTTTATTTAATTGAGTCCTTGCATGAATTGTAGTCCTATTTGGGCGGCTCGACTCGCGATTCCTCCTCGGGGTCCGGGTTGGGTCGCCACAAGATTAATTTTGACATCAATAGAATTTAAATAATCGAAAATAATGTCTAGATGTCAAAAGGAAAGGAACTTTTGCTGACTTTTAGAATTGGGGCGTTTATAAGGAATTTTTCACAAAAGGTAGAGAATAGGATAGAGCTTATTATTTCAATTATTCAAAAAGTATTTTTCGGGGCTTTTTGAATCATTTACACAATCCTCAGCAATCTCCAAAAAAAAAATTATCTAAGCACTACCGTTATCCAAAAGTTTAAGCTGAAGTATAGGTGTTGGAATTCCTTAACATACAATTATCCTTAGGGTAGGATAAGAGTGAGAATAGGTCAGCAGGGATGGTTTTGAGATGAAGAAGGGTTGATCAGTAGAGATGTAAGTCTCTTGATACTGTGATGATGAAGAATGGAATGAATATGTTGGAAATAAAAGGGGTGAATAAGAAGGTAAGATCAGTAGAGGTGAAAGTCTCCTGAAACTAATTGTGAATAGGAAGGTGAGATCAGCAGAGGTGAAAGTCTACTAATACTGATTGATATCTGTTGCGATGAAAGACTGCTGATACTAATTAAAGATTTGGGCGAAAAGTTATCAGCTAGAGATACCAGTAGTTATAGAAATGAAGTGAATGAGTTTAGTAGATGTGAAGATTTAATGGAACAACAGATATGAAAGTCTGCTTAAGATATGAAGAAAATGTCAGTAGATCTTCCTTTTTGTGCCTTGGTTATTGGAAGGAAAACACATAAGCTTCATCGACAGGATTGACTGTTGACTATGCTCCTTCTCAAGAGAACCCCGATTAACGGAGGAAAGCACTATAGGCGAAATGGAAGGTAAATTTTATTTTAGTCAGAGAACTTGTATCACAAAGGCACAAGTTGCTCATTTTTAATTTGGTATTTGAAAGATCTGAAAACACATATTTCGCTTCTTAATCAACAGTTAAGATGATGATTACAAGTCAGATGGGACAGTCATCTAATCAAGACAAGAGAAAGAATGAACAGTTTACTAACATCATTGTCTTGATGGGAAGGAACAACAGACTAAACGAAGTACTAACCTGGATTTGAAGAGCAAATGATGCTTGTTCCTTAGTAGGTCACAGTGTCAGTAGCAGATATGAAGTCTACTAATGTATAGCATTTTGCAACGAGACCTGATCTTGAAGGATCTTGGAGAGAATGAAGATTCACCAAAACATTAGGGGTTAAAGTTATATCTTACATTCCTGAGAAAGAAGTTGCGTTGAGAGAATCATCATTTATAAAGAAATCCAAAGACATAGTTATTCTAATTCTAAAAAATATCTCTTCCGATGAGGTTTTACCAGTAGTCTTTAAAGAATTATGGTGCGGAGTAAGGTTCTTTTTAACTGAGTTGAATTCAGTCTAAGATACCAATTGATCTAGTCATAATGATATTATGATAATAGTCAATTTAGTCTTTTAGCAAAAAAAATTGACATAAAATGACATCCTTTTAAGTGCAATGTTCACAGATAAATTTGATCAACGTGAGTAGATCAGATTCATAAGACTATTATTTAATAAGGAGATCCTGGTTTCATCACATCAGAATTGTATTTCATCGAAGAAGAGTACTAATATTTAAGGATTTGTTTGCTGTTGGGTTGACAACAGAGTTGTGTTTGCTGTTGTGGATTTTTTAAAAAAATGTTAGTAAAATACAAGTACCAAATCCATAAAAGAAACATAAGAGTTCATGCTATCAAATAATAGGCATTCAAAAGTGGATAAACATGAAGTAAAGCTGATTTGAACGAGTTCTCATGTAGATCAAGATACGATACACAGAATTACAATGGGGATCTATAAGATTACAAGAAACAAAACAACTTCCAAAGACTTAACTACTTTCAGGGAAACAACGAATCTAAACACTGATACATTTTGAATAAAAATTGTTACAAAGAGCTGTTTTTGAAGAACGTGGACCTAAACTACTGAGTCTATTGGCAAAAGAGAATAAAGGTCCAGATCAAGTGACTGAGCTAAAAGAGATAGCCAAACGGGATCTCTACACTGACTAGAGTGAAGATATATGATCATGTCACATGTTCTTCCTTCTCCCTTCAGCTGGCTCTCAAGCCTTGGTGACCTACACAAGCAAGGATGACTCCCTTTTGAAAGTCGGCTGTTGTGATTGTGCTTCTCACACGGAGAATCACGTTTGGGCAAAGAACATCAGAAAGTCTGCATTGCTAAGAAGGGGCAGACAAACGTTAGCACGGTCAAGAAGATATTGAAGGGGAATGCTGAAAGGTTTTTGAGGTAAATCTTCATACAAGAGGATTTCTCAAAACGAACCAAACAACTTTCGGAAGGTAAAAAGAATAATACCAAGTTGTTGAGAAAAATGCTTGATCGAAAACTAAGAATAGTGCTAAGTAGCATTTGAAAAGAAGAAGGTTGGTATCAGTGTCTATCATAGTAATAAGAAGTAGTTTGCGAGTGATGGAGACAAAGAGGGAAGGTTTCTATATATACTTGTAGAGGCAAGATGAAGGGACAAATTAACGAGAGAGAATAATTAAAGATAGAGGTGTCCTTTCACCCACCATAATAAAGTTAGGCGAGATAACTTGTAGGTAGGGTTAATTCGTAGATATCTGATAAAGTTTTCTTCTTGGAAAGCCAAAAAAATTTTGAAAACACAATATGACTTTTTTGAGAAAGTAAAATTTTTTTGATTTGACAAAATAACTTTTTGAAAAAAAAGGTTGGATTTGAGGAAACAACTTTTTGAAAAATGTTGGATTTGACAAAACAATTTTTCAGAAAAAAGGCAAGACCACTTTTTCAAAATATTTTACTTTAATCGAGAATTTAAGGAACGGCCTTTTGCTTTAAGAAATAGTCAATTTCAAAAAGTTTAATCATAAACTTTGTAGAAATATCACAAAGACACTCTTGTATAATGTATATTTGACTACAGAAGTAAAAACTCTTATAAGTTAGCACATAGAACTGAGCTTATGAAGTGCTAGCTGCAGAGAATGAGAGAAAGGCGAAGCCGAAGATTTGATATTCACGAAGAAAATACAGGTCAGTGAAGAAGAAATTTTACTGACAAAGTAATATTTAAAAAGTTGAATAAAATAGATCATACTTATCAGAATGTATCAAAAGATAAGAGCAAAGTATGATAAACAAAAATTCATGCATCATATTTGCAAAAAGAATAGAAACGAAATATCAGGCAGATAATAATGCAACACGGTGAGTATATATTCATAATCCTGATTAGCAAAGAAAGCTGTATCGAAAAGGATTAGATATATCAAAAAGCGGGAGAATGAGGGAGAGAAGACTGAGAAGAAAAGATAGAATTCAACACGACAGTCTAGCACGCAGATACAACATGTGGAGAGAAATAAAAGTTGCTTAGTGATCTAAAAGTATCTGTGTCCCCGTAAGAGAACTAGGAAAATCATTAGTAACATTTTAAGAGCTTTAGAAAGCTTCTCTAGATACAAGAAATAAGAACTTCAAATAAATCAAGAGAATATAAAATAAAGAACCTGAATTTGAATTTCTTATTTTTTCTTAATCACATGTGCTTGTTGAAAAGTGAAGATCAGATGAGGAGATTGAGCACATGATTTGGGGTGTACCTCAAATGACAGACGAATCCAGATTGTAGAAGAAATTCATAGAAGAATGTCCTTGGAATTTGAGTTGATATGTCTGCAAGCTTGATAGATGTTGCCTAAAGAATAGATTTCATTTGTAACATCTTATAATATCCTTAATTTACATCTTTTAGTAATTGATTACAAATAACTCTGGAATGAAATATAAGCCAAGTCTTCAGAAACTAAGTATCATATAACAGATGGATCAATCAATGTTTCATGATAGGAAGTTTTTGACTCTTGACCTTTTTCATAAGAAGAGATACAAATTTTAATATCCTTTAACTGTAAAGTTGCAGGATTCTGAACTAAAAGATTTCTCTCGAGAGGGTGTTGGATTAATAACAATCGTTAGCCTTCTGTCAAGAGAATTAGATAAAAGATCATTTAAAGTGAAGCATCCATCGGAGTTTTGAACATCTGAGATAATTTAGTTCATAATGCCAATCGAAGAATTAACTTATGTCTTATAAATAAATTTCTCACAATCAAGCAAAGAATCATCATAGAAATTCTCTAACTATAGAGTTTTTGAAAAGCAAAATATTTTTTCAATTTTGGACATATGTTTTAAAAAAAATTCTCATGAAAAATCCTTGTCAAAAGATTTTTGAAATACAACAATTAAAAACATTTTCTTTTAACATGCATCAAGAATGAGCAATGAGGGTCAAACTCTCAGGTGGTTAGACCTGGCAAGAAGCTCTCAAAGTCCCACTCTGACACCAATTGTTGGTCCGCAAGTATGCTCAAATAGATTAGATAAAAGAGGTGAATAGCCTATGATGCCAATAAAAAAAATTCTTTTGATATTCGTAAAGAGCAGATTTAAAGGCATAAGCAATCTGAAGAGGAAACATGTTTGTTGTTAATGCAGAACAACAGACTTGCTATGAGCAGAGTAATGAACTCTACCGACAGACTGCAAATAAATCGAAAGCCGGTATAAAAGAGTTTTAGTAGCGGAAATAGTGAGGCTTAGATTTATCTAAGAAGTCTTAAGCTAGCTGTACACGAATATATGTTTAGAACAACATCAAACTTAATCATTCTTCAAATGCAGGTTTAGGAAGTCATGAGAAGTGTGAGGTTCCCGGGACGTGCCCCCGCGCCCCGCGCGCCCTTGTTTAGGGGGTGCGTGCGCACGTGCGGGGACATCACTGCTCTCGTTCCACCCTCCCTTGTTTTGGGGGGAAGGCGAAATCCAAAGTGCGAGAGGAGTGTCTATATTAGCACGTTGGAATGTGCCTCGGTTGCCCGAGTGGATTTTGTATCCAAAATGGGAACTAAAGGTTTCCTCATGTCAGGTTATCCCTTATTTCGTGGATAACAGGATATGGGAATGCATTACCTTTCCATTCTCATTCTCCCCTTTTATCTGTCAGGGGAAAATAGAGAAGTGCAAGAAAAGATATTGCGACGCCCCCACTTATGGATTTATTAAAATGACCTTATGGCCCAATCAGATCGCTATGGGAGCTATGGGTTTCCGCATCAAGTTATCCCTTGTTTAGGGGATACCGGGATATGGGAATACATCACCCTCCATTCAGTATCTCCCTTTTTAGGGAGAACATGAAAGTGCAAAGAGGGAATGTTGCGAGGCCCCACCGGATCTGAAAGTTTTAGAGTCGCCACCTTTATTTTAAGGCAAAAATAAAGGAAAACCGAAAGAAAACCGAGATTTTAGAAAAGCGGGTTCGGGGCTAAGTTACGAGTTGGGAAGGTGCTAGGCACCCAACTCGCCCTTCGATCTCAAAGCGTTTTTGGTGAAATATGCTCATTGTTATATTAATCTAGCAAATAAATAAGGTCTTATTTTGACAAGGGAAAATTAAAGATACATTCGTGGCTACATTATTTACGGACTCGCAACCGCCTCCTTCCAATAATTACAAACACATTTAAGAATATTTGGCCATTATAATGGCTCTTTTACATAATTTTTCCTAATCTAATCGACAACGGCTTATATTGGCTACATTGTGCGGATTTAAAATACAACTTTTGAAAATAAATAAAAGAAAGAAAATACAAAATAAAATAAAATACGCTCTTAAAGGTATTACCTTTTAGAGCGGTGGTGTCTCCTGTCCTCTCGGGAGAGAGTCTTTTTGTTTTGAATTGAGCTGGCTGGAATTGAGCCGGATTTGAGCTGGATTTGAACTGGATTTGAGGTGGGGCTAGTCAACTCGAGGCGAGTGACGACTTTATTTGGGTAGGTTTTGGCCTTTTCGGTTAGGCGGAACCTAGACTTAAGTTTTGACTTTTTAGCTCGTTCACCGGGGCGGAGTAACGGCTTATTTTGGGATTTTTTGGGGTTTTAAGGTGGATACCTAACAACTAGGCTAGGGATCACTTATAACCTATGGGTTTTTGGTTTGGCGAGTTTGGATGGGGTTTGGAGATTTTAGGGGCTTCCACTCACCTATCTCGCACCTCTCGTACTATTTTTAAGCGAAGAGCGAAGGATCGCGAGAGCTTATTTGCGATAAAAACCGGCGCGTAAATTGAGCGAGCAAAATGAGAGGCGGGGCCTTCTATTTATCTTGAAGGCTGGAGGACATCATTTGGAATTATTGAATTTCTCTCTGCATCATTGCGCGCTTGAAGACTTGTACTTAATTGAATCGTGAGGAGGCGCATGAATGAAAGCTTGGTGCCACCAAGCTTATGCTTAGTGCGACACCAAGCTGCCTTAGGGGGCACCAAATGCTTTTTGAAGTTTCAAATTTTGACACTTTCTCCCAGTTCATTTGTTCGCGCATCCTGCTTTTTTTTCGCATTTTTGACTTCGCAACTTGACATTTGTTAAGTTTTAACGAGTTCTTGATATTTTATGTCGATTAGTTACATACCGGGGTGCGAAATTGGGGTGTCTGAGCCCTCAGCGATGGAGTTCTGGGTAACCTTTCGACTTCTTGAGTAGGCGAACATCGTTGATTAACAGAGACTCTCCAATTTCGTTCATTTAAGAATAGGAGAATGCAATTGGTAGCAGTTATAATGCAGAGGAACATGCTATCCAAACTCTATAACCTAGACATTTTTAGTCGGTTATAAAAAATTATCGAAGTTTTTAAGCGGATGTGAATTTAATGTGCTCGATGGTCGGACCTACTAATGTAGGCGCTACGTATTCCTATTAAAGGAAATCGAGACCAAGCGTAGTTCGAGGCCAAAACCTTAGACTACAATGGAAAAAGATTTTTGTGTTTTCGAAAAAGCCGTATTCTCCCGGTCCGAAACCGTTGTCAAATACGGTATGAAGATTTGAATGTTTTTCTGTTACCACCTTTCAACTAGTTGAAGCGTGTTAGAAAAAATTTTCTAATTATGTCGGGCCTTGATCATTTGTCTTGTTTCCAGACATAATCCGAAAACTTTCAAATATCAGAAAATTGTGTTGGACTAAAGATCCGTTGTCGAGCATTTCAAATCTGTTACCACAATTTCAACCGGTCAATACCTTGGCATTGAAATGTGTTAAGAAAACTTTCTAGGTATGTTCGGGCCTTGATATTGTCTTGTTTCCAGACATAACTCGAAAATCTTCGATATCGAGAAAATTGTGCTTGACTAAAGATCCGTCGCCGAACACGACGAATTAATCATTCTTCAAGTTTTTTCGAAAATTGTGAAGTGGAAAACATTCTTTTTCCTTCCTCTTTCTTTTTTTTTTTCAAATATTCCTCTTTTTTTTGTTTTTTTGAAATATTCTTCTTTTTTTGTGTTTTGAAATATTCCTCTTTTTTGTGTTTTGAAATATTCCTCTTTTTTTTGTGTTTTGAAATATTCTCTTTTTTTTTTTTTTTTTTTTTGAAAACTCATTTTGAAAAAAGTTTTTCTTTATTTGAAAATAAAACAATTTTTCCAAAAATTATTCTAAAGAAATTATTCTAAATTTAGGATAGAATCTTGTACCTTTTTTGCGTCGGTGGTGGCTAGCAGCGAGATTCTACTGATTCGACATTTACGCCACTCTTCTTGGGGAATTTTTTTTCTTTTTTATGATTTGTGATGGTCGGACCTCTGTGTGTAAGTGCCTACGTATCCTTTTCAAGGAATCGGACCAAAGCGTAGTTCGACATGATCGGGGAACAAATGTTGTAATCTGAGACAAGTGTTATGCGGAAAGATAGTCGTAATATCCATTACAACCTAGTGAAAATAGCGCATATCAAAATGTAAAACCATCGCATCGCAATACTAAACGCAATATCCATTCGACACACAAAGCGGATGCAATATCCAATGCAATATCCATTGCGAGAAGCGGATGCAATATCCATTGCATCGCCAGCCGAATGCGATATCCATCGCATCGACCTTTGAAGAGCGGATGCAATATCCATTGCATCGCAGCGAATGCGATATCATTCATCGCATTGACATTGGAAAGAGCGGATGCAATATCCATTGCATCGCGGCGTCGAATGCGATATCCATCGCTATTGACAGCGGAAAGCGGATGCAATATCCATTGCATCAAGCGGCATGCGATATCCATCGCATGACATGGAAGAGCGGATGCAATATCCATTGCATCGCCGAATGCGATATCCATCGCATTGACAACTGGAAAAGATGCAATATCCATTGCATCGCCAACGGCGAATGCGATATCCATCGCATTGACAACTGAAGCGGATCAATATCCATTGCATCGCAGCGGCCGAATGCGATATCCATCGCATTGACATCTTCAGGCAGATGCAATATCCATTGCATCGCGAATGCGATATCCATCGCATTGACATTGGAAGATGGATGCAATATCCATTGCATCGCAATTGAATGCGATATCCATCGCATTGACATCGGAAAAGCGGATGCAAATATCCATTGCATCGCATAGCGTGAATGCGATATCCATCGCATTGACAACTGAGAGAGAAAGCGGATGCAATATCCATTGCATCGCCTTGTGAATGCGATATCCATCGCATTGACAATGGAAAAGCGGATGCAATATCCATTGCATCGCAGCAGTCGAATGCCGATATCCATCGCATTGACCTCGGAAAAGCGGATGCAATATCCATTGCATCGATACATTAACGGCGAATGCGATATCCATCGCATTGACAACTGGAAAAGAGCGGATGCAATATCCATTGCATTGCCCAGCGAATGCGATATCCATCGCATTTCTAAAGCGGATGGTATGTCGTGATGTATGTGTTGTAAAGGTAGTTTATCAAGTGTTGTGATGCATGAGACGCGTCTCCTCGGGAATCTCATTGCCTTTGTCGGAGACAAAAACATTTCCCTTTGATCGAGGGGTTGTATGCCTCTTAAAGGAAAGTTTTCCAATGTAGCTATTGATGCATAGAAAATAGGTAAAATACTTACCTTTTCTTACCTTGGCTTGGCCTTCGCGACTTCGTCTCTATTTGTTTTGTCGTACTTCGCTTTGCTTTTCTTGCATCTTTGAGGGATTTTGTTGCAGTTCGACTTTTCTTTGGAAATTTTTTTCTTGTTGTCGCAATTTTTGGCCTTAGTGGAAATTTCTTTCTTCTTTGTTACGTTATTTTCGGTTTAAATCAATTGGAAAATTCTTTTTTACGCTATTTTTTGGCCTTGGCTAGAAATTTCTTCTTTTGCTCTCTTTGCTTGGTTTTACGGCTTTTCATCTCATTCTTGCGACCGATCTGGTGGGGATATGGATTTCACTTTTGTGACTTTTGATGGCGTTGTGGAGGATCTTTGGGAGGTGATCCTTGGCGAGATGTTGGCGTAACATTCATAGGTCGATGCGTGGAGAAGACCCTCGATAAGATGTAGTAGAGATGCAGCATAGAGCTAAAGCATGCGAATGAAATTTTTCCTTTTTCTTTTTTTTTTTTAAAAAACTTTTTGCATGTGTCCATGCATCTGTTTCTTAAACGGTTAAGGCAGAGGGGTAAGGCAAGGTGAAAATGAGAGTTTGAGATGTGACTTTTAGTTGACTTTGGAGGGTTACGTGTATGGGAGTTTATGGTGATATTTGAGATGGGGGGTGAATGGGATCTTTGGGTCGGTTCGGTCCTTTTGACTAGTGCATCATTCAAAACAAAGGAATTCAACAGGGACTAGTGAGCCCTACTAATCAATGCCTCGGATGAACCATTTTTTTTTTTTTTTTTGTATGCTCTAACTTTTGCCTAGGCACTTTCGGGTTTTCAAGCGAGCATTTACCTTATAGGGAGCAGTCTTTTGATGCATGCGAGGATGAGCGCTTATTCTTGAGGGATCATGGTTTTTGTAGCTTTTCCTTTCTTGAGGCGAGGTGTGAAATGACAACTTCCTCGGAGATAATGAGCCTTTGTGTACCAATGATTTTGGCGAGAAAGCCCAGGATGAATTTAATCAACCAAATCTTGTAAGATGGGATGGATGCTTCCCGAAGGGATTAGCGGAGACAGTTGGAGAACTCGATTGAAGAGACTTTTGTGGGAGGCAAGGGAATGAGTATGCTCCGCAGAAAGTGGATGACTCTAATGGACAGAAAGAGAGTCATGATCCGTAGTTTATCGCCGAGTATCACAGTGTTTTATGGACCCTACTTAACATTTATCTTTTGATAATTTTATGTGTCTTTAGCAAGGAGTTCTCGTCCCCGAACCCGCATCACGTTGCATCCGAAACAGAGCTATGTGGTGACTAGGTTATGGTATATAGTGTTCAAGCTTTTGGGATGGTTTAGCTTTTAGGATTGAGGATTTGATCGCCTCTTGCTCAAAGATATTTTTGGCCATGGGTTTGGTTATTTTAGGAAAGGGCGCATCGCAGGCGATTATTGGGTGGCCTTTAGGGGTCGTGGTTTGATGGAAAGTTGGTCTTTAGACCTCGATTGTAGGCATGGCTCTGAGGTCGACTTTTGGCTTTTGGTTGTGGGTTGGGGTGGTCCAAGAGTGATTGATGTTTTCCTTTTGTTGCAGAGAATCATTTTGAAGTAATCGTCAGAGAGGCTTTTTCTTTCTTTCTTTTTTTTTTCTTTTTTTTTTTTTTTTTGTTGCGAGAGGGAAATTTTTTTTTTTTTTTTTTTTTTTTTTGACTTCTCTGAGCAATTTGGGAGAGTGCTTGAAGCGATTCTCTCTTGGGATAAAAAGAAGATTGTCACTCTTGGTGGATATACATAAGGATGGCCAGCCCTTTGAGAAGTTCGGTTTTTAGAGATGGTTAGGCTTTGTGTATAGTGGTGGATTTATTCGTATCCGGAAGAGGTTGGTGTATGGTTGGAAGCCCCTAGTGTACCGTTTAATAGCTCGGCCGCAATGGGTTGAAGGTGATTCTCGGCCGACGACTTGCCCAAGCCTCGGGTTTCTCAGTGTTCTTAAAATGGTCCATATCTTCTTGATGACTCATCATCAACTCGTATAGATTTATCAGTTTTTTTCGTGAGTTGACTCGCCATCTTCATTCTTTTTTTTTTTTACGTATATTTCGCGATATGTGGTGCTCTGTGAGATCAAGAAGAAGACTCGACAGCTAATATAGAAAAGAATTTTTATCAGCTTGAATATACTTTTGAAGGCTCATTTGAAGACTTGGTCAAAATAACGAAGACCAAATGAGCATGCCCCGCAAGGATATGGGCTAAGAAAATACTGGGTTTGAAAGCCCCCCGGTCCCGAATTGTCGTGGTATGATCCCCCGAGTTGCTTGGCTCTTTTCTCGACTTCTCGCCTTCCGCACTTTTCTCGCTTTCTTGATGTCCCCGTTTTTCCAACTGCTCGCTTCCTATCTGGCCCCTTTTTTTTTAATTTTTTAATTTTTTTTTTTTTTTTGGTGGTAGACCTTGGCATTTCAAAAATAGGACTTGCTATATTTTTTTTTTGAATCAAGAATGACCGATGCCTTATCAACCGGTGATGGCTATTGAAAATAATGGTGGGGGAATTTTCTCTGCCTTTACATGTTTTGGGAAACGAAGACAACATATGAAAAAAAGACTCTTTTTTTTTTTTTTTTTGGAGATTCTCTTTTTTTTTTTTTTTTTTTTTAGAGAGAACTAAATTTCCTTTTTTTTTTTCTCGTTGTTTTTCTTTAATAATCATTTTTATGAGATGTAATGATTACATACCTCCTGACAGCCCTCTCAAGAGAGTAAATGAT